>OU964962.1:5099248-5274248 GCA_918808275.2 Dolichovespula sylvestris | reverse complement strand
TACGCCGTTACCGGGTGGCACCCCTCGTTTCGGCATACCTGAAACGACCGCCGGTAAATTCTTATCGCGGAATGTAACCCCGTAAGAACATATCGCGGCTACAATGTTTCAGAATAAACTACGTGTTTCAAGAAGCGGAACAGCGCACCGTTTTACAGACGATATCGCTCCGAGCTAAGAGAGAGAGAGAGAGAGAGAGAGAGAGAGAGAGAGAGAGAGAGAGAGAGAGAGAGAGAGAATGGATGGGAAATAATGCGTGTTTCGAACGTACCTTTACCTTTACCTATCTACCTACCTACCTACCTACCTACCTAACATCGCTCGGAGAAGATAAAAATAATCATTATTTTTTCGAGAAAAAAGAAGAAAGGAAACAATCGCGTGATAAAGATAGAAAGAAAGAAATGGAGAAAAGAAGTCCGGCAACTGGGACACACACCCTGCTTACTACCTATACGGGCAGATTGGGTATGCTGCGGTTACACAAGAAATATTCGAAGAATGATCGATCAGGCACGTGAAAAATGCCAAGTTCCGCGATCCTGAAACGCTCGAGATGCTCCAAGGAGATGCTGTTTGGAGTGTGTCTTTTAAAGTCTATTACGCGTTCTGAGACGAAGTGATACGGTCCGTTAGACTGTTTGATTTTCGAGCAGAACGATAGTCGTTTAATTAGACGAACATTTCTACGTATCTTTTAATCTCTGTAGTACGATTTCCAACCTTATGCTTTCAGCAATGTTCTCTCTCTCTCTCTCTCTCTCTCTCTCTTTCTCTTTCTCGTTTCCTCGTAACAAATTCTATGGAGACGTTAATCTAACTCGATTAAAACTCGTCCGACCACTAGTTCTTAAGAGATAACTTATCTCTTCGGTGGATTCTTCTCAGACCGCCATGAGTCGTTTCTACGATTCGATCTCGATACCTTCCTCGCGACGTCTTGACTTTCAAAAATTCACAAATAATTTGTGTAAGTACATAGAAAGTAATATATATATATATATATATATATATATATATATATATATATATATATATATATATAAGGGTATATATGTATATATATTTGTACAAGTGGACATTCGTGTTTATCGGGCGTGGAAAAGAGATAGCCTGTAACGGTGAATCCGAAACGCATCGAGAATATATTTTTATCCGATAAGTGGCTCACAAGAATTCACAAAAATTGTTGCTCTTTCTCTTTCGATCTTTCTCCTACCTACGTATAATACTTAAGCATATATGTATTTTAAAAAAAAATAAGAAAAATTCGACTACCGTTTCTTTTTATATTTCTTTTTTCTCTTTCTTCCTCTTAAACTTCGTGGTGGCCCTCGGGTCTCGTATCATTTTATTCTTTTTCTTCTTCTTTTTCTTTTCCTTTTTCCTTTTTTTTTTTTTTTAAGGATAAAACGAGGAAAAAATGTCCTCTCGAAATGTCGCGACGCTGTCGACTGCCATACAGAATTTTAATTAAAGGGAATTAAGCCCGTAGTTATGGGCCTTAAATTTCTGTAAATACGAAAGGAAACGTCGGCCTGCTCGGTCTCTCGCGCCGGTTCCTTTACAAGACACTAATTGTATTTACGATCGTTTTATCTTTGCGTCTTTGACGTCCGCTCGTAAAGCAAATCCAGCGAGTGCGTGAGCGCACGCGCCCATTCGATATAACGTTTTCGTCTTTATTCGTCATAGGAGAAAGAGATATTCGAAATGAAACATAGATGACAATCGATTTTGTTGAACCGATTGAAGATAATTCAATTATCATTTTATTTGCCTCGATAAATATACGATAAAAAATATTTAAAAGAAAGAAAAACATCACGTTTAAATATTTCAACTTGTTGAAATTGTTTTCATTCGATCGTTATCGACAATCAAGTAAAAATCGAGAAGATTACTTGTAACTCTAAATCATCTGGATCCGTAATAGTCTACCATTCTAAACAGCATCCTAATCCTTTGTCAAAATTTTACGAGCGAGATACAAGCAAGTTTCACGTCCATCGTCATAAAACATCTTACATCCTTACTCCTTTAATCTCGTTCGTTATACTCGTTCGCCAATACAATTTTCTCCTCTTTCTTATTCTCTCTCTCTCTCTCTCTCTCTCTCTCTCTCTCTCTCTCACATTTTCATTTTTCTTTTTCGCCTCAGGGCACTGCCGAGTAATCTCCGACGATTCGTAGATAGAACAGAGCGATAATAGTCGGAAACTTTTTGTAGATTATCCTTGAAACTTTTTCCCTTCTGACGATTCACATTGAAAACAATAAAAAAGAAACAGATTAATTGGCCGATTATGCTAAGAGCAAGATAGGTACTACGGTAAATTAAGACCACTTAGAAACATCGTGAATGTTTCTTTAAGAGAAAGAGAAAGGGACAAAGAAAGAAGAAAAAAAAAGAAGCACGTCCCGACTGCGTTTAAAATAACTTTAGAGTAGAGAAACGTTCGAAACGTAGAAATCAATAATGCAATTTCTCCGATGGTGGTAGCGAGAAGAAACGAAGATTCTCCCTTCTTTTAATGCGACTGCACGGACGAGTCGGGCCGCCGTTCGGTTGTCGATAGAGAAATCAATTACTCGAATTATTCCACGTAGAGACTCGAATCGAAGTTAGAGCCACTCGGTGTAGAATGCAAACCGAACTTGAGTCTGAATTAGAATCGGGACGGCTAGAACGGACCGCAGGTGTTCCATTCTATAAGAGAGAGACCATAACAATACCGAAAGTACGGATCCTCCAATGAGCGCAAGCCCTCGACTAATTAGATTAAACGCTAACTAGAACAACCTACGCGTTGCAGCTCTCTCTTTCTCTCTCTTCTCTCTCTCTCTCTCTCTCTCTCTCTCTCTCTCTCTCTCTCTCTCTCTCTCTCTCTACCTCTATCTATCTGTCTATCTCTTGTGCATACGTACGTATGTTAGTTCGTTTGTTCGTTCCTTCGTTCGTTTCTTCGTTCGTTCGTTCATTCGTTTATTCTATCCTCTTCTTCGCATTGCTTTCTCTTTACCTCACCCGTTATAGACGGAAACGATGCAGGTGGAAACTTAATGTGCACGTACGATCGTGCACGTTCTCTCGCACTTGACCCACGAGAGACGTGCACCGCTATTCGCCAACGTGTAACCGAGCTATGTTGCTACTTCTAAATGACGACTACGACAACGACGAGAACGACGACGAGTGCTCTTGTAAGAGGTTTCAAATACACCGAGACCGTACAAAAGCTATAATAAACATGGATTTGTTTACAAACTCTCACGGAACTTATCGTGAATTATCTCTCTTTCTCCGGCCCTTCTTTGACCCTTATCGTTTGCCACGCAGCAGCTCGTGAGTGTGTATACATAATGCTTTATACCTCTCATTCATAAATAATGATGATTTAAATCGCGTCATGGATCTATGTAATTGTTGTTTGCGACCTGAATTACGTACATACACACACACACACACACACACATATATATATATATATATATATATATATATAAACACACATATATTTAGATATATTACACATATATACATACTTAAGTTGTGTAACGAGATACGTATAGCCCTACCCGTAAAACGTGCATATGTTTCTCTCTTTTGTTCATTTCTCCTTCCTTCCCTCTCCCTCTCTTGTTGAGGCCATTAGGCACATTACGCGGTAGCGACACGCCGCGCTTTTCGAAACGACCAACGACGAAAGCGAGCGAGAAAATTACAAAGTTCGCGGGGTACCTCAATGTGTACACACGAGATACATTCGTCGTTCGGGGCCGAGACTGGACACGAGAACGAGATTGCGAGGCAGGGGGTTTCTGGTCAGCTCCCTCAGGGCTTTTCAAGGGAGTGGATGCTCGAGAAGGAGAAAAGGGGGAAATAGGGGGGGGGGAGATGAAGCGGGGGAGGGCTGTATGGTCCATACGAAACTTTTCAATGGACCTTCATCACAATGGAACGGTGGTTTACATTTATTAGACCCGCGGCGAAAAGCTTAGTTTGCATTCGAAGCCTCCCCTGTTCGCCCTCCGAGGCCTAGGCCTACCCTCCTCCCTCGTCCAAGAGAGAAGCCGACAATGCTATCGAACGTTGTTTCTCGAGGTGGTTTATCGCGAGAGCACCGAACCTTCTTCAGAAATAATATATGTACATACATACATACTTTCTTTTCGTTTCTGGCTCTCGTTAATAAGCAAAGTAGAGGGAGAAGTGAAATATTGAAAGTAAAGAAGAGTTCGTTGTAAGTATTAACTTGTCCAGGATTTGTGCAAGCTCAAGTTTGTGCTCGGAATAAAAATGTGAAATTTTTATGAAGAATCCAAACTTTTTGGTAACGCATTCGAACACGTGATTATTCGAGCTCCGTTGAAAAGCGGATAAATTCACGCGCGAATAAAAGCTGTTAGCAATGATATCTCTCAATATTTGTGAATGTAACGAATATTTGTCAAAGGGAGTACCTACGCGGTTTTGCGTTCCGATAATATTTGACCGAAGGAATTTAATATCGAATTAAACGTACGGGCCACGCGGCGCGGCGGTGCGTTCATTTGGCAAATGTCCATCGTAGTACGGACGAACGTGTGTATCTACTCACGCGCGCGTACGAGCATTGCGTGTCGGGAAAAGCAACGAGTGAAGAGAGAAAGAGAGAGAGAGAGAGAGAGAGAGAGAGAGAGAGAGAGATAGAGAGAGAGAGAGAGAGAGAGAGAGAGAGAGAGAGAGAGAGAGAGAGAAGAAAACGCGTTTTCGTTACGGCGTTATAGTAGTACATAATTTGCAGTTCGTGAAAATTTTCTGCACCGCGTACGGTCGCTCGTTATGTTTAAACCGGCGACGTTGCTCTCTCTCTGTTTACTCGGTTAAAACTCGCATGCGTTAACATCGCGCTTGATGGCTCTGCCTCGAGCTGGCAAACGAGATAGAATTTTATCGTGGTGGTTCACGTAATACGCGATGTTTCGTTTCGTTTCAGTTACTCTCATCGTTTCTATCTCTCTCTCTCTCTCTCTTTCTCTCTCTCTTTCAGGTATCATAGGAAATTTTGATCGTGACTCATATTACTTCCGGCAAGAATTTCCACAAGTTCCGACGTGTATGATGATGTTCGAAGAGAACTCATTAAATTTGTCTTCGAATAGAGTAACGTACACATCCGCGTTATACCGAATTTTCGTTGAAAATTGGAATTAAGTTGATATTCGAAGGAACGACCAATGTATGTATTAAGTTTGCAGGTACCTACGTTCTCGTGGAAAATGCACGTAAATGAGAATTTACGAACGCGAATATATATATATATATATATATATATATATATATATATATATATATATATATCGAGAAAAAGATAGAATAAAGTGAGAACACGATTACACTCAACTCTTCGTGAGATCTCTCACGAGCCACACCGTACAAATATAATCCATCGACATCGATCATGTGCAGGTTAATAAAAAAACACCGGATTATTGTCCTCTCGGTAGACTAGAGCATATGAGTAGGATGAAGAGGAGGAGGAGGAGGAGGAGGAGGAGGAATGAGGAGGAATAGGAGGAGGAGGAGAAGGGGGAAGAGGAGGAGAGAACGGAAGGATTTATCAGACACAACCGATCGAGCGAGAGCGCATAAAATCCGCATGGACCGACAAACGTACAAACAAACGAGAGCTTATCGATTTATACGAATAATAAAGAGCGCCGATCAAACAGAGTGATAGATACGAAACGAGCGAAATGGGAATATAAATATTGGAATAGAAAAATTTCAATGTCAATATGACGTCGATGATGATGCCGGCGACGAGGACGACGACGACGAGGACACGTAAAGATGATATTTTAACGTCCAGACGAAAAAAGGATCACGAACGAACACGTAAATTCGATGATTAAAAAAGCATGAGTTTTCGACCGTACGATTTTAACGAACACATCTATAATAAAACAACCATGACGATCGACGACGTAAATCGTTCAATCTGAAAGTTGCGTCGTTGACGTCCTCGTTGTCGTTGTTGTCGTCGTCGGCGTCGTCGTCGTCGTCGTCGTCGTCATGGTCGTCGTTGTCGTTGTCTCGAGGAGGTTTCCGACGAGCCATTGTGTGACTCTCGCTCTCTCCTGCTCTTCATACTCGACTGGCATCCTCGTTTTATGTCACCATTGTAATCCTTGTCATCTTTCCGAACGCACACGTGTATAATGCGTGTCTTTTATATAGACGTACATGTACAATATATATATAAACACACACATACACGTATGATATACACACATACGCATATAATATTGGATATGTACATATGTAGAGAGAGAGAGAAAGAGAGAGAGAGAGAGAGAGAGAGAGAGAGAGAGAGAGAGAGAAAGGAAGCACGTACACATGAAATATAATTTAAGTGAAACGCGAACGCGCATTCGACGCCCACGCATATGTCTTTTCTATCGAGAAAGACGAGATCGTCCTACGTGAATCGATCGATTCTTCGATGTTACGTAAAGAACCTCATTGGAACGAAAAAATTCTTGAAAGACTCTGTAGATTACGTAATATGTACTGTGAAAAGAAAGAAAGAAAGAAAGAAAAAATAAATAAATAAATAAAGGAAAGAAAAAAAAATTTTCTGGAATCATTCTCGTTACTTTCTTTCATTGACTTTTTTATCGAGATGTATAACTTGATGAAAAAAAAACGATGTATACTTTTTGCAAAACAAAAAAAGACGATACGCACGGTTTTGCACCGGCGTAGAAATTTTTACGAGAAAGCCGCGAGGTAGAAAAGCAAGCACACAACGACAAAACGGAAACGGGAGCCATGAAAGCTCGCGCCGTATCGAGAACAAAGAAATAATGATTTTCAACTACTGCCAGGATGATTCTACGTCGTGAACTGGAGGACTGCTATTTTCTCTATGTCTCTCTCTCTCTCTCTCTCTCTCTCTCTCTCTCTCTCTCTCGCTTTTTCTCTCTTTCTCTATTTCTCATTCTCTTTATTTTTTTTTCTCGTCTGTTCGCGCGAGAAAACTCGCGAGATCCCGTCGGAAATCGGGTGGAACGTCGTTGCTAGTCCCTATCCTCGTCTCCGTCTTCTTATTAGCGAAATGTCGCGAAACGACAGTCACGCTTCCTCGCGTTTTTCGCTCTTTCTTTCCAGCCAACGGAGAGGAAAGAGAGAGAATCGCACGACTAAATCCCTACTATGTTGTACCCTCTCAAATTTTCTATCTATCCTTCTCTACTTTACATCAGGAGGAAAAACCGAACGGTAGTATGTGAGAGGGCATCGTTCTGGAACAACGAACGAAAAGGACGACCCTAGAAGGAATATGGATCAAGTTGAAAAAGGAAAGGAAATACATACACCGCGAGATATCTGTTCAAATAAGAAAAAAAAAAGAGCAGATAAAGATATGAGACCGAACAGAGGAAAATCTTGTTAATGAAAATAATAGTCAAATATTACACCATGGAGGGACTTATACGAGATATCTTTTATTTTATTAAAATTTATAGAAAATTTATATTAATGGAAAATAAAGAAAAATTGATAGATAAATGGACTGGTATATATGTGTATATATAACGTGCGCGTGCGCGCGCGTGTGTGTAGAAAGAGAAAGAGAGAGAGAGAGACTCGGTTCGTCAGATGATCCGGTGGTCGGTCGGTCGGTCCGCGTGTGCGTATATCTCATCTGCATAGAAACAAGCTCGCCAGGACAATGGACTCCCTCGTCCATTCTGAACACTGCAAACACGCTGCAACCGTGTTCCCCTGGACCAATGGGAAACCACTTCAGTATGCTCCGCTAACCCTTTCGACGGAGGGAGGATCTATCATCGACCCCGCGTTATCCTTTGTCTGTACTACAATAATTTCGTACCTGGTAACGTTCTCGGGATTGTCCCCCGCGAAGTACCGAATCATTTCGAGGGTTCAGAAAATATAATTCATGCACACGTTCGTTGGTTGATAATCATCGAGAAAAAGAAAATGAAAAAAAAAAAGAAAATTATTTTCTTACTCGTTCATACATATTTCGTCCGAACTTCCTTTGAGCAAGGAAATTTCGTTTCCAGGGTGTCTTTGATATTTCGTGGTTAGGGTCGAGTTCAAGGGGAGATCTCCGCACGAATTCCTATGAATATTAACTAACTTCTTTAACGGTGATCTCGTTGCTTACAAACGATACCGAAATAATCATATGGAAATAAGTAAAAGCGATAGTGGGATCGGTAAGACACGATATTCGAGTACTTTCTAAGCATTATTCGCTTATCAACGAGAAAGTATATTATTACGTAAGTTAACACATATATATATAATATTGGTTCCGAAATATGAGAGAATAAGGACAACGAGTTGGAGATATAGAAGGGGTTGGGGAGTCATATATATATATATATATATATATATATATATATATATATATATATATATATATATATATGTAATCATTACCATATTAGATACAATTGATCTCGCATCACGTTCATCAAGCTCATTGCGAAAGTTTATTAAATCTTATCTCGAGTAATGACGAGAAACGATTAGAAAGTTATTACGTCGCAAAATTATTCGATCATCGTAATCTCTTCGAAGATATTTATGCGTATCCCTTATATAGAGTGAACGAGACGATACGTTGAACGTTCTCTATTTCGTCTTATACTCAAGAAGCCACGGTATAAAACGTTACAATACGATTCGATCGTTTCTACAAGCATATCGAATATTTTTCTCTCGCTCGAGAAGAAGCCAATGTGGTCGTCTTCTATCCCATTATATAGAAGCTGCCTTTCTGCCGCGAACCGCTAGAGAGACGTTGGAAAATTTCTTAAAGCTTCGCTCGGGGAATCGTCGTGAACTCTCGACCGGAAAGAAACGTAGAAAATCTTCGAGGGTTATGTCCGTCCTTCTCTTATTCCCTCTCCACGTAATATCAGATATATACATAATACAAGCATAGTATCGTATGCCGGACTTTCGTTTCGTACGCGAGAGCAAGGAAACGAGTTGGAACGGATTCCATGGTATTAACCGATATCAACTTCCTCCGTTTTATCCTCCACCCTTGGGAGACTAAATTCGAAAGAAAAGTGCTTTACCTTTTTCCGATCGACGCTCCTTGACTGACAAATAGAACGACGATCGATGCTTGGAATTTACGTGCAACTTCGATGGTTACATATCGTGCGTGGAAATCGAGAACCCTTATTGGAAATTCCTTTCGATATCTCAACACGATAAACCATGGTGCGACTCTTGAATAACATACTATGGTAAATATTTTGATTTAAGTAATATAGAAATTATTAGTCCAACTTATTCTCCAAAGAGAAATGGTTATATAGATCGTTCCATCTTCTGTTCCTTTTTAAATTCAAATTTACATATACCTATATGTACAGATGCGAAGTTATATGAGATTTGCATGTACAATATAAATATAAATATATATATATATATATATATATATATATATATATATATATATATATATAAGAAAAATACGAAGGAATATGAACGAAGAAAAAGAAATAGAATAAGTAAAGAAAAGAAGAAGAATCAAAAACTATACAAAACTTTCCCTGCAGTCTTTCTTCGAGTCCGAGAAACAGGAACTGCTTCCGATTTGGCTGGAGGCGTTCGTCGCTTGAGTTTCACGAATGGTCTGATAGGATGTCGAGATGGTATAAGAGGAAGAAGAAGAAGAAGAAGAAGAGAAGAAGATGAAGAAGGAGAGGAGAAAGAGGAAGGAAAGGACAACGACGAGAGGAGGAGGGGGAAGAAAAAAGAGAAAAAGAAAAAAATTTGTTAGGAATTCCACTAGTGGAATTTCGAGGACTGAGTTTCGAGGAGTCCGCGCCATGGGCGCTTTTTACTGGACGTTCACGGGTGTCTTCTCCTTCTATTGATGGCGAGAATATCGAAGAAGAGTTTGAGAAGGAGTAAGAGGAACAGCAGAAGTAGAGAAGGAGGAGGTTAGAGGTATGCCTCCTCTTTCCCACCGAGAAACTTCGTCGTTTATTACCGCTGCGTTAACCGGTGCCTCTCTCGTCTAGAAACGCCGGTAATTAATCGGAGAAACTCGGATCGTAAACAAGGCGCCGTCCATTAAGATCCCATTCATTACACCGGAAGTGGGCGCAGGTAAAATTCTCTCCCCTCTCTATCTTTCCTTCCTTCCTTCCTTCGTTCCTTCCTTTAACCGTTTTCGTAGTCCTTCTCCTCTCATTCTTTCTTCATGCGAGCAGCAGCCCGGAAAAGAGGAGGCAGGTGGTTAAGAACTACTCACGGAGGATCCTCTAAGGACGAAGAAGGAGAAAGAGGAAACGAGCTAAGCACCGACTGGGAGAGGCCGAAGTCTTTCAATAATTCTTCGGAATAACTTTGAAACGCGCAGACGGACCAACCGAGTTTCCACCTAAAGTTTCCACTTCGTCTTTGCTTTCTCATTTCATTCTTTATTCCTTTCTTCCATCTTCTTATTCCTCTTCTTTTCCTTATTTTTCGTCTTCCTTTCTCCTTATCCTTTTCCTCCTTTTCGTCTCTTGCCTTTCTCCCTCTTCCCCCCTCCCCCCTCTCTCTCCATCTCAACGTCTAGCTCGAAACGTCGTTGGCTGAGCATAAGTTTCAGAAGCCGTTGTCCTCCTTCTGGTCGATCCCGGAACGCAGTCTCCACTCTTATCTTTTATGCATTATCGACGTCTGAGACTCCCCCAACCCCTTTCTATATCCCCAACTCGTTGTCCTTATTCTCTCATATTTCGGAACCAATATTATGCTAATGTCTTGCGTACAGCCGTCGCTGCTTACCCGACTAAAGCTAGGAGAGTTTGTCCTGTAGGATCGAACGAAACACGACGGATCGTATCCCATGAAGATCCTTTATGGTGAAATTCTAGACTCGTGAAGTTACTAATATTGTTAAACGTCAATGTTTATCGTTCAATGTTTATCGAACAATGGTTAACGTTCGATGAAGATCATACGCTAACAGAGACTTCTTACATCCTTTCACGCACGTTCATCCACTTCCTTGAATAATTTTATCTGCCGTACGACTACCATCAATACCACCCCATTTCATCGACTAGCCTGCCCTTAGATAAGACGTTTATACGAGCCAATTTGTCATCTTTCGAACACATCCGACGCGATCAGAATAGAAAATGAAATCGATATCGGGATTAAATACATTGTGAGGTATGAAAATTCTTTTGAAAATTATTACTTGCCATTGAAAGAAACCGTCTATATTGAAATCATCTTACCTATTTAACTATCATCTCCGATTAATCAAATCTTTCATATATTAAGACTAATTATTACGTAATTTATAATTACCCATAGACGATAATGCACAGAAGGGTATTGATAATCCTCAAGAAACTTACCTATAACAGAAAAAAGAGGGAAAAAACAGATCAGTATAAAATATCGTCGCATTTATATGTAAAAATCAATAATTTAATAAAATCGAAAGGAAAAGGATAGTGGGGTCAGGTGTTGGACGAAGGAACGATGCGAACAATTATCTCTCGAATATCGGTAATGACTGTACAGAATTGAGAATCGACGATGCATTCTGAGCGTAAATAACCCTCGCTCATCGATAATTTCTGCCCCGTCCCGTCGGCTATTAACGATCCAATAATAACTGCGTGCACGGTGTACTACAGGGATGGTCGCTTAGACGCGGAGGGATACCTCAAACCCACGTGCAATTCCCAGGCATATCCGCCATTCACGACATTTCCAGCGGCAACCTTGCGTTTCCCTTTCCCCCTTCCCTCTATATCTATCTATCTCGTTCTCTATTTCTCTCTCACGTTCAGCCACACGTACTCTAAACCGTGCTACGCGCCGTTCAATTTTCCATCCTCGTATAATCTCATTACGGTCAATACCTAATTTCAGGTTAGCCCGATGGACCAATTAGTCGGGAACAATCCCACGACCCGGAAGCCCGGGAGCGATCGCAGGTAAGCAATCTCGGTGGAAACCTGTCGACCTCGGCTCGATTCTAGTATGGGAAGGTAACAGCGGAATTGCATCCTAGCAGAACGTACGCGCAAATTTCTGCTAGCTAACTCGTTCTATCGACTACATCTCTCTCTCTCTCTCTCTCTCTCTCTCTCTCTTTTTTGTCTCTATTTTCCACACTCTCTCCCTACGTAACTAGACCCATCGTTATTATGCATTGACGGATTCGTTCAACCTTACTCTGATGGACACCAGCACAACCCACTTTTAATCACTATTCAGGCGGATCGAGGAGAACTGTACTGGGACTCGCAACACGAGACCTGATCACTGAGAGGAAGAGAGAGAGAGAGAGAGAGAGAGAGAGAGAGAGAGAGAGGAAGTGGAAGAGACTGATGGGACACGACAGTGGCGTAGCAGGGAAGACAAGGTCTGAATGGTATCGCTGGGGTACTATGGTTCTCTCTTCGCGATTGGTTCTACCTGCTACGGTACAAAATCATGAACAAAAGAAGAGACAATAATTGAAGAGAGAGAGAGAGAGAGAGAGAGAGAGAGAGAGAGGGAAGAAAAATAATACAAAGTAGAACAATCGACGTTGAATGGATAGATGGATGGATGGATGAAACACGTGTACGCGTGCGTTTGTTTGCTTTAAAAACGAACGAAAAACTTGTCGTAGGTCATCGACATCCGAGATCGATGACTATAACGATCATAGAAAAAACTTCAGTGAGATGGAAGAGGTTTCTATGAATCCAACTGGAACCCTCGACTATCCTTACCCGCACTCCTATACACTTCTTATAGCTGCTTCTTTTATTGCTTCTTTTATTTAGTAGAAGGACGATTATCGAAAAGTCATCGTTCCACCAAGAAATATTTCTTGCTTGATCGAACGACTATGGCGACTTTAATAACTCCTCCCATGACCGAACGACAGAGACTAAGCTTCCCCTTAATTGTTTCCCTCTAACACGATGGATGGAGAAACGAATAACTGACTTCCTTCGTATTCTTATTTATTTTTCAGACATGGATATTCTTTTTTAAATATTTGAACAAAACCAAAGTAAGAGAGAGAGAGAGAGAGAGAGAGAGTTAGAGAGAAATTTTTTTACTTTTTTTACTTTCCATAAAAACATTTCAATCACGCAGGAATGTATCGATTAAATATATATCGAATGCAGACATCACAATTTAATAAATGCTACGGGAGGCAATCTTTACGATATAAATGAAATTAACAAAAAGCTGAATAACTGCATTTTACAATTCTGCAAAAAACGCTAGCATTTATGGTATGACAAAAAATGAGAGAATAAAAAGCAAAAACCAAATAAAAAAGAATGAATGGAGGGGAAGGGATCGTGAAAGTGGCGACTATCGGGAATGGTACGCGACGCCAATAACTTATCCGTAAATTTATTTCGAATAGACGAAAGATCGTTGCGTAATAACGATGGCGGCTTTTAAGTATCGGACGATGGAAAAAGGAGACATAAATTCGTGGTACAATCGCAAGACGACGAATCCTCATGAATAACGGCAATAAATGTCGTTCGTTCGAATCGAATGGATCCTCCTGTGTTCGCGAGGACTTCGAAGTTCGCCGAGTTCGAAAGAAGAGAAACTTAAGAAGAAAAGAAGAAGAAGAAACGAAATCTGCGAAGGTGCATAGCTGCCACGAGACCTTCACCATCTTTCTCTCTTACTCTTTCTACAAGGTACCGGCAGCCGCCCTTCAAAAACAAATTCATATTTCAAGGCGAGAACCCTCCTCTCTTCGTTCGAAAGGCGGCGCTCGTCTAAAGCAGAGTCACGAGCCTCAGATAAAAGTGAAATACGTGAGTTTACCATTGAAACACGCGTCGGCGACGTTAGAAAAGATATATATATATATATATATATATATATATATATATATATAGAGAGAGAGAGAGAGAGAGAGAGAGAGGATGCGATAAAGACAAACGAGGAGACAAACTGTGGCGAAGGGATCGTGCTCGTTCGTCATTCGACGTCGCCCTTTGTTTCCACCTTCATGAAAATAGATTCGAGAGAGAGAAACTTGACGGGTGGAGTGAATCCCACTGCTGCTGTTTATGTCCTTCGTATTCATTCACTTACGATGGAAACGAAGAAAAAGGATACACATCGTTTCGCAATTGCGAACGAAGAAATTATTAATAATGTGGGTACGAAGGGAAGTGAAAAAGACAGAGAGAAAGAAATAAAGAAAGAGAGAAAGAGAGAGAGAGAGAGAGAGAGAGAGGGAGAGAGAGAGGGAGAGAACATTGAAGAAATTTTGATGTACGACTTTCGGAGATGATAACGATACGTGTTGTTCCCTATTTCATTTTTTATTTCTTTGTTTCTCTCTCTCTCTATCTCTCTCTCTCTATCTTCTTCTCACGAAATTCAATTTACATAGACAGAGATTTATTTTCATCTTTCTCGACATCGAATGCCGCTCGATAGATGCATCAGTTGGTACTGAGTGTTGCCATCGAGTTCACCGTTTATACGAAAGAAAAGAAGAATAAGTAGAGCTCGATGTTGTATAAGATGTTTAGAGAGGATTTCGACGGATTTTACGTTCTCTTTGCGTTCAATCTTTTTATCTCCCTTTTTTTCCCCCGATAAAAGTGACGATAAAATTGTAGAAATAAAGACGCTTTGCTTGTCATATTCGATCATATCTTTCCTTTAACAAGAAACAACGAAGAAACGCGTTAAGGTTTGATAGGAATATCTTCGATCGTAGTGATAAAATATTGACGGTTAGCAGAACAAGAGACTAAAGGGAAACGAATCGCACGAGCAAGAAAAAAAGAACCATACAAGAAATCGAAGAGAAAAGATGATAGCTAGTAGAGGAATAAATATAAAACGAATATAAATATTTAGACGAATCAGCAGAATTTTCCCGCATGAGCCTTCTTGGTAAACAGGAAAAATCCATTTACGCCTATCCTCAAGACAAGTCATCGTTGAGGAAAGAATGGAACGAATAGAGTTACCCTTTCTCACTCATCTCAATCGGATCGAGAATCTCGGATCTCCTAGGAGAAGGGAAAACATTGTTCCCTTCCTCTCTCTCTCTCTCTCTCTCTCTCTCTTTCTCTCTCACTCACTATACCCTTCCCTTTTTCGTGCGATTCGTCCAAGTAGTCGTTGTCCAAACGCGTCGAGATTGACGGCTCGAGTACGCATACGCTCGCTTTCAAAGGCACCCTCACTTACCCTCTTTTCCCATACACGTATTAGACGTTATAACACCGTACGTGCCGCCCACACTCGCTTGGAATACGTATAAATCCATGAAGAGTGTGGATGAAAGAGAAATGGAGAGAGAGAGAGAGAGAGAGAGAGAGAGTGTGTATGTGAGAGAAAGAGAGAGAGAGAGAGAGGTGGATAAGCGTGCAACTGTATAAACACTGGCACAAGCAAAACTTAACTATAATATACGTCTGTGCACTACCGGTGTACGTTCACGTTATGCCTACTCGTCCGTCCATTATTGCGATAGCAGCCTGCGTCAATATTGGCCCAAAGGGTTTCACTGTGATTGTCTTCCGCGCCCGCGCGCACACGTTTACCTATATACCTATATATGTATGTATAAGCTCGAGTTAGGCACGAGTTCATACGCGATGTCATGAGTTCGCTTCTACGGCAATGGACAGCTCCCTCTATTCTTCCTCATCCTCAATCCTCATCCTCATCCTCATCCTCATCCTCATTCTTGTCTTTATCCTCATCCTCGACCTCGACGACGACGACGACGACGACGACGACGACGACGACGACGACGACGTCGACGTCAACGATTTCATCTCGTTTACTCAGCTTTACACAGACGACTGCTGGCGTTCGAACGATTTCAAAACGGGCACGTCCAATTCTCTATGATTCTCCTACCTATAATCCAACTACACTCAGTTTGCACCGCTTTCGAATTCTGCCCTAGGAATTCCAACGCTTGGAACGATCTTATTTACGATGTAATATGACATGAAATCGGTTATATAAGTTTATCCTAAAAATATCTCGCGTCATTTCATAAATTTTTATCTCGTATAAAAGTAACGATGCATAGATTTCTATAATATATTTATCGTAGAGGGTCTTACGTATTTCCATAAATTTCTTCACCAAGGAATAAGTTGACATTTGAATGAAAAAATGAATAGGTAATGTAAATGAATGTTGTTTAATTGGAAAAAAAAGTTCTTCAAAATAAATGTGACGTGCAAATGAGTTAAAATGTCTACGGACGAGGTCCCAAGAAATTTTACGAGCCACCTTTCGTAACATATTTCGGGCAAGCTTCCAATGCAGATAGAAGGAAAGCGAATAGAAGGGCAGAAAAAAGAAAGAAAGAAAGATAGATAGATAGATAGATAGATAGAGAGAGAGAGAGAGAGAGAGGGAGAGAGAGAGAGAGAGAGAGAGAGAGAGAGAGAAGAAGGAGAAACTCTCGACTGTGTTCTCTAGACGACGGACTCGTTAAAGATTCTACAGAGATGCTCAAGAGAGAAAAGTAGTCGCTTCCTTACAGCATCGAGCGAAGATTTGCACCTGTTCCCTCGGTCTCTCTTGAACGCGTTTATTTTCCCCCGTTAGACGTTTCGTGAAAAGAAAACGTGGCCTCCGTGACACTGTTTGTCGTTTACACACACACACACACACACACACACACACACACACACACACACTACATATACAATGTACACAACGACGTGCGACAGTCGTCGGCAACAAACGAATAAATGAGTTCGTGTATGTGCGTGTTGCGTGCATGCGAAAGAGATGCTGCGACAGGACACGTACGATATAACTACCAGCACCTGGTGCATAAAACGCCGCACTGCATACGTTACGAGGGATGCTGCAATGGTCTTTCTCTGTTTCTTCTTCTTCTTCTCCTTTATTCTCTGCGCCCACCCATCATTTTTTGTCACGTTTTCGTTTAGAGGAAAAAACATTCCTCCTGTCTACACTTTGGATAGCACGATGCTCCTCTGTTATTTTTATATCGTATCTTTTTATGTTTTATTCTTCTCCTTTTTCTTTTCTTTTTTTTTTTTTTGCATTTTCTACAGATCGTACTCAACTGGTCATTTAAGATCTATCGATATTATCACATTCAATTTGACGATCATCTCGAACGAAATTCTAATTGATGTAAAACGATAAAAGGGGAGTTTAAAAGCTATATTACCTACATACATTCGAGGAATATGCAACAGGTGTAATGAGACATATGCGCGACACATGTACGGAAACTGTAAAATCTTGTAACAGGAAATTGTAATCTCGATGATCCAAGATAATAAATGAGTCTTCGTGTCTCCAAAGGATTGTACAATGGTAAATTGCCTTTACTCTCGTCGTAACGCCGTAATTTCCTTCACTTATAGTCACTCTAGTACCGCGCGTAGAGAACGTTCACCGTGTAAAACTTAGCTCCTCGAGTTCTGCCGCCAACGATAAAGTTTCTTTAGAAAAAGTTCGAGAGAGAGAAAGAGAGAGAGAGAGAGAGAGAGAGAGAGAGAGAGAGAGAGAGAGAAGTGTTGGTAGATAACGAAAGGCATTTCGTCGCGTTTAAACATTCTCTCATGGGAAAGAAAGAAAGAATTGAAGAAATCATGTGTTCGTTGCAACTGCATTAAAATTGACTACATCATTCGATCGTACGTTTTTCAAATATCGAATTCAACAGATGAAAAAAAAGAAAGACAGAGAGAGAGAGAGAGAGAGAGAGAGAGAGAGAGAGAAAGAGGGAGACAGAGAGACAGAACAGAAACTCGACGAATCAATGAATGAAATCGACTGCAGTCGTATTAAACATCACTCTAACTACCAATCCCGTTTTTCCACTTCGGATTCGTCGTACGTGCGTACCCGATATCCACACAAAAAGAAAAGAGAGAGAGAGAGAGAGAGAGAGAGAGAGAGAGAGAGAGAGAGAGAGAGAGAGAGAGAGAGAGAACAAATCATATAATCGTGCTCGTTTATAAGGAACGTGAACACAAAGGCGATGCCTTTAGTTGCTTGGCGATCGAAGAAGTCGACAAAAAGCTTCATCGAATGATAAACTGTTACGACGCGGAACGAGTCTCAACGATTCCTTTCAAGTTCCAAGATCGGTACGGTTGAGGAAGAAGAGAAGAAGAGAAGGGAAAAAGAGAAAGAAAGAGAGAGAGAGAGAGAGAGAGAGAGAGAGAGAGAGAGAGAGAGAGAGAGAGAGAGAGAGAAAGTGAGAGAAAGAGAGAAAGAAGTAGATGATGACGCTAGACACGAAACTAATATAATACATTTAATCTTTTATCGATTAAGCGCACGAGTCGAGTACGATCGATATATCGTCCGAACTTCCTCTTGTGTGTCTATCGGCTTTGTAGTCGTTACGAAAGCTTCAAGATTATGGAGTACTATCGAAAGACTTAAGAAGTAAATATCGATTCGAGACATGAATAATGGAGTCGCATAAGTTTGTCTCGGTTATTCGTTCGATGATCGATAAGGTATATGTATATATGTACCTATATCTATGTATGTATGTCTGGGTAAACGTGTGTAAGCTTACGTGTAAAGCTGCATGCGTGCACCAAGTCAGCCCCGTTGCATATCCTGAGGAGTCCATGCGAAATAATTTACGTCGAACGCGACGTTTATCGATGTTCATCGAAACGTTCACGCGGTATACCTGCGTGATTGTAATTAGGTTTTGTTGGTTCGCCATGGTTTTGTCGGTCCGCCATGGTTTTGTCGCTTGGATGCACAAAGCTAGTCGTGTAATTAATCGGAAAGGTAATACATAGTTAATACTGTTAATGCACGATGCTAAACGTACTACAATAATCAACAAATTATATTCCACGAATTCAAAGCAACAATATTCGTTAAATAACAATTTATAGAAAAGTATATTTGTAATAGTTGGATTGATACAAAAATAAGATAATAAAAAGAAAGTACGAGCAAGAAATTGCATAAATGTATGAGAGAAAAAAGAAAAAAAATATATCGAACGATTCCCTATAGAAGTTCGATCGTAAAATCGAAATCTACAAAGATGCACGCAGTTCGCCTCTTCTTAAAACTAAAAGATTATTAATTAACATTGTAACTCATTCCGCACGGATATATTACAAGAGACTAACGGAACATTTTCAAATACATAACACGATTTGCGAACGTAGAGAATACACCGGCGCATCTTATTGTCGCAGAGGGCTGGTTATTTAACGATACATTTATCAAGCGGCATTAATTTTAATTAAAATTTTAGTCCGTACTTGGCATCGTCGGGCTGATTCGAGGCCCACGCACAATTGCTGTGAGAATTGCGACGCCTTCGTGTTGCGTCATTAGCGTCGTCTCTGTTTGGCCGTTTGAATTATGACGGTATGTCTCGGTGGTTATCGTCGTGCTATGCTTCTGATAAAGTTTGTTTTTTAATTAAAATCTGCCAACTCGGCCGACGCTCGCGTTGAAAGGACCATCATCTCGTATGACAGCCACTCGCGAGGAGGCATCGACGCGTGCATTGCACTCGTATGCGCACGTTCGTCATCGTTATGCGAAATGCATTTTCGATTCCATCGTCGATAGGACGACTGACTCTCTTTTTCTTTCTTTCTCTCTTCCTCTTCATAAGAATGGAATAAATAAATATTTCGCAATGGAATATCTGTGATACGAAATAACGAAATTTTTAACAACATAAAATAAAAATAAAAACGAGTAAGGAAATTCGATGCGTTATCATTACGTGTAATGACATGAAATAAACAACATAAAATCAAATATAATAAAAGAGAGAGAGAGAGAGAGAGAGAGAGAGAGAGAGAGAGAGAAAGAGAGAGATAGTAATAACATTACTGCTCACGTTTTCCGTATTAACTTGATATCGCACGATATTCGTAAACGCATCAACGATCGAACGCAGTAATTCGTTCGCATTAAAATCCTGTCGAATTATCAGTGCAACAGAGAATAAACTCGAATATCTTTTAAAACTGGATTTACACGAAAGCTGACTGTAAATAGAATTCGAGAATATTTCTTTCTTTCGTTCTCTATTTCACTCTCTCTCTCTCTCTCTCTCTCTTTTCTCATCAAGTGAGATTTCATCGAAGCGTGCTCACCATATTATGGGCTTTCTTCGATGATGAAATTATATTTCGAGACGACGCGTATCGAGTTCGCGCTCGATTCTAAATTCCGTTCAATACAAATATCTCTGTAGTATATATCATCTGTATATTCGATTTAAATATTTTCTTGATTTCAAAAAGAACAATTTTTATATTGTCTAAAAGGGATTCGACGGAAAGAGACGACAAATATTTCTTCAAGAATTTGACGAAATAATTAAAAAAAAAAAAACAATCCTCACTTTTGTTTACATTTTTGTTAAACCATTAAAATATTATAATATATAATGCGTGATATTTCGAAATATATAACATTATATATCCCGAAATGATCGAGGCAATTTATGAGGTGTCGAAAATTGCAGGCGGTGTTTCTTCCCATTAAGTTCATAGGATCGGAACGGTTAAGCATATTCGGCGTATCCCCTATGCTACTATCGATATAGCCTACGGGAAGCAGAAGCGAAGTACCGCTTATTATCGCGGTAGAGCCGATTTATCGTGCACCTGTCAGTGTTCGCGATCTCTTTGATGCCCTTCCTTGCTCTTCGGATACCTCCTTACCCCCTGGCTTAGTTACCACCCCCTGGCGTTGAAACTTTACTTCAAAGGCTACTTTGAAGAATGATCCCTGGATATTCTCTCTCTCTCTCTCTCTCTCTCTCTCTCTCTCTCTCTCTCTCTCTCTCTCTCTCTCTCTTGTTCAAGAACGATTTTACGTGAGAAAGGGTTGAAACGGCAAAAGGATGGTTCGAGGTATTATATTCGAAGGGGGGGAGTAGGAGGAAATCTTGCTTCTCCACGGTGTCCTCGAGTATTCTGTGTTATAATCGAGGGCAGTCGAGTTTAATTAACGGTAGGGCAAATAATTTCGGAATGGAAGGAGGGGAACAAGAAGTTACCTTCCTCCTTCGAAATTGTGAAAGTTTTCGTCTTGAGACTCGACGTTCTCCATCTCCTTTATCCTTTCTCCTTTTCTCTTCTCTTCTCTCTCACTCTATTCTCTCTGCTTCGTATACATTTTTGATCGAAACGATTAAACGCGTACGACGTCCGCCCTTGGTACTTCCTTGATGCCCTCGTAGAATTCGTTTAAGCGTTTACGAACGATCCTGGTGGCTCTTCTCAAGTACTTTCGAGCAAATTTAACACATCACACGAATAACGCAAGATATTCAAACTTTTTGAAATGAAAACGAGGAAACTCATTCATTTCATGTTAAATAGTTGCAATAATAATTAATACGGACGATTTAGCGATTTTACTAATAAGATGAGTTTTGTCCTTTTATTTCTTCGTTAAGTGACTTTTTTATATCGTATATTTACCGAGGATCGATAGAGAACATTTAAGAAAAGAAAGAAATAAAAAAGAAGAAGGAAAAGAAAAAAAAGTGGAGAAAAATCAAATAAAAGTACTTTCATCTGAGCGTCTGATACTTTTATAGCAGAATTTTCTTCCTAGTTCCTATAATTGTAGCTATAAAGATCACAAAGAGTCCGGTGCAGCTTCTCTGCCGATGCGTGCCGTGCGTAATAAAGGAAAGTATTATCGTGAACGCAATAAACTGAGAGAAATACTTGGAAGAAGGAGAAAAGAAAAAAAAAACGAACAAAAAGAAATAAAAAGGAAAACGAAAAAAAAAAAGAAATGATAAAATAAAAAGATAAAAGTAGAGGAAACAATATCGAGTGAGTTTCTCATCCTCTTCTCACTTGGTACCCCTTTCATTTCTAGTAAGGGCACGTGGACTATGAAATTGCCGAGAAAGACTGCCCTTCCTCTTACTCCTCTCTCTCTCTCTCTCTCTCTTTCTCACTCTACCTCGTCGTTTACAATCTTCCAACCATTTCTTTATCTCTCTCTCTCTCTCTCTCTCTCTCTCTCTCTCTCTCTCTCTCTCTCTCTCTCTCTCTTCGTAGACTTTACCGGTGTTTCTCGCGTAGTATAGCATCGCGAACGACATATATTCCAAGTACTTATGGCGACGGCACATGCTCGTTCTCACCCTTATTGCAGGAAGCACGTTTTACTATCCCTTTCTCCTTTTATATACGCATACGTACACGTAAACGCATAGAGAAAGAGAGTTCATATGTATTCTTAGATGAAAATCTTTTTACGCACGATTGCCCACATGGGACAACATATAAAATTATTATACATGTTATGTTACTTACTCGAACATGATGATAAAAATGAAGGAAAAAAAAAAAACGAAAGAGAAATTATTAGCTGGTAATTACATAACATATATTTCACGTCGAGATCTTTCAATCTTTAAAAACAAAAAAGTAAGGAAGGTAAAAGAATTGTAAGTAATAACACCTTATTTCGTTCGTGCTGCATTTCGTCGTCAAGTGCATTGACCTGTTGAAATTTCTGAATAACATTCTAACACTCGAACTTATGTAAACACGTCGAAAAAAACCGGTTGGAAGAAAAACAAAACTATACTTGTACAAATACTCCTTTATGATACCTATATCGATCCTCGAAAATACACTGGTACACTGACCTATATAAATTCTTCACAATCGTCGAACTCGAGACACTCGCAAAAAACTGTCTGTTCCCCCAACCCCTTCTAGTGTCCCACCCTTCAACGATACTCGAGAATGCGTATAAATTCAAATACATAAACATTCGAGAAATATATTGAATTTCTTTCCACAAATATTTTACAAAAGGAGGAAACAATGGAAATATGAAAAAAATAATGAAAAAGGAAAATAGAAATATTTTAATGATCAAAATGTCTACTTAACGTCAATTTATGCGCTATATATCGGGCATACGACCCAGAACAATTAACTTTGCTTTTGAAATTATCTCGAGCATATAATTATTACTGGAATTTTCAGAGCGCTATAAATGTTAAATGAGATGTAATTGTAGATTAAATATGTATTAATATATATATATATATATATATATATATATATATATATATATATATATATATGTATACACAGATACATTGCGAAGATGTATAGTAATAAATCTGAATTCGTTCGTTTACCCTTCTCCCGATTCGGACATGCAATATTAATAGATAAAATGAATGAAATGAATGAAACTAGAGAATTATGAAAAAATAAAGACAAAGGAGAAGCAATATGGTAAAGATCTTTTTAACAATAATTTACCCTCCTTCCCAAAGCTAGAATCCCTTACCAATTAACCGTATTAACTCGTTAAATATTACATAAATATAATAATATAATATTTACAAGTTAAGCGGAGAAATTTTCGAGATTGCTCGTAACGTCTCGGTATTCATTCGATCGCGCAACACATGCACAACACGTAACACGTATAACGAAATACGTGATAAAATCGTGCGTTCGCGCGCGGCGAACCGATGCGCGTCTGCTCGGCTGACCGGCTCGTAAAATTGCATCGCTGTCGACTAGACGACGAAAAATTCCGATTTCGCTTTCCACTACATCACGAACGGTTGGCTTTTTTTCAAATTGCTTCGTATCGAATCGCTTGGAAACACCGTCCGACCGTTCGTCGTTAGAGTACAACAGAACGTACCAGTTATATTCATGTAAAGCATGAAGGTGGACCAGAAAATGAGGACGTTAACGAACCTGTTAAAATCGCATTTCATCGATCGTTCCTATTGTCTGTTTGTCTCTGTCTATCTTTCTCTCTGTATCGATAAACGTAATTATCCGAGAGAACAAAAATGTCCAATAATTATAACGCGGTTGCGCGACACCAGTAACGAGAATTACATTATGTTATAAATCGTACGTTAAAAAGCTTCCAGAAGTCCGTAAAATTTTATGATACTATTATAACGCGTCATTCATTTCTCATTCCTCTTTCTCCTCTTTCTCTCTCTCTTTCTCTCTCTTCCTCTCTCTCTCCCCTTTCTCTCCTCACGGATTTCACGATTTTACCGAGATTCTTTATTAAAATTTATCACCGTCGAATCTATCGTTAAATATTGCATACATCGAAAGCTCGTTTCCACGAGAACGGTAAACGTTCTCTCTCTCTCTCTCTCTCTCTCTCTCTCCCTCCCTCTTTCTCTCTACTTTACGAATGCGTAGACATGTGATCGTACCGTTGTATTTCATCTTTGCGAGAGTGGTAAAAATATTGCCGCGAAATATGCAATAAAATTAAATACGCACGTAAAGTTATAAAAATATACAAACCTCTGCTAGATAAGGTGTTAAAAGTCATAGAAATGATGCAAGAGCATCGTTAGTCGTAATTTTCAAAAGTGTTATGTTGTTGGTTATGTGGTTAGCCGTGTGTATATATAATGATCGATCCAAGACCCCCCCCCCTCTCTCTCTCTCTCTCTCTTTCTCTCTTTTCCACTTACTTTTACTTAAGTAGGTATACGTACATATACACATACAACTATACGTTTAATTACATTTTCCTTAACTCGAACCTTCCCCCTCATCTCTTCTGCCTCACTCTTTCACTTCCCCGAACGATCGAACGACCGTTCGATTTCTCGGCCGTTTACCGCAGCCAACGATGCCAAAGGTCGACGTTCTCGCAACCTTTGAACCATTTCATGTCCATTTTGCACGTGCACTAACCTGCAGAACCAAACGGCAGAAAACGCGTTACGCGTTTCGAACTAACGATACTCAAACGTTGAGTGATCTATCAGAGTTTCCTGGCCTTTCGATTAGGTCGAACTATCACCCCGATAAAATACCGTCCGTGCGAAAAGCAAAGCAACTACTGTTAACTCTTACGGCTTTACCCGTATCTATAGTTCTTTCAAACTTCAAAACAATAATAACAATGTTTTATTCAATTTTATCGATTTCTGCGAGAACGATAAAAAGTTGTTGAATTTTGTTATCAATGATTACGTCGAGTGATCGTACGATTCGTATTATCAATATTTATGAGATTGGGAGAGGGAGGGAAAAAGAGAAGGGATTAAATGAAGTTTATAATTAAGCGATTACACTGTTTCTTCGGAAAAAGGTAGTGGCATCGAACACGAGCAAAAGACGCCTATCTCGCCCACGGACCAGCCTTTATCCGCCGGTTAAGCCACAGCCGGCGGACCTTTTTATTTATAGTACCGAACTTAATTGGCCGCGAAGTACCATGCTCGGCAATGAAATATGAGATTCGTTGGATTCGATGGGGTCAAGAAATGAACCGGTTCCTTTCGAAATGCCGCTTGGTAACGGCAATTATTAGACAGACAGAGAGAGAGAGAGAGAGAGAGAGAGAGAGAGAGAGAGAGAGAGAGAGAGAGAGAGAGAGAGAGAGAGAGAGAGAGAGAGAGAGAAGCTGCAATTGTACAGGAATTTGACAATGATTTAGTGTACAGTCTCTATCGTAACCTTTTTTTCTTCTTTTACGTTACGAACTAATAATTAACGATTTAAAAAAAGGAAACAAAAACAAAGGGTTACCGATCTTCGTACAGACACACATACACACACACACCACAAGAGTTTTCCACGTCGTAAAAATTCTTCGAATCGAATAACGCGCGTCAAGAATAGTATATCGCGTGAGAGAAGATAATGGTGGCTGGAGAGGGAAAAAGAGGAAGGAAGGAAAGCAGGCTTCATTCTCCTTTCGAGTCGAACAAACAGCCGTTTGGATTCGATCGTTGAAAGGTAGACGAAAAGGGATAATGTAGGTGGAGTGCCTTCTAGGTGGGAGAATAGAAGGAGCGTAAAGAGCGGCAAGCGGTGAAAGACATTTACCAAAGAGAGATAAAAAGATAAAGAAATGGAATGAGAGGTGCCAGTTATCTTCCTCTTTCGTTTCATGAGATATACGATGAAAAATTATGCCGACGAAAAATTATTCTTTCGATGGATAGTACTTCAAGAACTTCTTTCTCTCGTCGTATATCTATCGTAAATGTTTTTTACGGTCGCAAATCTTTCGGTATATTCCCAAGTCTTTAATTATAAATATTTTCGAAAGATAGGTCATATAAACATTGCCTATAAAAGTACCTTCCCTCAGCTAATCTTTTTTGTATGATACGTTTCAATTTACTTGAACTGTTGTTACTATTCTAGAAAGAAAGAGAGAGAGAGAGAGAGAGAGAAAGAGAGAAAGAGAGAAAAAGAAAGAAAACCTTTCAATGATGGAATTATTGATTTTAAGAAGAGAGTTTTTTCGCGAACGATCGTTACAACGTTCGTGATTTCGAAAAGCTGCTTTTAACATCTTAGAATTGTACGAAACTATATAAGTCTAAGTATTTGTGAGCGCGTCAGGAATATGTGTATTATTCTACTAACATCTTTCTCTTTTTCTCCTGTTCACTAAACTGAGAAATTCTTCGAAGAAAACGACTACAACAACGGGAGCTTCATGAGTGAGATTGTAACGTCTTTTTCGATGATACAAAATCGATCGTGTTTTCCAAAGAAAGGATGAAGCTTTATTGCGAGAAGATCGATTATTACGAGATAGAAAGCAATACGACGCTGTAGTTCGATATTTGACGAACTAAATTGTTCCTTTTCTTCCTGTTAAATTGTGAAACGAACGAGAGAATCTCTTTCCCTTCTTAACAGTCGATAACCTTCCGGGGAAAAAATGCAATTGACATTTTCTATCGAGTGATTATCGCTGATTGCTCATTTTCTATTGATATAGAAAACAAATTCGAAAAGGGACTATAATCTTCTCGAATATCTCTCATGTATTATATAAACTTTGTTCGATTTGAAAATGAGAAGCAATTGCTGGAGTAAAACAGCGTTGCATTCAATCACAACCCTTTTCCAACGGAAAACACGTATGCCCTTTGATTATATTTTAAACAGATCTGATAATCGAGCTTAATGGATTGTTACTCGATTTGCGAGAGCGGCTGGCTGGGTGCCTCGTCGTGTCCTATGAAACGCGAAATGAGTCGAATCGTCGATGGTCTCATTCCCTCTTTCTCGTTTTCCCCTTCTATCGCTCTTCGTTCTCTACCCTCTTCGCCCTTCTCTCTTTGAACTTATTCCTACAGCCGTCTGGCGTACTCGAGAGAGGAATGTTCACGCTTGCACTAGAGACAATTTTCGAATTCGATAATAAAACGTATGTTACAATAATATTTCTACCGCGTGTTTCTTTCAAAGAGAAGAACTTTACGGGTGAGTGGCGTCGACCGATGTTCGCTCGAGAGACGTTCACCGATTTTAATGAAAAAGTCTCGACAAACGGACAGAATTTTCATTTGCGACTCCACATGCTCGCGTAACGCTCGTTTGCCTCGAGTATTCGCGAAACAAAGGTGAAAGCGGAAGTGGAAACGAAAACGCGAAAACGTTCGCGTTGGCGAGATCCGTACGAATCGATTGAATCGAATGTGATAAAGGACGATGGAAGATTCATTTTTCCTTTTTTTTTTTTCATTTTTTTTTTTTACTTCTATAAAAACACATTAAACCAAGAAGAGAAGAGAGAAAGAAAAGGGAAAATGGAAATACATTCCTATTTCGTTCTCTCGTGATCAAGCTGCAGATAAGTACCCTCGAGAATAGTTCGAATATATTCGCCTAACTCGCAAGCTGCAAACAAGAAAATCGTACTTTTAATACGTCCAGAATAATTACGGTATATAAATAAAGTTTTCCTTTACCACCGAAAGTGACCTTATTACCGTAGCTAACTTCCTTAAGCGATTACGAGCGTATTCGCGAGGAAACCGCGAAGACGACGGCATCTTAAAGTCGAAACTCGAAAGGTAGACGACGTAAATCCTAATTATTATTTAAATTTGGCTTTTAGGAGTCAGATCTTCTTCTTCGTTCACGAACTTACGTAGTAAGTAATAGGGATGGAGGGTGAAGATGTGCTATAAGATGGAGATCGATGGAGAGAGAAATGGAAAGAGAGATAGAGAAAGAGAGAGATTAATAGATAGATAGATAGATAGATAGATAGATAGATAGATAGATAGATAGACGAGAGAGAGAGAGAGAGAGAGAGAGAGAGAGAAGGAGATAGAGAGATACATATAAAGAGGAAACGATGATATCTCCATAGGGTGACTAAAAGGGCGACTCCTCGAGGACACCTTCGCAGTTTACAACAAGATCTTTCTTCGTTCCATTTTCAAGTTCTCGGGCATGCGGCCAACCGAGATACCCTTTCGAAACTCGATACCATTGGGGTATAGAGAGGGTGTATAAACTAACGGCCCTTTTCGAAACACCCTCGGCAAAATCACGTGTAGGGCGAGAGACAGAGATAGAGTGAAAAAGAGAGGATCCTCCAAGGCTCTGTCCAGCTTCGTGTGTACCTAGTCCGCACCCATTCGTGTATAACTAATGGCATCTCTGCAGGGCATCTCTTTCGTTGGCACTCTCCTCTTGGTCTTTGACCTGTCGAGTGCCAAACGACACCGCACGCAGTGCGATTAATAACTTCAGTAATTGTGTCAAGCATTGAGAAGGTAGAAAAAGGAAACGATGATTCCTCCTTTGGCAAATACGAACGGGGAATTCTTTCTATCTCCCTCTTTTTATTTTTCTCTTTCTCCATTTTTCTTTTTCGTTACTAACGTTTTTATCATCGTTTTCCAACGGTATATATATATATATATATATATATATATATATATATATATTTAATGACGTTGAAAACTATCTCGAGAATGACTTGATAGTCAAACAAGTTTCAAGATTTTCCAACGATGTTAGAACGACGACGAGTAAATAAGGTGAATCGTTTTATTAGATTCGTTCAGAACAAAGTTTTATGGAATTTCCTTTCGTGACTTAAAGCTTACGTCCGACAGCTTGAAAGCGAAAATCTCCTTTCTCTCTCTTTCAGTGGAACTCCAAGAAGATAAAATGATTACACTTCGAGAAGTAAAGCATTATATACTCAAACATTTTCATTCTTAATTTCGATATATTTCGCATAATAGGAAAACCTAAAAAAAGGTTTCTTTTTGTTTTTTCTTTCGTTATCGCATTGAGTTAAAGAACGTTGGTGAATGTGAAAAACTGAAATAACGTTTTCTTTTTTTTTTTTTAAACCTTGTTCTTTCTCTGAGCCATGATACACATACAGTGGAAAATTCTATTTATCCACATTTTATATGTCGTAGCGGTAGTAGCAGCAGCAACAGCAGCAACAGCAGTAGTAGTAGTAGTAGTAGTAGCATTAGAAATAGTAGTAGTAGTATAGCAGCAGCCGCAGCCACGTTAATTTGGCACGTATATAAATAATAAAAAATGAAAAAAGGTTGAAGGACCCAGCGAACGCGACGACGACGACGACGACGGCAACGACAACGACGTCGCCGTGAAAACTCGTGCTAGACATCGTGGACAAATGAGTTTAATGGGCGTTCTCGAGACCAACAAAATATGGAGAAGAAATATTTACGCGTTGAAAAAATTGCAGAACGCCTACCAGACACGATAGGAATAGCAACACCAACGATATAAAAAAAATGTAGTATTTTCGCTAATTTAATCTTCCGAGACTCTTCCTAATTTCATCTCACTCTTTCTTTTTTTTTTTATTGAACGTTCGGTGAAAAAGCATTCCTCTCTATCTCTATTTCTATCTCTCTCCCACCCGCCCCCCCCCCCTCTCTCTCTCTCTCTCTCTCTTCGTGTGCCTATGAAGTGACCTACGTAAAATAGAGAAAAGAAAAACGGGGAAGGAAATCAAGAGGACGAGATAAAGATCGAAGAGTTAAAAGCCGACGCGTGGAATTCGTAAAGAAGCCATAGAGCGAAGTAGCGCTGCGTTAAAAGGACGAGGAACGCAAAGTTCAGGAACGATAAAGCTAATGCAAGCGACCTGTACTGAAGCGGATAAAAACGTTGGAGCAATAGATAATAATTATTACGCGGTAACGAAGGAAACGGAAGCTTGCGTGCATTCGAGGAAAAGTGGATAAGGGTGGTCACCCTCCCCGCCGCCTTTTCTCCTACTTACCGCTACCACCTCTACGACCACCCTCGCATACTAGCACGAGATGTGCATGCACGACCGCTCTGCAATGAGTCGTGATAATTTTTATTTCCGTTCCCTCCGCCTTCCTCCCACTTCGAGTGCATTAGCGATCGCATTAGCGAGCGCATTAGCTGAGCTGAACGCTATCGCCTATCCTGAGAACGAAGTGAAAGAGATCGTCGATCTGCGACAAATCTTTTCTTATTCATAAGTAAACGCACAAAGGTAGTAAGTAATAAAGGAAAAAAGAAATCTATAAGTCCCCTTCTTCGACTCGACAAAATTGTCATTATACTCTCTCTCTCTCTCTCTCTCTCTCTCTCTCTCTCTCTCTCTCTCTCTCTCTCTCTCTTTCTCATTTCTTCTCTTGACAAGCGTCGTTCCGCACAAGTGAGTATTACACGAATGATATAACGCGCGAAATCGGCTTAAAGCCGCTCGAATTATTCATAGATCAGATGTAGATCTGTATATTTATAATGCACGAGCGTGACAGGTAATCAGCCACGTAAGGGCCGTCATAAAACGTCAAGATAATAATGGAAAATGTATGCGTTGTACACCTGCACTCGGCTTATATGCGCCAACTGCACGAGACCCCTCTCCCTCCCTCTGTCTCTCTCTCTCTCTCTCTCAATATCTCGTTGTCTCTCTCTTTTTCTTTTTGCTCTAAGTATTTCGTACGACAAAAATTGATAGATTTTTTTAGAAGAAGAGTTTAATGAATTCCACTGCGCTGACTGGCTTACTGGCTAACTCGCCCTCTCTCTTTTTCCTAGTATATTAATAAAAAAAGAAAAAAAGGAAAAGAAAAAAGGAAAAGGATAAAAAAGAAAGAAAAAAAAAAAAAAGAAAAATCTTATCTCTGAATACCTCCTGTGTGTGCATTAATGAAACTATATCTCTAACTGCTAGCGAGTGCTCCGGTTTGTAATTAGACTCACGACTTCCTCCAGATTGCGCTGTGCGAGTTTATTCGACTTTATCGATCGTCCCTTTAAGCCACCTTCCAACTATAAGACGAAACGAAGCTGATATCGTTGAAAGCATCCAGAACAAGACTTCCAAGATCGAAGGAAAGTTAAAGGGATCGTTAAACTTCGATCTCTCAAAAACGATTTTCAACGTTCTTAATAGTGCGTTAATGTTTCCCTTCTCATTTCTACGACATTTGCTCGTTAACCGGCTGTTTTATACCAAGGGTATCTAATTAATTATCGAATTTCGTTATTTCGTTATCTCAGGAAAATACGATTGTATTAAAAGCATCGATCGTTCGCACGCGCGATGTGTTATTACCTCAGAAATATCGTAATAACGTTTGCATAAGCGTGACGATAATTTATTTCGTTTTAGATCGAGAATTCTTCGAAAAAGGGAAATCCATTGTACGAGGGTTAGTAGAAACGTTGTAAAAAAGGAAGGAAGAAAGGAGTTCATGCTCCTTCTATCCTTCTTTTCCTCTTTCTCCTGTTGCGGTGGCTCGATCGGAAGTAATATCGATATTACTGAATAGCGATCTCCATCGTAAACGAAACGTACGACCTGCTTACCACTATGGCCAACGCTTATCGAACACAGCTGGTCTGGAAAAACGTAGTAGGAAGAAAAGAGATAGAAGACATAAAATACGGGAGCCAGCAATGATGGTGCGTCTTTCTTGTAAAATGAATAAAGCTTGACGTAACTCTTTCAATAGAGTAACCCTGTGGAACGTAAGGAAAGAAGGGAGAAAGGAAGGAGAAAGAGAGGAGGAGGATAAGGAGAAGGAAAAGGAGGAGTAAAAAGAAATGTAAGAAAAAGGGAACTGGGATGGTGGAAAATCGGTGAGGTTCACGGTTGAAATAGAGTAAAATTACAGGACGAAGTTATGCACCGTTGAAATACATAGCGACGTAATGGAAATACTTTGTGCCGCTTCGTGTCGCGAACGATACCAAAGGTATGCAACGGCCCGGGAAAAGCGAAGTGAAACTAGTTTTCTTTTTTCTTTTCTTCTTCTCTTCCTTTCCCCCCCCCCCCCTATCGCGCCTCATCGTGCAAGAGGGAAGGAGGGAGGGGATGGGAGGGACAGAGAAAGAAAGAAAAAGAGAAAGAAAGAGACCACAAAACCACGGATAAAGGTGGTTATGGGTTTCGAATACTTTCCTCGTGGTCGGATATTCTAACCGATTCTTTTCTTTCTTCGTTCTCCACCCCTTTCCATTCAATAGCAGCAGCTACAGCGGTAGTAGCTATAGCAAATAACGTAGGTAATCTATTTCCCTTCTTCAGAAACTTTTTTTCAAACTATTATGGACCAAAGAAATACAGTCTTAAAATAGAAGAAAAATTGTTCCACCTACATACACAACACACACGCACGCACGCACAGACGCACACATGTATTTATATATATTCTTAAGAGGCGGCAAGGCCAGACTAGTTGGCTAACTTTTCGTTATACGCTCCTACAAGGATTACCCAGTCGTACGAGTTATTACGAAGGGTTTATCCTTCAAGATCTACGCTCGTTATCTTCGTGTTGGTAAGTAGATAAGTACATGGAATTTGACAAACGCGTCGGAAGAAGATGTTAAATCTCTTACGTTTGTCTTTATTCTACCGCCAGAATTTTCGATTCTCCGCACTTTTCTATGCAAATTATAGTTATTAGATAAATAAAATACCGAATAGATTTTTATATACCGAGATTCGCTCGACTCCTGAAATTTAAGCGTAACGGTACCTGTTTAAGTAGTAAGTAAAACAAAGGGGGAGGGAGAGTGAGAGACAGAGAGAGAGAGAGAGAGAGAGAGAGAGAAAGAGAGAAAGAGTTTCACTGAGAGATTCTAAAGTTTTGGTGTAAGCTAGGATAAAAAGTAGAATTTATGATAATGCCCAGTATAAAAGCAGCTCGGTGTAGCTAAGAAACGAAGTGGAAAAGGCTTTCCTAACTCGATGGGCGACATTCTAAAATTCTTCCGCGGCTGGACGACGACGACGACGACGATGATGACGACGACCACGAAGACAACGATCGCGAAAAAGTTAAGAAGCTAAACTACAAAACCCGTTCGGAAATTCTATTACTCGAGCGTAAATTTTCTTTTGCCTTTCTTCTCAAACTATAATAAAGCGGAAAGTAGATATCACTTCAGAGCGAAATAAAAGTCTGTCATTTTCTTAATTATCAACCGACACGCGAGATGATACACCTTTTCTTTTTCTTTCTTTCTCTCTTTTTTTTTTTGTTCGTTTTCGTTTTCTTCGGCCACCAATTAGAGAACGGCGAAAGAAGAAATAAATAGCAGATAAAAGCGGGGCCGTTCGTCGTCTCTTTCCAACGTACGTGCGTCTACTTCGAAATAATGCTTTACATTTTATTCCCATCGGTAAGGCACGCGCCATCCGTCCGTCTGTTTGCCGACTCGACACAACATACATACACATAGCTATACCTTATATATGTATACATACGAAAAGAAGATTGGTAAGAGCAAATTTACCAAGCTGCACGTATGCGCAAGGTAGTAGCCCTCGTGATTGTCGAAGACGGTATGGAATGTGAAACGAGGAAAGAGAGAAAGAGAGAGGAAGAGAAAGAGAGAGAGAGAGAGAGAAAGTAGACTTGTTTGGACATAGCAAACTTGTTTCTCGTTGATGCACGAACGTGCAGACCTTCTCCAGACACTTTTTACGAGGCTTGCATGCGGACGCAAGTAACCTTCTTCTTTCTCTCTTTTTTTTTTTTATCTTTCTCTTTCGTTCTTTATTCTTCACTATTCCATCGTTCGGAACATCGAAGAATGAATCTCCTGAATTCCAGAAGAAGAGCCACGTTACTGCGTGCCGACGATCGTTTCGCAGCCGACATTTTTGGTGGGGACGACTGCTTTACGCGTTTACGAGGCTCTTAACTTTAAAAACCAGTTGCGGCTTGGTCGGATGTAAAAATTATTCGCGAGGTTTGCTTTGAACCGTTGAAAAGATTCTTTTTCGGCCGAACTTTCATCTCATGTTTTTATCCTCGAATGCTCGTGTCGCGTTAACGAAAGAGGCAAAAGAAATTCGCTTTTGGTTGCTCTCGCGATGAAATAATTCGATTACTATCAAAGAGAATTGAAAGATCAATGCAAACGACTACGATAGTAAAAAGTTTGATAAAAATGTCACTTTGATCGAACGAATTTTTCCCCTTTTTTCTCTCTCTCTCTCTCTCTCTTTATCGATCGATCGTTCGATCGATCCTTCGCGTGATTCGTCATAGAACATAAAATTCGAGTTTGCAAATCTGGTTTAAAAATAGCCGTATTCGAAGTAAAAATTTCTCTTACCAATCGAAAAGATTCGAAACGACGTTTACTCTTCAGGGAAATGATCCGATCGGATTCTGCACTTCTTTCCAGGCGTTACCATCCATTTTAAAAGTATGTAATTTGCGAGTACGTGATCATGTTAGTTTGAACGTGCCGCACGAGTCTCGATTTTGATCTGATAAAAGCGAGATCGGTCTGATGTGAGGAGGGTGAAAGGAAAAGAAAGAGAAAATGGTTGTTATAGGAAATCGCGACGGGGTGTATTTTCGAGAAAGAGAGAAAAAGTTCGTGGCAGCGACGAGCGGCGCCGTGGGATCTCTGAAGCCATGGGAGAAAAAATGACGGGGTTGAGCTCGATGCGTAAATGCCTCCGAGTCACGCGAACCTCAGCTTCTCCTCTTTCTCTTTTTCTCTTTCTCTACCTACGCAATTCGTCGAATGTACGTACTTGTTCGAATTTCTAGGGGGAGGAGAAAAGTACGGCCGACGATAGACTGACTGCCTGACTGGTTGGTTGGTTGGTTGGTTGGTTGGTTGGTTGGTAGAGGGTCTCGCACCGTTTACCTTCAACGAGTGTTCACAAAAACGAGTCGTTTCTGCTACCAACATTGCAGCAACGACCCCAACCGAGTATTCGATCTTTTGCGATTGGTCACGAAACGACCCTTTGAGTCGGCCTATGCTGTGTAAAAAATTCATTTGTGAGATCACGGACGGTCGTGTCGTAGTACATATTATTACGCACGAAATCGTTTCTTGGAATGTTCAAATTCGTCGCTTCGTTTCACGCTCGCTTATAACGATATATATACATATAATATATATATATATATATATATATATATATATATATATATATATATATATGTATGTATGTATGTATGTATGTATGTATATAGGTACACCTACAATTAAATGTATTTTTACAGTATAAATATTGATTTAAATCGTTTACGATAATTTTTCAGAAGAAATTGCGGATTTGTGAAGTCCTCGCTGTTGCCGCTACGCAAGAGTTTATGTTATTATGGTTCACTAACTGTGTTACTCATTGCTCAAGCGTGTAGAAGTGAAATTTTAAAGAAAGTCCTCACATTCAAAATAAATGAGTCAAGATTGTTGTTCAATGAACGTATAGGTACGAAAACATTTACGATATCGTTCGACGATACGACATTCACAAGGTCCCGTAAAACAGAGCAAGTATATATTTACATTACGCACAGGTATTCAAAGAAAAACAAAGCCATTATTTGTAGGAGAATCCTCGAGCTGTGAGTATATAAGAGAGGAACGTAGCTGTACGTAGAATAAATTTTCCTTCCTCCGGTGACTGAAATCGCCCCATGGAAAGTGCATGAATTTTTGACTCTTGCTCATTACGTAAACAGACACGTTTTAGCGCTATTGGTGGCCAGGGTCAAGAGACCGAAGCGCCATCATTAATAAGTCACCGATCATAATGTACGCAGGCTAAGTGGGCCATTAAACATGCTGGTCTATTTTCCGGAGTAAAACGTCTCGTAAAAAGAACGAATGGGAATGGTACTTTTTGTATCTGCTATACGAATTTTTTCGGAAGGGTGTATTACGTCGATTATCTTGAGGATTCAAGATAGTCGATGATTCGAGCTTACGTTAGGGAGAATCAGTAAAGAAAGAAAATAAAAGAAAAGAAACGATGTTTCACGTTATTCGATCCAAGTGGACCAAGTTCGATACACGAATGAAAGAACGAAGTAAAAAAAAAAAAAGAGAAAGAGAGAGAAAGAGAGAAAAGGAAGAAATCGAAGGAGTTTGTAAGCGAAGCAGGATGAAGACGAGTGGACAAAGGGGTCTTTTAGGCAAATGAAGAACGAGGGCACGATACGGAAAGGGAGGCCCGCGGCGAAAGAGAAATGGGATAGACGATCGTAAGAGGGGAGGGAAGAGCGAGAGAGAGAGAGAGAGAGAGAGAGTACGTCAGCGAGAGAGATAGAGAGAAAGAGAGGGAGAGAGAAAGGAGAGGAGAGAGTACGACTGGATGCTCGTCTCGGCTCGTAAATAAAACGTGCACGGATACCCACGCCATTTTACTTTACCTCCGACCCTCAGTCATCGTCGCTGTATCTCACTCGAGTAATCGGTCCATCGAAAATAATAAATCCATCGCTATCGTGAAATTACGAGTATTTTATTTAAAAGAAGGAACTATAAAATTGTTTCTTTCATTGGACCTCCAACGTAAGTAACTTCATATTTATACGTATATATGTATATAAATACTTATATATACGTATCGAATTTAAGAAAATTTTTCAATGAGGGCTTTATGAACTTTTTCAAATATTTCTTTGAACAAACATACATTTACCTATCTCTTTCGTAGACATACATATCTACAATCATAAATCTCAACTAATATCCCATGTGTCGAGTTACAAGCGCATATCTCTAATACCCTAATCTCGACGCCACTGGTCGAACGAATCCAATTCAATTCGTTAGCATGGACGCGGTCGGAAGATCGATATCGCTGTACGAGTCCCGCGAGTATCCATTAAGAACTTTCGATACGGACGTATCATTTATACCTAACACACCAGGAAAACGAGCGTTAGCTCCCACACAAAGAGAGAGTAAGAGAGTGAGAGAGAGAGAGAGAGAGAGAGAGAGAGGAAGAGAGAGGGAGGGGGAGGGAGACAGGGTGGAGGAGAGGATTCTAGTTCATACGAAAAGTAACGTGCACTCGTTAATAAATTCACGGTGAGTGGCCGGTCGAGGCGTAGGTGTATTAGGAACATACAGAGGGAGCATTATTGCGGCTACGTCAGAGACGTAACACAGTAGATATATACCGTAGACACCGCGAAGCGTACAGTGGTTTCACTGGTGATGGATGGAGCCCGCGGCCTCGAGTGCCATTAACACCCCGGCTCGCGAACGTTACGATGAAACGCATGGAAGAAAAGGGCCCGTCGCTACTGTTGCCGTTGCTGTTGCTTCTCTTGAATCGCCGTTCGAAGATTCTAGCGTGGAAAATCGGGACAGCCTCTTTGTTCTCGCTCTCTGTCTCTCTTCCTCTCTCTCTCTCTCTCTCTCTCTCTCTCTCTCTCTCTCCCCTTTTGCTCTGTCTCGTTCTCTCTCGCACGCTCGTTCCAAGCGAGAAACCACCGTTCGGTTTCCAGCACCACACAACAATAAGGTCGCAACCGACTATTCGGGCAGCCACTTCAAGAGCAAAACCAATCGATGAACCACGGAATGCTTGGTAATCTCTCGAGACAAAGCCGAAACGTATCTTGCAATCCAATGTATCCTGTATATACACGTGTGATTTTCGAATTAAGGGACAAATAGAGTAGTATTGAGCTTTTATAAGTGTGATGAAGAATTTCTCACTTCTCTTTTTTCATTATTTTACATAGAAGTTAACGATCGAACGGTTACTTTTTTCTCTCAATCTAAGTTTATCAAACTTTCTTGTTATAACGTCTTTGATAGCAGAGAGATTTGAACAGCCAAATATATTTCGTATTTGCCTCGTACCCACGAAAAGCGGAAACTGTGATCGGACGCGACGCGGCAAGCCAAATTGGTAGAGCGAATCGGAAAATTCGACGTGACGTGGGGAGATCGGCGATTAAACATCGTTAAAGCACGTCAAAGTCGGAAGCGCATCAACGATGGTAATCGCGTTAACTCGGTTCCATTTTGTACGTGTTCCCGTATCTATTGACACAGAGTTTGCGGATGTGCGGTACGCGATAGCAAAGGGGAACGACGAATTAACGCGATTATCTATCGTGGATCGACGATCGATTTTCAACTTTCAGTCAGTGGAAAAGTGTTCTTTCGTACGAACTTTGATACATCTAATATTTTTTCCTTTTTTTTCCGAAACGAACACGTTTGTTGCACGCATTTTTTATGATAAAATTTTCCATCAAGAATCTTCCTTCTCTATTTTCTAAAGAAAATCGAGAAAAATTCCCCCGTCTTTCTTTTTCTTTCTTTATCTCTAATAATTTCTTCATATAACGATCGATAAATATTCGCATTTCCTTTTCCGCTTGCTGGCATCGTCGAGACGAGCCTCGTTATTTCAGCCGAAAGGCGAACGTTCGTTTTTAGAAATACACCGAGTTAACGAGCGAAAAGGGAGACGTAGAAGCAAAAGACTCACTTCATCTTTCATCTCTCTCTCTCTCTCTCTCTCTTTTCTGCTCCAACAGACATATAATTTTCTTTGCCATGGTGTTTCGCGCTCGTTCGACGTCATTGATACGTGAAACTACGTGGCAGACGCCAATGTTCTTCTTCTTTCGAGAAGCCACTGCTTCGAGTATCTTTCCCCCTCTCTCTCTCTCTCTCTCTCTCTCTCTTTCTTTTTCTTTCTCTCTTTAACTCTTTGACTCCTCTCGGTTGGCTCGAAGCCCGAAGCGTGGATTTCGTTTATATGAGAGCGCGAAGCCCACGTTGATTGGCTTCCAGATCGGCCAATTATCTCAGGAGGAACGATAAATAATCGCCGGTTGATACCAAGTACTGTGTTTCGGCTGGGTCCAGCTAGCAGGCACGCAGATACTCACATACATACAAACACATAGGTACTAATGGGCGATCGTTTTCGCTTGAGAGACTTCCGAGCGTCGCCTATCCTTTATCCTCCACCTCCGCGGGGTCTATTTTCGGGAAGGAGTAGCTCGACGAACACGCACGGAACATCGTGTGACCATTTGTAACGACTCGTTGGAAAATAAAAGGAACAACGTACCTGTTAGAAAAAGAGAAAGAGTGTGTGAGAGAGTAAAAGAGACAGAGAGAGAGAGAGAGAGAGAAACGCTTAACGCAGCAGGTTTATATTTCGATGGTAATGAGCCTCCATTAAGGCCCATATTGTGACAGGTTTCGAGACAGGCGCCGAGCCTTCGACCATTTACAATACTCCAAAGCAAAGAGAGGTAGAAGGAATAAGAGAGATAGATAGATAGAGAGAGAGAGAGAGGGAGAGAAAGAGAGAGAGAAGGGTAGATTCTCGGTGGTTTCTACCTGCTGTGATTTCGGTAGAGTCGGTGCACGGCTGCCACGCCGAAATCTGACGCAGCCACGTGTTTGGATGCTCCGCAACGCCGTTGTTGGTACTGACGGCTTAATTAAGTCCGAGAGAGAAACGTCGAGGGTTCGACTGAGAGAGAAATCCTCTCTCTCTCTCTCTCTCTCTTTACACTCTGATTCAACGACCGTTATTTCCTTTCTCTCTCTCTCTCTCTCTCTCTCTCTCTCTTTATCTCTGTTTAGTACACACCCCGGTAGCTCTTAGCGTCGTTTTGAAGGTTTCGCTCTCTCGCCTCTCAACCGACACTACCAAAGTGACGTAATGCGAGATGTTATATCCAAGTTAGGATATAGGCCAGAAAGGGCTCCAAATATTTATAGACTCTTTGCTCATGCTCAACGATTTATGGCCAAAATCTTAGCATGGTGTCTTGGTATGGAAAAAAGAAAAGGCGGAAGCTGCCAGCACCTTCGAAGAGTCAGTCCCTTTAAATACACCACAGGGGGGACGGACAATATACTTTGCCACGTGTATTCTATGGTTTGGATAAGATTCTATCTCGAAGATTGAATCTCTCTCTCTCTCTCTTATCATTCACTAATATTTATATAAAATTACGTACTTCCTACGTAGGTACGTACTAAAATTTATATTGTTAAAAAATTCGTAAAAAAGGAAAAAAAAAAGAAAAAATAGAAAAAGAAGAAGATAGAGAAACGACGTGAATCGTGATGAAAAAAGTTTCGTTACAAATTGAATTACGTACGTAACATCTCAGCGATCATATCAGTAGGATATAGAACTAACCATCCTGTATTTACGTGTCCAAGCTAAAGGAACACATCTCAACGAGGGATTTTATAAAATCGTCGTGACCAGTCCTGTCGCGAAACTCTGCTGGGAGCAAGAAGTTCGTCCATTACACGAGCGACCTGCTAGAAATTTTAATCAAACTTTCAAATGAGGTTTTGTGAAGCAGTGGCCACCCTCCCCTTCCTCCACTCCTGTTCCCCTTTTCCTTCCTCTAACCTTCTCTCTCTTCTTCCTACATGATCCACCGTCGAAAACGTGTTACATGCTTATTTGACGCGAGCACCAGAGCCGTTTAATCATTATCCGCCATATTTTTCATACTCGCGAACGTCGTGCTTCACACTAGCTCGTATTTGTAAAGTCGTTCAAACAACGAACTACGGCGAAAGTTTTTTTATTGAGCAAGACACTTCCGTTGAACATATTAAATTTAACGTATAGCAGAGAAAAAAGAAAAACTGATAGGATTATTCATTAATTTTAGCATACAACAAATTGTTATTAGCTTCGTATTCTTATATACTTATTAAGATATTAAATTTAACAATTTAGAAGAAAAAAGACTGATAAGGTTATTCGTTCGTTTTATCATGCAAGACATTCGCAATAGCTTCGTTTTCTCATGTTCTCATTTTTAAGAAGAAGAAATCGAAGAAGATAGACACACAAATCGTTAAAAAGAAATAATCTTCCTTTTATCGTCGAAGAAACACGTAAAACTGCCGACAGAGGTTGGTAATCATGCATTGAGGGCATCGCAAGCAATAAAACTTTCAACGCGTAACGCGCGTGTCCCTCGTTGTCGATTCATTTAAGCTCTCCTCTATCCTTTTCTTATCCTTTGTATTCGACTCCTTAAACCCTCCTCCTTTAAGGGTGGTACCAAAACTGCCGCCCGTTTGTTGTCGCCCTCTACCTTCGAAAACCTAAATAAATAATACACGAGTCGTTACTTTCCCACTCGAAAGGACAGGGAAAAAAGGAGAAGAGGAGGAGTAAGAAAAGAGTAGGAAGAGGGTATAGAACTTCTAAGAGAGAGAGAGAGAGAGAGAGAGAGAGAGAGAGAGAGAGAGAGAGAGAGAGAGAGAGAGAGAGAGAAAGCAATCGATGGCACGCTGCCCGGAAGAAGAAGAAGACCTTGGCCATTCGCCACACTCTTTTCCTCATCGATACGTCCCTTGGGTAAGGTAGCTCACCAACACTCGAACTATAGCTCGTTCCATGTTTGAACAAAAAAAAAAAAAGAAAGGTAGAGATGGTATATTACATAAGAATACATCACGTGGAAAAAATCAATTTGAAAATCGAGTCGGTCGTGCAACCCTGACGAAAATGATGAGTACGTAGTCAGTAGTGGTAATCAGCAGAATAGCACGAGCTTCTTCTCTCTACTTCGTGAAATTAAAACCGAGGAAGTTGGTGGGAGGGAAAGGAGGAGGGTTAGAGAGAAGACAACGTAATAGGTTGGAGTACCGTGTGGACAATTTATGAAGGTAGGCGAAATGCGGGAGACAGCCGATGAAAAAGATTTCAAGATTTTTTTCTCTTCGTTCCTATCTCCCCCTCTCTCTCTCTCTCTTATCTTTCATGCACATTTTCTTCCTTCTTTTTCCCTCATTTTTTCACAAAATGTAAGAACATATTCGTCGTTCCGTAAGGCCGCTTCGCATAATCGATTTAAAAGAGAACAAAACGAAGGACCCTTGTTCGCTGACTTTTAGTGAAATAACGATGAGACGAGTAATAACTTATGTACTGATTACAAAATGCGTATGCATCTTGCGATTTCACGAACCCAAGATAAGGTTCCTTCTTTGTATTTTCTTCTTCTTTTTATTTCCAATTCGAAACACCAAGGGAACAGCAAGGTTCAAGAACAAAAATGGGCTTGGTTCGGCGAGAGAAATTACGTATCGTCGGGAACAATACGTTCTCGCATGCTAACCGATGCAGAATCATTGTCGCGTTGAACGAAGCCTTTTTACCGAATCGATTAACGTCACCGCAAGATATGCCGCCCCTCTTTCAGCTTTTCAATCGTGGTCTCTGTAATGGTGCCATATATCATCGTGTTGCTCTCTCTCTCTCTCTTTCTCTTCCATCATATATTTGTTCGTCTTTGTCGCTCTGTGCAAAGTCAACGTAACAACGTTAAAAGCAGTGCCGTACCGGATATCAATTTAAAATAATTTTTCTCTTGGCCGGGTATACACAATTTTTGCTTCTTCTATTTTTCGTTATTATTTCTATCGAGAACAAGAATAAAAAAAGATGAACAACGAAAGGCGGTAACATTTATTTAAAGAACTCGTTAACGGAGAGACAGAGAGAAAATGCAAAGGAAACTAATCGACATAGCGTTTCCGGTGGGTAATACTCGACTCCGCTCTCAGCTCGCTTGCCAACTTTTCTGCCGAATCAATTAACGTCACGAAGAAGAGACCTCTATCGCTATTATATCCCTCCACGTTCTAGAAGGTTATAGATATTTTTTATAAACTTTATCTCGCTCCGCTCTAGAACATTTAAATTGGATTCGTCCATTTTAATCATCGCAGGTAGGACATGCATATGTATTGTACGTCTAGCAACGTCGATTTTGTAAAACGTGGACCACTTAAATAAGCCTCGTTTATTTTAATGACGCTAGGAAATTTACGGACGTATTTTATACACGACTTCGAACACCGCTCTTCTCTCCTTTCATCATCCTATTCTCATTCCGAGCAATCCCGAAAAAAATACCAATTTTACGGCTTTTTATCTTAATTGTCGCGAGAACGAACGAGATCGCGGTAATCGTAGTACGGGCCATGAGCGATACGTTTAATTGTGGTCGCTCGTTCGAGTAATTACTTCCCAGGGAGGAATGGAACGGGACAGACTAAAAGGATTGCTTCTGAATCAAAGAGATGTTTTTCCTCCAAAAAGGATTATTTCGTGACTACGTAGGTAGGTAATGCGCATATATATATATATATATATATATATATATATATATATACACGTTATCGAAGAGTTTTTGAAAATTTGCGAAAATTACTGTCTTCAGAACGTAAGTCGATTTTAATAGATCTTGTTAACGTTACGTATAATTAAGTACATCTTGTTATTTTTATTCTTCGACGTAAGAAATAATTGCGATAAATTGACGGTATATACATGAACGTCCCACATACGGGAATGTTTCGTTCGATCTCACGGTAATTACCGTTCTTAACGTAGTGGAAAGAACCGATTCGTGCATCGGCACGTTGACCTAGATAATTTCCTAGAAAACAACGGTATAACACCAGCAAATGTGATATCTAAAAAAGCTGTTGGAGTTGATGCCTCGCCTCGGCCTTAATCTATCGCAACTTATATTAATTCTCGGAATTGGCTTCGGCATTGACGGCCTTGTCATGGAAAGCTAATTTTCTTCGCATATATGGACGACCTACAAAAATTCTTAGAATTGGTTAGGGCAATCCAGAATGGTGGAATCGTGGTCAGTGAAGTCTTAAAGAAGACAGATCAATATATCGAACAGATTAAAATTAAAACTAGAGAAAACCAAAAGAACAAGGGCGAAATTCTATGAAAATCATTCTTTGATATGATTGATGGTACAAAGGCGAACTAACTTTCTCTTATTCGAATCAAGAATCTTGTTAACATATGAGATTATATTACTCGCGCCGAAAATAAGCTCGTAATTTTCCCTCGTTATTTTCGTTTCAGGGTTGAGAGAGATAGATAGATAGTATACGTCGGAAGCGAGAAAGAAAGACTGAAAGAAAGGAAGAGAAAGAGAGAGAGAGAGAGAGAGAGAGAGAGAGAGAGAAAGAGAGAGAAAGAGAGAGTCGGGTCATTATTTAAAGAACTCGTTAATGAACGGAACGAAGTTTCGCGGTTGACGGCGGTGGCTTTGCCGTGGCAAAAGCGATACGGTGGCGTAACGCGTTAACAGCGTTAACAACGAGAACGGCGTTGGCTTGTGGAAAATCGTCGTCGTCCTCGTCAAGCTCATAGTCGTTGGTAATGGTAACGGTGGTGCCGTCAGTGATAGTGTTTTGGTGTTAGTGAGCAGTAGAGTTCTCTAGCGAAGTCGCGAGAACTCGCGTTTTCTGTCGAATCAATTAACAAGCGCGACGTCGAATTGGCAACGCGCCTGGCAATTATCGCGTCCCGACGCGCATTGTGCGCTCACGGACAGCGACGCGACAAGAGGGCGGCTACGAACGGGGTAAGAGAGGACGCGATTGGGTGGGGACAAGGGTAACGACAAACCGAAATTGCGTTCGAAAGCTCGACGCGAATACTCGACGAAGGCGGCTGCCACCAAGGCTAATTTATTGTCGGGGCTCGACCGAGAAAACGTCGACGGCTTACCGCTGTAACTCTCTAATCCTTTGGATTTTCCTTTCACATTTTCGTTTTTTATTTTTTATTTTTTTTTATTTTTACTCTGCTCTCGACATTTTCCTATTAACGTATTCGTCGCGAAAGGAACGGACGGGGAAGATAATTTCAGTGGTGTAACGAGTAAAAGCAGAAAGAGCTTTTTTCTAAAGAAGAACTTTTTTTAAATCCTTTTATAAACTTTCATTTTCTTCTTTATTCTTATTTTTCTTTTGGGCAAATGATTGCATGACTCTTTAAATCTTTTGAAACAAGTTAAAGATAACGGGACATGGATTCTATTGTAGAGATAGTAGAATATCGTAACAAAAGTTAGATAAATTTTTTCTCCCCTTTGTTGTATAAATAGTGATACTCACGAGGAATCGAGGATCAGCATTTTAGGGGATATGAGTGATATGAGAAAAAGAAATAAATAAATAAAAAGAGAATTTGAGAAAGCGTGGCAGTACCGTTTACGAGCTCCAACGTAGCCAATTAATAATAACGAGTGGACGTTTCGGCATTGTCTGAAAATTATCGCTTTTAAGCGTATAAGCGTAACGCTTATCACCAACGTAGCCGACCATTAATTCCGTAGGGCTGCGGTACTTTACCATCTCCCTTTTTCCCACTCCATGAACCTTCGCGAACCATTTCGCAGGGTGTTACATAGGTGCATAGCTCGCGACCGGATGCGGACTGTCCGTTTAATCAGACGTTACTATCTCTTCCGACTTTTCGCGGGGGCTAACTTTTAATTGCGATGGTTTACCCTCGAAATCAAATTAAAGCCCGCTCGGAGGATCGACGAGAAATTGGCAATGGTTTTAACGAGCGAACTGCGAGAGGCAGTTCGCCCTCTTTCACTCCTACCACCCTTCCTCGAGATTCGGAATTTATGTCCACCGAAAATAATTGACTACATCGATTTGACGTTTGACTAATCGTCTATCCTTTCCAATATTTTCCAAATTTATATTCCCTTTATGGTTTCTTATACCTACCATTTTCAGTGTCCATTTTTCGTTCATCTCAAAATAATCGTTTCAACGATATTGTTGAATATAAAACGAAAAGCGATATCGTTTAATATCGACAAAAAGCCATCCGATAGATAGTCCGATGTTCTACGCTAATTTGACGTAAATTTTTATCCTGATAAAAAGCGAACGTTTAGCACTTTTTCATTCACGTTTCCATGCTACAACATAGAGGAGGTAGGGGGATAGAGGGATAGTCATTTCGATCGTAGCTGCTGGCGGAATATCATCGAACCGTGGAGGTCATTAATGCAAGCCCATACCCTTTCGTCCCATGGTCTTTCTCCTCGTTTTTTAGTCGGCCCATTCACTCACTCACTCACATACACTCTCTCTCTCTCTCTCTCTCTCTCTCTCTCTCTCTCTCTCTCTCTCTCTCTCTCTCTCTCTCTCTGTATCCATCTTTTTCGCTCGCACTAGCGATTCCGTCGAGCATGGGATGGACCATCGTCCGTGGTGGGAGGCTGCGCGCGTCCGGCCACGTTTCGTTCTGCGCTTTTATTTGCAAAAGCGGCAGAAACAAACGAACGAGCGGCAGGGTTAGGTGAATAATTAGTGCGCTGAAAATGAAAGTCGCCGGACGATATTTGTCAGTGGGTTGAGTGGCGTGAGATGAACAGAGAAAGAGTTGAAATGTGTATGCATATGCGTAAGAGAGAAAGAGAGAGAAAGAGAGAGAAAGAGAGAGAGAGGGAGAGAGAGAGAGAGAAATGGGGGGAGAAAATCGTCTCTCTCTCTCTCTACCTTTCTCTCTCTCTTTCTCTCTTTCATCCAACCTCTGACCCAACTCTCGTTTCTTTTCTCTCTAGTTTGGCATCAGCCTGCACCCTTCTCTTCCCCTTTCTCTCTCTTTCTCTCATTCTCGTATACACGTTTCCAACTTCATCGCAATTTCATTGGAACCCTCCCACCCTTTTCATCCCCGAAGCGCGAATAATCCGGTTAAACGACAAAGTGTATGGGTCGAGTTCGATCGATCGATATTTTTTTTTTTTTTCTTAATTTATTTCCAACGTCCGTCCGATGAAACCTGCAGAGTGATTAATTATGAACAACATTTGAGATGGGTCTACGTAGTCTTTACAGTTATACCAATAACTATTAGAAAATGATAACACACTTATATAACGAGTATAATTGTGAAAACCAAAATAAAATCTCTCTCTCTCTCTCTCTCTCTCTCTCTCTCTCTAATGTTAGGAGAACGATTTCTAAATGAGATTTAAACGTCCGCTCGTGTCGGAAAGCGACAGTTCTTTAAAAACTTTGACGTACACGTTGGTGTTCGTTGATTATTATGATTATATGTTGTAACGTGTACGGTGATTAATCGAAACACGTCGTGTACAGCGAAAGAAACGCAACTCCATCAAGAATGGTGGTATGTCGTCTCGATTAATCTCTCTGGTCTCTTTCTGGTCCCTCTGGTCTCTCTCTCTTTCTCTCTCTCTCTCTCTCTCTCTCTCTCTCTCTCTCTCTCTCTCTCTCTTACTTTTTCACGTGAGATTTCAACGTAATCGACTGTCTCGATAAAGCCTGTCTTTCAATTTATCCACGATATCTATGAAACGACGGAAGGAAATGTTCGATTATGCGAGTGTAATACTATTTCGGAAAATGCATTCGACTTCGGATTTGGTATGTCGTGCCAAACGAAGCGTAACGACGCGACGGTATCGGTCATTCGGCAAATGGCCTGTAAACGCATGCTGCGCTTATGTCAATTTCGTTATCTCCATCCTTCGCTATCCCTCTTTATATATATATATATATATATATATATATATATATATATATCCTTCTATCTCTATTTCTCTTTCTCTTTATGTCTGGTAAACTCTGCGGTGCATTCTCCCTATCCGTGACCACAGTGAACGTATGTATGTGGGTTCTGCCTGAACACGAAGAGTAGTATATATGCGTTCGGGATACTGCGATTCAATCAGTTGTCTATCATGAAATTTTCATTACTGTTTATGCGAAGGAGTTACTCGATAATTAGTAAACTTAAAGAAATCGATAAACTAAACGAGTGTAATGATAGTGAATTATTTGATTGATTTGTTTTTTTCTTTTTCGTTTTTAATTCAACGTTACTTACCGAAATACGGACGCTTTTAATTAAAGAGGAAATTCCACATCAATGAAAGTACACCGTTAGAGACATACGTCATGTTTTTTTTTCTCTCGCGAAAGGAAGTAATTATAAACGTTCCTCTGGCGTGTTTCTAATCTGATTTGAAATATAAATCTCTTGACCTTAATTAACGAGACGATGATAAATAATAATTATTTACCAAGTATTTCGTGACAAGTTCGAAGGTCATCAAGATTGAAATGATATTAACGCTTATTACGCATTAAGTATACAACGATATTCCATTCCATATTTGAAAATATCAACAGAAGGAAGTTGAACCGGTGTATTTATAAGATCGTATTCGTAATAGATGCTACAAGGACCAACGTAAATTCAGATACTTTTTCTTTAAGTCGCACGCACTCATTGCTCGCGCACTCGTTCGTGTACACGCTGTGTGACACGCATTTCATGCGGCTGCGCGTTGTTAACCGCACTCGTGTAATCGCGTTCATTTATGTTGCGGTTAGGCCGCACCGAGGGGGACGTTCTCGCTTTGGCAAATCGCTCGTACCCGTGATCTTCCGTCTTGAAAGCGTCGTGCACTCGAGAAACATGGATAAAGGCGTTATTAAAGTCTACGTATGACGATAAAGGGTCTTCATATTGCGGAAGACGAAATTCGTCTGTCGTCGTAAATCATAAAAGAGAAAAAGAAAGAGAGAGAGAGAGAGAGAGAGAGGGAGAGAGAGAGAGAGAGAGAAGAGAGTGTGGGAAGAAAAATGAACTACCGTCTCACTTAAGAGCGCAATTAACTTCTTTTTTTTCTTGTTTCTTGTAACGAACGCTTCATAGGTACGTTTGAAAAGTTAGAAAACTTTTTTATTCATTTAGAAATAGATTAGCGTGCAATTTTTTTTTTTTATGAATTAATTACTCGCGAACAAAGTCAATTGTATTATTAAGTATTAAATAAAGTAAGTAAATTAGGTATAATTTGTAAGATCAAGTCGTATTATCAACTTGAAAATAATGTTAATCTTAATAAACGATATTTTTCTCTATTTCAAAAGTTACAAAGACGGATTTATTTCCTTTCGGCCGTGCGAAAGTCTCGAAAGAGAACCGTTTGACAAATTTCTCTCTCTCTCTCTCTCTCTCTCTCTCTCTCTCTCTCTCTCTCTCTCTCTTCAGAATTCCAAGACACTGTGCTAACGAGTAACGGTACGATGCAAAAGAATTTCTCAAGAATCTTAACTTCGAGTCTCATCTCGTCCATAACTCTCGAAGAAAACCATTCATATTTCGATGTAAAGCTCGGGTTTGTTTCTTCTTCTTATTCTTTTATCCTTCCTTTTCGTACGTTCGAATCTTACGGACACGGCGCACGTCGTATATGAATAATGATAATAGCTCGTTTAAGCTCGCAGGAACAATAGACGAGTTATATACCCCATCGTTTTTGTGTGGGAGGTGGAGCCACTCGAAAAGAGATAACGGATGCTGTATCCAGCATCAGGTCTTCTCTCTTCAACGTGTACGATCTTCGTAACGTCCGTCGAAGCTCAATTAAGATCGTCGTAGTTTGGCCGTAAAGCAAACGCGACTACGTACGAGAAGATAATCTCTTGAGAAAAGATTTTTACCCGAGCTACGTTATTCGTTAGTCTATCGTGTGACTCGATCTTGACCCCTGCAGTGTTCCCTTCTTCTTTATTGAGAAAACATGCTGCGACGATCGTTGAATTTTGTTTTTTCTTTTTTTTTTTTTTTTTTTTTTTATTTAACTTAAGCAAAATAAAATGAAGAAGTGTCGGAGAAACGGGGACATGAATGTAAAGGAAAAATTAATGTTTATGATTGCTGAAATTAGAACTATAGACGTTAATTGTACTTGTCAAATTTGAAGAGTTTTGTACGTTGGAGATAAGTGCTTATAAGCGCACTTATTACAAAAATTGAATTCGATTAGAAAGATAATTTTCACCAATAATGGTGAATGATTCATATCCTTCTAACTTCCCTCTTCGTATATCTATTTTTCTTCGGTCTCTCTTGGTTCTCAGGCGAACAGTGAATAGTAGTGACACGTGGGTGGATTCGAATCAGCGACGTCGAATCGAAGTACGACGGACGGGTGTGGGACAAAGCACCGCGCCGGGGATAATTGTTCGGCGAACTGCATTTCATAGGTAACCGAATCGCTGTCCTTCATGCCGCAAACGCATTTAACGGGACATATTGCTTTGGAAGCGAGAGACCGGAATTCAGCCCTCCCGCAGGCTTGTCGCTGCCAGATGGTAAACACAACGCAAATCTCGCTGCCTGCAATTTAAACCAAAAAAAGTATACTTCGTAAGGAAATCATGAAACATTTGAATCTATTTTTCATGTTACTCTTATTTTTACTCTTCCCTTTTTTTCATTCCACGCACATTCGCGTTTTAGTACATCAAAAAAAAAAAAAAAAGGCTATAAAAATTCTCCTCTTCCACATATTTTTTCTCGAAATATTTCAAAACATTTGCCATTAATTTTGTAACGCCAATACAAACACGTGAATTTTATTAGTCAAAAAGAAATTTATCATACCGCGATACGTACAAGCCATTTTTAAAGGGAGAAATCTATTGATCAAAGGTGCCATCGAGTTCAATTATAAAGACCAAATTTCAAGAAGCTTTCGCGAATCATTCCTTTTGGAAGTTTGACGAAACGATCATTATCAAAACGTAGCTCGAGTTACATGCACGACGTCTTTCTTCTTTTTCTTGATCTCTCTTTCTCAAAGACGATATCACCAACATGATATCCTCTGCCTTTTGTCGTCAAATCAATTTTCGAATTACACATCCTTAACGTTTTTCGAGAGAGAGAATTCTCGAGAGTTCCATTGCGGATGACTCAACAGGTTGAATTAAAAGCACTTTAAAGGTGGAAAAGTACGAAAAGGTAGAATCCTTCAGACGGATAAACTCGAAATTATTTTCGTATATGACCTACCGTATTTGAGGGGAGATAAAACGATAGATTTCTAAAGTATGTGAGAGAATAAGATATATAGATAGAGAACATTACGTACGTATTTACGGCGTCGGTTTGACGTTTAACGCATTCGATAGAATTCAAACGACTATCGAATATCCCAAGAAAGCATAGTAAAACATTACACGGCTATAAACGTCGCGAAATCACACACATTCCCGATCCGGTCGTCTAACACAACAAACTAATCAGTGCCCTTACAAACAATAAAAGATAGTAAGGAACTTAAGAGAAAAGAAAGACGATCTAGAAAGTCGACGCTTTCGTTGCCTTGTCGTTGGACGCGACATTTTCGTTGCCTCGAATATTTCGTTCCGAGTGCAACTGGAGAATATATAGGAACTATCTTAAGAGAAAGCGAGAGAAAGAGATAGATAGAGAGAGAGAGAGAGAGAGAGAGAGAGAGAGAGAGAGAAAGCAAGCGAATAGATCGTCGGCTATACTTAGAAGTTACACTCTAAACAGCTTGGCCAAGCTCCCGAAAGGCCTCGAAAAATATATGGACCGTCAAAACAGTGCCGACTCGAGACACCCGCGCAATATTCATGCAAAATCCGTGCTATGCTTCTTGTCTTTTCTTCTCCTTCTACTCTTTTTCCTTTCCTCTCGGCTTATATATATGCATGCGCGTATCTAAGTTCGTCTTAAAATTGTAGCAAGAATACGCAGCGGGTGTCCAATAAAACGGCTAATAGGACCTATTGCATGGCCGTTTCTGTCTAAACTTATGTAGCTCGTGGCATTATTTCTCGACGTCTACCTGATTCTCGTGTTGCCTTTAACGACACCCTCATCTTCTTTCCGAGCGAATTTACTTCAAGATAGAAGTAACTTTGCCAGATAAGGACGAGCCAAACGATCGTTCGAATGGATAGCCAGTGTGCCTTGCAATGTTCGAAGAAAAATCTTTGATCGGAACTAAAGAAGATGGAGATAGAAAGAAAAAGAGAGATTTAAAGACAGTAATTTCATAAAAGCAAGATAATACGAATTATGGCAACGTAGGTGAGTTAAGCGAGATCGTAATGTTCTTATAGGAGAATCAGAGAGCTCGGGATATTTCCGGATGCTGCTCGATGGACCGTATCTTTCTCTCTCTTTCTCTCTCTCTCTCTCTCTTCCTCTCTATCTATAGCAGCTATTCACCCCACGTGATCGATAAAATCGCGAGAGGCATCGATAAGATTTAATTAAATTGATGAAACGGCCGATCGGACGCGTTTCAACTTTGCTTATGTATTATAGTTATCCTATAGGCTCCTTGTAAATCCACTATAATTGCGACACTTGAGTGTTATCCCACGTAGTAGTCCATGAAGCTATCGGCTTCAGTAATTCGCCGATTAATTCGAACCGTCCATCGTAAGGCGCGGATAGCGTTTCGCTATTAACGATAATTAGGTAGTCCTGATTGCGGCCTCGCCTCGAGTATCGACCTTGCTTTACAAGAGAGGCCCTCTCTCTCTCTCTCTCTCTCTCTCTCTCTCTTTCTCTCTCTCTCTCTGTTTCTCTCTATTACTCCTGATCGTCGTTATTCACATTTGCTATTTTAGGACATCGTTAATATATCCGGCTTTCTCCGTCAGTTAAAACACGACCGGCTTTAATGTATCGCCAGTTAAGAATGTTAAATTGAGAGATTAAAATATAGATTCCTTTATTAAATTCACTTTGTATAGAGTTAATTATAATTAAGTTTCTTATTATCAATTCGAATGACAAATTCGCCATAAGTCATTAGTATACATTTTTAATATTTCCATTTGATATAATGCTTCTTGTCAATTATTCAAAAATAACATTTATCGAAAAGGTAAAACTAATTATACATTTTCTGAATAATGAATTTCGTACATGCGTTATGCAAAATCAATTAGACACATTTCATTTATTTAAACGGACGTATAATGAAAAATTATTACTATTAGCCACGTTGAAAAATTGGAATAGAAAAAGTTTCTATCGGCGGTTTGAAATAAATTTGAAGAAGAAAATTTAAATAAATCTAGAAGAGAATAAAATATCGGAAGTAGTTTTGAATAGGACAAAAAAAAAAGAAAAAGAAAGAGCTTCTTGCAAATCCTCGAAACAAATACATAGCTGAAACGCATATATTGCCAATGGCATGGTTTTAGAGATAGTTCAATCGATCGATCGATCCATCGATAAACGGGTTGATTCGCAACAAGGTATCTCGTTCGAGGGAGCGCCGTAATCGCGTTTGTTTGTAATTCTAAGCCACGAAGCCCCGACGTGATACCGCACAACGAACGCATCATGCCATTGCAGACTCGCCTTGCATTTTCTCTCTTCTCACCCCCTCTCAGTTACCCCTACGATCATCATCCTATTTTAATGCGCATACTTGAAACAGATTATTGTATTTTATCCTATATTATTAAACGAGCAATTATAGTATATTTATATGTTTGTATATCCGTAAATTTGTTAATTTTATTTCGAAAATGTGCCGAAACATTTCCATGAATTAAAGCGAATCTATCGATTTCGAAAGTGATTTAGTTAAGTTTCAACTTTGAGAAGTTATTTAGAAAGTGAAGCAATCAAATAAAATATAAATGATAATATTATTACACACTGATGTTGGGGGTGGCACATTACGATATTCGTGAAACTTTATATGGCTGTCTTAACGATAGACGTATAATTTTGATTAAAACTTATTCAACTACAAGAAAGATAATTGGTGGTCGACCTATGAAAAGCATCGAGGTTCCAACTTTAATAAGAAAAATAACTTTGAAAGAAGAGTAATCATAGAATGCTGTACGTTGCCTTTTTCCGAGTCAAGAGGCAAAGCAGTTTGAAAGTCCAGCTACCATCACTACAAAATCCACCGTAATGTTATACGAAAAGAAGTGTTGAACGCCGTTGTAGTTAATTCGAATATAATACCTATGGAACTCGACTATAAAAGAAAACAGTGTTAGAAGAATTTTAACATCACAGAACAAATTTTTTATGATTTCACTCTCTTTTGCCAAGGGAGCGATGTACGGTTTTCCAGATATATTATAAATATCTTCTAAGATATTTTCTAAATTTAAAGTTATGTAATTATTTATAATTACTTATTATTAATTGACGTATATTATTATTAATGACATATATTATTTGTAATTTGTACATATCCACATTTAATATACTCACGATTTAATATTCGAATATAAAATATTTTATACGAAATATAACTTATTTAAAAACAAGTATATCACGTACATATTGATTTTGATTTTATTTTCTCAAACAACGATTATTCCCCAGCGACGATTTCCGGTTAGTTACCGACAATATTCTTGAAACGGATGTTATTAATTCGTTCTCGAAAATCAGTTCGTCCTGCTACAATTGAATATCAAGCTGAAGTATTGGCGATTCATTTAATTTCACTTTAAATGGAATGGACAAATGTCGAGAACATTTAGTCGGATTGATTTTATTGCATTCAGTAAAAGAAATATAAAAATACCGATTTGTTAATAGCCGGAACAAATTATGGTCGAAACCAAGTAAGAAATATATATATATATATATCGACCAACGATGGGTACAGAGTTTAAATCTTGGATTCGTACGTAAACATAAGGAAGAAAAAGATAAGCATCGATAAGCGTTGTTGGTGTGTGTGGTTTTTACAAAAAGTCAAAGAAGGGATGGTGGCACCCTTAAGGTTTCCCCGACTTGAACTGTCATCGATCGTTCGAAATCTGAGCAAGGAGAAGGACGGCAATGGTAGAACGATCGTGGAAAGATGATTCCCGTAAGCGCAGGCACTTCGATGCACGCGAACATAATCCATGTGCTCTGTCGCCATCGTAATTAGATTTAAACGGGGCGAGTCGCCTCACGCGCCGACGTCTCTCATACGTACAGAGAGAGAGAGAGAGAGAGAGAGAGAGAGAGAGAGAGAGAGAGCGAGAGAGAAGGAGAGAGAGAGAGAGAGAGTAAAAGAGAGAGAGAGAGAGAGGGAGAGAGAGAGAAAGAGCCAGCGAGACAGACAGACAGACAGACTGACATACATACAAACAGACACACACACACACACACACACACACACACATAGAGAGAGAGAGAAAGAGAGAGAGAGAATCTGAATCGACAGGGTGCATCGTTTAATCTGCGATTCGCAATATAATTTACTAATTAATCGAGTCAACGTAGAAGCTGTTTACGTCCATACCAATTCGCTTACTGCATCGTTTCTATTTATCTATCTCTATATCTATCTATCTATCTATCAATTATAATCTATATGTATGCGTACTGCTCCACCTGTCTCTCTCCCTCTATAGCTATCTCTTTCTTCCTCTTTAGAACTGATGGAATGTTATCGTCAAAGAGATTTCCCAGCTGGTCGCTAATCGTATACGCTTTCTATTAATCCATCGTTCTGTTTACCAGGCTTCCAACTCGTATCGATGTAATGAGATTTCCGTTCAAAGCAGATCCCGTTTTGCGACGGTTGTTCAAAACAGAAAACACGGAATCTTTCGAAGTTATCGCTAGTGAGAAACAAAGTATAGGCTTTTGGAGGAACTCTCTAACTCGAGACCCGTAATCTCCCGAAGGCGAAATAGAGAATTTGAAAAGCGTATAACGGAGTAGGATGTGTCTACGATCATGATCTTGTATAATTTCCGCATGGTCATAGTAATCTTCATGGTACGGGAGTCCATCGTTTACCGACTTAATTAAACCTTCTGCGCCGGATAGAAACGGCCGACAAGCAACTCCCCGAACGAATTGCAAACGATTAAAGAAGGAAAAGACTTAATTGTGAAACAACAAACGACGAGACAAACGGAACGTGAATATGACGTTTCTCGAACGATGATCGTTTCGAGTTTAGAATAAAGAGAGAGAGAGAGAGAGAGAGAGAGAGAGAGAGAGAGAGAAAAGGATGGTGTGAGTAGAAAACGTGGCTTCGAATCGAGCTGCCCATTATTTCCGTTAATCGAATTCTCCGTTGCTAGCTCGATTAAAAATAAAATTCTTCATTCGATGTTGTGCACCTGCACGTGCGTCGATACACCACTTACCTGTGAACAAATTCGCGCCTCGATGCCTGAACAGACACTAAAACCAGCTCTATGCGATAGCAACAACAACAACAACGAGAACAGAGACAGGAACGAGAACGTACCAGTTTGGTACTATTCTCGGTAGCACGGATAAAGCCGGAAATCCATTAATTGGAAAACGCTCGTCGAGTTTGCCAGCCAACGGCGGATCGCTAGCTAGCTAGCGAGCTAGCTCACTCGCTTGTGTTCGACTCTGCATCGTTCATTCGTTCATTCGTTCATTCATTCGTTCGTTCTCTTGCTCGTTCGTTCGATCGTTCGTTCGTTCGTTCGTTCGTTCGTTCGTTCGTTCGTTCGTTCGTTCGTTGGTTCAGGTTGGACCAGTTTATCATTCGGCCGCCGAAATGCCGGGTCATTTGTTATTTACATATAATTCGTGCCCCGCTGCTCGTCGCGTTATTCGTTTCGACGTGGACCGCCTACATTGACTACACACCATCGCTACTACCACTAATACTATATACTAGCACTGATATAGCCTACACCATCACCATCGGTGCACCCCGTCGTTGCAATTAACGCACGATCGATTATTTTCCGACGCGAGAGATGCACGCTTTATCGCTCCATCCAGCGATAAATAGCCGAACCTGAGCCTGCATATAATAATGGAAAGAGCCGGTATCACCTAATCGTCGTTTACGTTTGAAAATTATAAATTACCTAACGTTGCAGTTGACAAATTATAATAATAACAATTATTATTATTTCTAGATTTAGTTTTATTTTTTTTATTCTTTTTTTTTTTGTCGCCTTCACTTTGATATTTCAGACTAACATACATAACTTATTCCAATAAATCGTTCGAATTATTAATATTAAAAGAATTATGAATAAAGTTGAAAAGGTTTAAGGAGAAATGTTTTTTTATAAAATATAATTTGGTCAATACATTAAAGACACTTCACTGAAAAGACACAATATAAAATAGTCAAGAAGGCTACGTTTTCGAGTGGCACGAAAGAATTCTTTGGACTCTGCTGTAAGTAATCGCTGACGTTCTTCTCGTCAGAGATAAGCGTGCTTTCGAACGCAGACGAGGCGAGCTAAGTGCAGTCGAGCTTTCACATAACGCACCAAATCCACAGGCTCATTCTCCGTTCGGTCGAATGCAGACACCATTTCTCTTTCCCTCTCTCTCTCTCTCTCTCTCTCTCTCCCTTCTAGTACTTTCTACTAATCCCACCCTCTCTCTTTCTTTATATATATATATATATATCTTTCTCCCCTCTCTTACTCTCTTCTTCGTGGAATGTTCACCGTAGGCCGAAATCTACTGCGAGCAATTCCCCGTTAATCTTTTTATCGTCGTCATTAACACCGCACACGGTTAGATAGAGAAGGTCGTCTTTTTTGCTCTTTAATAGATGTGGGAGAAGGGAAGTGAGAGAGAGAGAAATGGAGAGAAGGGGGAAGAAAGAGAGAGAGAGAAAGAGAGAGAAGGAAAGAGAGAGAGAGAGAGAGAGAGAGAAGGAGAGAGAGAGGTGAAAGAAAAGAGAGAATCAAGGTAAAAGGAGTAAAGAGGAGGCTTACGTGGAACACGAGGTCGGTTACTGAGATTAGGAAGAATTTTAAAGTGTTGAGTGCTCAAGGCTAAACGTCATCCAGCCTCTGGCTCGGAAGCCCGAGTAAAAGAAAGAAAAAGAAAAAAGAGAAAGAAAGAGAGAGAGAGAGAGAGAGAGAGAGAGAGAGAGAGACAGAGAAAGAGAGAGAGAGAGAGACAGAGAGAGAAAGAGAGAGATGGAACCTCTTAGAGCCCGACTGTAGTAGTGCGCTTAGACGCCACTCGAAAGCACGTCGAGGGTGAGGGAACGAGCGTAGAGGACCGGAGACGAGAGGTGTAGGAGGAAGGGTGTGCTCGAGGATATACTGAGACAGGTACGAGCGAGGAAGATTCGAGAGCTCGAAAGAGGAAGTGAGAGAGAGAAAGACGGAGGAATAGGGAAGGTCGAGAGAAAGATGGAGATGGGAAACGTAGGGTGCAAGAGATTAGCGGTAATTCGTAGCGAGAGGGACCAGGCAACTCGAGCCAAAGACCAAAGGATCGTTCTCGATTCCTCTTCGTTTCTCTTTCTATTTCTCTCTCTCTCTCTCTCTCTCTCTCTCTCTCTCTCTTCCTTCTTCGTGAGATTGGATGCTCCTACCGAAGCCACAGAACGAAGTTAAGGTTCGACCATCCTACTCCTCCTTACTATCATACTCCTCCTTTTCCTCCTTCTCCTCCTCTTTCTATCCCTCTTATCGGTATACGTTCACGTAGATACCACTGGTACGTTTTAGGCGATTCGCGTATTTCGAGATTTTCCCATTAATTGAAAAGTGAATCCGCAGTGGTAGAAGTAAGAACGTCACCAAAGCGGAAACCCATTCGCCGTAATTTCGTTTCGCCCGTTATATAAATCTTTCGAGTTCATTTATCTTCTGCTTGGTGTACGATACAACAACACAAGTCGTAGAACGCAAGTCGTCGGAAAGATCGTAAGAATCGCCGTGTTGTTTCACAGTGACGTGGACGACGTTATAGTAACCTTTCTATGGCAGAGATGCTAGAAGAGAGACCCCGAGTATCACGAGCTTTCCCTGCGCATGAAGCTGCAAAGGATCGTGGACTTTAATACGGCACGAGTCGTTGCACGCTCGCTCGAGATTACGGATTTATTTCCCGGTGCGAATTACTTCTTCCCATTCTCAAAGACCTCTCCTTTATAATCTGGTTACCTCGTAGAGAAAAAACAACTAATATATGACAAAGGGAGAAAGAGAGAAAAGGAGAAAAAGGGACAGAGACGGAGTAAGATACATAAGTCCGTAGGAAAAAAGACGAAACATGCGTGCCTTTGGAAATCCTTTCTTGGTGTCCGTTCAAACTATGTTTCTAGAAACATCGATCAGTCCATTCGAGTGTCCAGCTAAGAAGAAGAGGACGAGAAGTAGGAAATGTAGACGGTCGATCGTCGAACAATCGGCGGAACTCGCTACTCGGCTCGAAAAGTGCTTCGCCTGACAAGTAAGAGAGACAGAGAAGGAGAGATCTCGTGACGATGCAGCCACACTGATACGAAGAAGTAGAAGAAGAAGAAGAAGAAGAAGAAGAAGAAGAAAAGAAGTAGAAGAGGAGGAAGAAGAAGCAGGATCCTCCCGTTGAATCCACTTTTCCTGCAGCTCATCGCGATCTAGCGATCGTGAGGTTGCATTAACAGTACTTTACGTTCGGTTGCTTGAACGTAGGCTTCTACTGGAAGAGAACTCGACGAGAAGAGTCTTGACCCTCTCGTTTGTATTTCCACGTGTCTTCCCGTGACTACGTGTGCATTGGTACGCGCCTATACGTACGTTACGTGCTTGTAACTTTGACTTGTGGAAAGCTTCAAAGAGAATTGAAAAATATACATTCTTTTCCGAGTATATGCCTAACGTATGCGGAATATTCGTACCTCGTGCATTTTGCGTTGATAAAAAAAGAAAGAAAGAATGGAAAAAAAGTAAATCTTTCAATACCTAACGAGTGAAAGTTGAACGTAGAAGAAAAATGTGAGGATATATTGGCACAATATTCTACCGTGGTGGGTAAATGATTGGAAATTACGAAAGGATGGCAATAAAGAAATCTATTTCTTAGCTTTATTTCTCGTTGTAAAGTCAATATCGCGATGTTACGTAGTGTCTAAAGTATCGACGGAATAAAAGAAGGGAAAGAAGAGTAAGGTAAAACAAAACAAAACAAAAATATATATATTTATATGTGTGTGTATACCTATATATACATTCGAATTGAGCAGAGTGAAATAATATCAAGTTCCATTAAATGAGAAACACTAGAAATGATCATTGCGATATGATCTTCCTGATATTTCATCGAAAAAAGAGCAGAAAAAGAAGAAAGAGGAAAGAAAGAAAGTATCTTATCGATAATAATGAAAGAAGATAGTATCTAGTAGATCGAGAAGCGTTTCATTGCGTCGAGAGAAAGCTTTCATCGAGTTCGAGAAAATAGAGTCGGGGTCAAAGATGAAGATGATAATGATGAGGATAAAGAAGAAAAACAAAAGAAAAGATGAAGAAGAGTAGGACGACGAAGTCGTTATGTTCGGCTCGTAATTTCTGCGTCATCGCCAAGCCTTTTACGATGATCACGGACCTCCTCTCTCTCTCTCTCTCTCTCTCTCTCTCTCTCTCTCTCTCACTCTTCTCACTCTCTTTCTCTCTTTCTCTAAGCAAGGCAATCGAGGATGCTGCGCGAAGGAAGAACTACGCGATGGCATGCAGGTAAGGAAAGAGATAGAGATAGATAGATAGATAGATAGAGAGAGAGAGAGAGAGAGAGAGAGAGAGAGAGAGAGAGAGAGAGAAGTATGGTGGTGACTCGCTACGAAGACGAATAGCATGGAGAGGGACGGCTGCTACGAAGGACGAAGATAGAAAGAGAGGGATGGAGCAGCCGTGTACCACGCGCGAATGCAAGAAGAGAAAAGAAGAGGGGGAAATAGCAGGGAGTCCGTGGAAGGGTCGAAGGTTACCTACGTGTTGCCGTTCCTTGTCTCTTCGAACTTACCACGGCACTCTCTTGCTCGCGCAAAACACACCTGCCTGAGTAGAGCTCGCGACTCTTTGCTCTCCCGTCGAGACTCTCCTACCCTTTTCCCTTTCGACCAAGTGAGGTGTCTTTCTCATCGAGATATCCTCGTCGTTTTCTTGTATTTGTATTAGGAAAGATATCCGATATACGTGAATGTTCTCTGATATTATATTATACATACATATATATGTAAATTTAATAAGTCCAATATAAAGTAATGAAAAATGGATATTTAAATTCTCTCTCTCTCTCTCTCTCTCTCTCTCTCTCTCTCTCTCTCTCTCTCTCTTTCTCTTTCTCTTTCTATCTCTCTTCCTCCTTTCATCCCTCGTAATACGATTCGCTCGATAGCTTCAAACACAAGGTTCGTTCACAAGTTCCAAGCTAATTGATTATATGTAACGTCGTTCCGACAGTTTTAAACAGTCGGTCAGTTAATTACGCGACGTGGAATTTAATTAGCGCGATCCTATTAGCCATCTTCCAAATATCGCGTAACCGTCGACCGGCTGCCACTTCTTTTTCCCATTCTTTTTCTCTCTTTCTCCCTCTTCGTCTCTCTCTCTCTCTCTCTCTCTCTCCCTCTCTCTCTCTTTTTCTCTCCTTTTTTCCTTCTTGTTCTCGGCCATGTCCCTCTTTTTCTCGTTCCCTCTTGGTGACCATTAAAATGCTCGAGAGACTGATAATAAACTCGTATATCGATGCGATTTTAAAAAGCAAAGGAGATCTGGAATTCGCGAGCACGCTTATCCTGAAATTAATGGACGATAAACTTGCGTGAAAAATAAGAAGAGAGGAGTAGAGGAGGGAAGGTATGGAAGGAAGTACACACAATGAGACGAGTGTATCGTTCGAGTATGTAAAAGAAAGAGAGAAAGAGAGGGGGAGTGAAGGAGAGAAGAGAAAAAGCGTAGGCAAATATACACAGTAACACAGCAGCAAATGTTTATCGATTTCCACTTGACGCCACTTTGCCTCGACGGGAATCGGCAGAGACTCGTTTTACGGTCACACCCGGTATGCCTCGAGCGTCGCGTGGGTGTATACGTGGCTCACCTATCTCTTCTCTTTGAGAAAGAGAGAGAGAGAGAGAGAGAGAGAGAGCACGTACGGAATGTACAGCACGGGGTGCTGCTTCATACGCATTATCTGTGCCATTACGGCCTATTTATCCGATCGTTGTATGTACGTCGGGCACCATAGCCGCTGCTTTTAATATTTAGAGAGAGAGAGAGAGAGAGAGAGAGAGAGAGAGAGAGAGAGAGAAGCAAAAGTTCGCGATCTCGCGGCGAATAAGATGATATTTCATAAACAGGTAAAATTTTCAAGAGTCGTAAAGAGAAATACAAAAATGGATCGGGAGGGCGTTTGGTTATTTAAAGTTTCTCGCGAACAACCTGCTAGTAACTTTCTAAGGCGATTAACGGATATAAAGGAAGATAAAAAGAGGATAAAATAAAAAGAGAAAAAGATATGAATATGTCGTCAACTTAATTTACTACTATTACTACTATCACTACTGCTATCGCTACTACTATTACCTATGTCGGGAACGAGTCGATTTTAATTCTGGAATGGTATAGAGAATGGAAGGGTGGAGTTCAGGAAACGAATAACCACGTCGATCGATCGCTTCATTATGCGTTAACTTGGTGGTAGTAGACTGTAGTCGATTCGAGATACTTTATCTCTTTACTCTCTATCTCTCTTTCTCTTTCTCTCTAGCGACATTATGCGCATTGCGATAGAATTTCTTCGGGACACGAAGTACGGTGAACATTTGTAGCGAGATTACGAGTAGATCGTGGCGGTAGATCTTGCACGAGAAGGCTTAGGAGACTCTCTCGACTCTGTGAACGCGATAAACAGGTACTAAATGCAATCGCTTCACGTTATACCTTTGTTCGTACTCTTTCTACGAGAATAGTTCGAGTAAACAGATCGGACGATGTTTCTTGCGACTCTTCGTTTTTTTTGTTTTTTTTTTTTTTTATTTTCATGCTCTATATCTATCTTTTTTATTTTTATTTTCAAACTCGTAAAAATGATCCTTGAAAGCTCTCGCAAACGGTACTTTCCTTAAGACGTATCCATCGAAATGGTTAGACGTAAAAGTCCCGTTAATGTTCTACGAACGAATCGAAGAAATAAAAAAAAGGATGAAAGGGTATAAGAAGAAGAAGAAGAAGAAAAAGAAAGGACATTATATTGGCTATGGTTACGAGCAGAAGTGGAACTTCTGAGTCAAAAGATCGCCGACGAGAAAGGAGAGATTGGCAACGAAATTAAATTAAATCTTGTACGGTGACGTTTTAGGAAAGTTTTCCAGGCGTTGATAGGGAAACGAAACGGAAAATTGAACGCGAAAGGTGCAAGACGTAACTTGTAAGCGCGTAACTCCCACGGAGGAGGTGCGCACGTTAACACGAAGTAAGTGTACTTTAATGACTCTCGATCGTCGTTTCAACTTCGTCGTTACATTTAGCGCAGAATGCAGGGCCCTTCCGTATACGCTTTGTGACTATCCAGCTTCGTGCGCTTTAGGATTCTTGGATCCTCTTCCTAAGTTTCACGAGTGAAATTCTGAGTAAGAGGGAGAGAAGGATAGAGAAAGAGAAAGGAATAGACGTTAAGCTGAGATTCGCGATGTTATATGATGTACCGGAATTCCAACGTGCTTCTAATGAGATAAGTACGCTCGCGGAATTCTGCGTACGCGAATGTTACGCTCCTTCTGTGCCTGCAAATGATAAAAGAAGGTACGACGCGCGAACGAGGAATTTGCAGTCTTCGCTTCAGGCGCAACATCGTACTTAGGATTTATGTGATTTTCAAGTTTGAAACGAGAGATAAAGACAGAGACAGAGACAGAAATAAAGACACAGAGAGAGAGAGAGAGAGAGAGAGAGAGAGAGAGAGAGAGAGAGAGAGAGAGAGAGAAATTAGAAACTTAATTGAGACAACTAGAGTCTTCCATTCTTATCGATAATTACGCGCAACACTTTTGTAGAAACAACGAAGCTGTTTCTCCCGGATAAGCGTTTATCCGCGAGAAAAACGTTCATTGTTCGATAGAACGCAGATTATACGAGCTAATTGGAAAGTACGTAATTTCGATGTGCAATCTTCTTTTCATTAATCTCTTGCAAAAGACTCCAATATAGACTTTATCCTGTATATACACAAGTTAAAAGTAGAATACATATAAGTTATTCATTATATCTTAGTGTAATTAATCACTTAGTTCCTTCCTACAATTCGTGCAGTACTTTCTATTTAGTATCCTCGTTATACAAAGCACGTAGCTATACGATCTAGAGATCCATTTCTCGGAAGAGTGTATCGATCGAGCTCGTTACGAGAGACGTTTTCTAGCGATGTGTAATCTGTAGTACGAAGACTGAAAGAAGAAGAAGGAACTGGTGGAAGGTAAGCTAGAAATTGAAGAGAGAAAAGAGAGGTGGAGCAATGAGAAGGACGGAGCTAGTCGGTTTCTTCGTACGTCCTTCCGATTCCATAGCTAGATAATCCTTGACGATGTAGAAGGATAAATCAAGGAGAACGTAACATTTCCGTGGAAAGTCGAGTGCTCGAATGTCCGACGAAGTAACGTTGAACAACAAAGTGTTGCTTGAGAGAATCGGAGCAGGGTACACATTTCATTGGGTCCAGGACACAGTACGGTGGTTCCTGGCAGTCTCTTATCCTGTTTCACGAGCGTTCCCTGCGATCGCACCACTTAGGTTTCTTGAACGTATGCTTTCAGACGGAAAGAGAGAGAGAGAGGGGGGGAAGAGGGAGAGAGAGAGAAAGAGAGAGAGAGAGAGAGAAAGAAAGAGATTTTCTTTCTCGAGCAAAAAGGAGGACGGTGACTTTCGAGTCGGCCGCAGCAGATTACAAGCAGAGCAACGGGGATCGCGAGTGCGCAGCTCGGATGGCGTAGGAGGGTGGAGACGTGCCTCTAACGAGATAAGTAGCTACGTAAATGCGCTCTGTGCTCCTTTAAAAGAGCAAAGAAAGAGAGAGAAGAGAGACGAGACGCTCTCATTCTCTCTCGGAAAGTAGATAGGAGAAAGAGATTTGCCGTCGTACGAAAGAGCCAGAGGTTCCGGCTCACTCGATCCTCGCACCACCCACGCGAAAACGAAAGGAGCTATCCCTCCCTCCCTCTCTTCTCTCTCTCTCTCTCTCTCTCTCTCGCGCGCTGTCCTTCTCCTTCTCCTTCCTCCTTTTTCTTCCTCCTCCTTCCCCTCATTCTTTTCCTTCTCCTCTCTAGCTCTTTTACCTATCGATATACGTACGTATGTCCTTTCTCCTACCGAACTCCTCCATCTCTGTCTCCTCCGATACCGATAAATTCTTCATTTTCTTCGTACCTAAATTCAAGATAAACCGAAATAAATCTACGCCACTCCATTCTCTGGCTTCGACTTCGATACCACGAGGAAACACCTTTTCGGTATGCCATACCCTACCCTTTCAGCTTATATTTCGCCTCCGTCTCCATTTTTCCTCTACCGGGCTACGATATCTTTTGCTCTCGATTTGCCTCATCCCTCTCTGTCTTTCTACTCAGGTAGTAGAGTGAAAGAGAAAGAAAGAGAATGAGTATAGTATCGTTCAGTTTAACGGGTTGGAACGAACTCGACACGATATATTGCCGCGAACATGGATTTTGAATTTCGCGGCAGTGGTCAGAGAAAGAGAGAGAGAGAGAGAGAGAAAGAGATAGAAAAACGAGGGTAGAGTCAAGTAAAAACACGAGATCCGCTTTCGTACGAATTTAACGTCACGGTAGCCAGAACAGCCGTGACTCGTCGTTCTCCTCCTCCATCTCTTCATCCTCCTCCTCCTCCTTATCTTCATCCTCCTTATCTTCTTCCTCCTCCTACTCGTAACCACGGTGTAAAATAAATATAGAATGCATTGTGAAGCTCGTCAAAGCTTTTATTCCCAAGCCGGTATGATATTAACGAGAGAAGCCAGACGGTGTATTTGATTCCGTGCGTTTCGCCTTTTACCTCTCTCGTCCTCATTAAAACATAACTCTCCTCTCTAACTTCTTTCGAAGATCGTTTCTTGAAATTCTTGGTTAAATTACTTGAATAGTATCGTGAAATCTACGCGTCTAGGGATTCCTTTATAAATGAATTTTCTGATACTTCGTGATATTCTTTTTGATTAACCGTTGAGGGGAAAAAAAGGGAAAACATCATTGATTGTGTATCTCGAATTTGTGTTCTTTAATTTTTCTCCCTCTTCACTCTTTCTCTCCTAAATGAAATACGATAAGTGAATCAGGAATAAGAAAAGCATGATGGGGATTATGATTTCCACGTACGTATCGACGATGAAATATAATCCTGGCTTTTTCGAGATTCCTATCGAGAAACGAGAGGATCGTGCCTCGTATACGCGATATAATATAGCAATCCGGGAAAGCGTCTCGATGTCTTGGCGGCTTAAAATCCGCGCCGTGTTCGAGCTATCGATTTCGATATATCCGTTCGAGCGTGGTACGAGCCGATAACGCGATAGTACACGTCTCTATTTGAGTGAGAAGAGAGGCAGGCGTATAACACGTGAAATGTATGCACGTCTACGTATGTACTTTAGGCAGATAATAAGGGGAAGGTAATTGAAGTAATGGATTAATTGCACGATTCGCTGCTGCTCTGTCACTGCTTCGAGTCCAGTAGCAGACATACGATAATAAGATTTACAAAAGGCTTTTGACCTGGCGCGACCTCAGAACAGCCAAGCTTGAGAATCAATTTAGTATTATGTCAGTCCCTCCATGAGCTACCAACCACCCATCTTTCTCCTCCTCCTCTTCCTCCTCCTCCTCCTCTTCTTTCTCCTTCTCCACCTCCTCTACCACCTACTCCTCCACCATTCCATCATGGCTACCTCTTCTCTTCATCGAGCTCTAGTTCTGTCGCTTTGGTTTCAAACGTGCACTCACTTTAATTACGTTCATTTCGTTCATAATTCGCTACAATGAGAGCAATGCTCTTAACGAAGTATCGTATAGGAGAGTCTTAATAATAACACCATTTATTTATATACACACCAAATTCTATATTGTCATAATTGAATACCTTCCTACACCTTTCATTCTTGACTTTTCTCTCTTTCTCGGTTTCTTCGAGTTTACGAGTGTCATCTTAAAGATAACTCCATTTCTAAAGTTATACGGGTGGCAAACGAATGAAACTGGAAATTATTGTGAATGGAAGAAAAGTGGAAACGGGATCGTCCAAGATATTATCTCCTTTCCGGACCCCTCTCTTCCTTTCTCTCATTCTCTATTAATGTGTAAGAAAGGAGGCATTCTGGAATGTGGGGAGGAAACTCGTAATGAAATTAATTACGATGTGGAATACGAAATGGAAAAATGCAAACTACTTTGTACCGGGATTCAAGTGGAAGGAACACGGTTTGTGTGTGCGAGTATTAAATGGAAAGGAAAAAATCAAAAAGAAAAGAAAAAAAAAAAGAAAAGAAGAAAGAAGAAACGACAAATGAAAAAAAGAGCAATGGGAAAAGAATAAAAAAAGAAAAAGGAAGGAGAAAAATTGGTCCACAGCGACAAGATATAAAGGTATCTTTCTCCATCGGTGGTCGGTCCCTTTGCTCCAGCCACCCACGTGACTCCATAAAAAGAACGCCGTTGAAACGGTGCTTGGACGAAAACAATTTTAATAAGCGGCGAAGCAAGCCGTAGAAAGAGTGGGGTAGCTGTGCGTTTCGGCCGCATCCGTAAATCGTGTTTTCCGTCGGCACCGCGAGAAGCAACTATACGTGTGTGTACACAAACACGCACACACGCGCGCACACACATATATAGTATATACGTATATAAATACGGGGTATTCTATTTGAAGTTTGGCGCGCAATTATTTCCCAAGCTACAGCTCGTTTTAAAAAATATTTCAAATTAAACTTACCCTGTTTCGGGGAGTGGAAAGGAGGGACATCTTATGGCGGTCACATATCTTCTCTAGGTGGACGTGGTCCTGAGATTACAAGGTGACCTTCGTTTTCTTTACTCGATCTTGAACTACCTCGAAAGACTAAAGTATTATTGCGATCGCTATAATAAGACGTCCTCTCCGAAATAGGATAAGTTTTATTTGAAACGGGCTGTAGTTTGGGAAATCATTCAAATGAGACACCCTATATATGTATGCACTTCTGTATAAATATATTTACGAGTAGGTACTCTGGCGTTTTGGTTAAAGCCACGCTTCCGTAAGCCGCAATGGCGAGTAGCCGGCAAACGGCAGCGAGGCCGCACCGAGACGAGATTTTTATGCGCGTCAAAGCGTTGACACGCGGCCATGAGTTATCACGGTGCTCGGTGAAATTAATTTTGTCGGTGAGAGAAGGAAGAGAAGACAAAAAATAACGTTCGCGAATCGGACGATGTGTTACACAGAGTAAAACAGAGAGATAGTAGGTGAGAAAGAGAGAGAGAGAGAGAAAGAGAGAGAGAATGAGAGAGAAAGAGAGAGAGATGCGACTTCCGCACCGCTTGGTCGCACCGCTATTTTGATTCAAACCTTTTCGGCTCATTTTTTGTGTCACCTGCCGTATCCCTTTTTGCTATTTTCTCTATCTCTTTCTCCCTCTCTCTCCTTCCCTATCTCTCTCTCTCTCTCTCTCTCTCTCTTTCTGCTTTCCCCTGTGTCTATACGCGCAAAATCGAATACGTACGTGTGTACGTGCACACGTATAGTATACGCATGACGCAACATGTCAGTTTGCTCGATTGAAAAATGTTTTACGCGTGGGGAAACGCATCCCTGTGGTGGAAAAAAGTGAGAGAGAAAGTGGTTGAAAGAGGAAGAAAAATTTAGCTTTCTGCTTACGGATTTCGGCGGATTTCCTCCATTTTTTTTTATGTTTTCTGTTTTTTCTTTTTTTTTTTCGTTTTATCGTTCTTTCTTTCTTTTCTTTGCCTTTGGATAAGTTCACGTAAGCTCGGATTAAACATTTATAAATAATGAAACGAACGTGTGGGCCTTTATCGTCTCTGGTAAGGAAGTAAAATTAACAAAAAAGTAAGTTTTCATAGGTGGTGAACTTTTCCTTAAAAGGATCACCCTCTCTATTCTCCGTGATAACGAAATTAAAATTGACTAATCCTAAAGCTCGTGCTAGTTTCTAAGGTGTTTCTAAGTTTTCTGGTTTACCGTCTTTTTTTATCTTTTTATTTATCTTTTGCCTTCCCTTTTCTTCTATCTCATTTCACGACGAAGCCAAAGTTTTCATTTCCCCGCCAACCTTCACCACCATCATCAGAATACGACAATGAATGGTTGCCCTAAATCTGTCGAGAAACACCTGGAAAAACTTTTGCGACGGTACGACAAAAAGGAAAGGTACTGAGAAATAGAAGAAAAGAGGAAACGCCTTAAGTGCGGCCCAGAGCTACCGTAATTATATGAAACGGCTTTCGACTAATCTACTTCTCGTCATATTACAGGAGAATGTCTGAAAACCTTTCGTCCGTCGGTGAACCACCGGTGGTTCTCCTATCCATAGAACTTAATTAAAGTCGCTTTTACAGCGAATGAACTTAGAATCATCTTCGTTTCTTCCGATGAGTTTTATTACACCGTTAGAAGTTTCTCTCTATGTATAATTAAAATTGAAAACTTTAGAAGGCAAGCAGCAATCGTTATCGCGTAATTAGTTTCAAATGAGCTCTTCAATTTTACGCAATATGCATAAAATTTTAATCAATCATCCGATAAACGTTTTCACGATTCTTAAAATTCGAACGGAAATATGAATATGCCTAATATCGTCTTTAAAATATACGAACGATACGTAGAGATACTTTGATCGTGCAGTAACTGAGAATAAAAGGGAGTGAGTCACATGTTTTTCGAAGGATACTCATTGAGGAACGCTGATATCGACGGACGTGTTATCGAAGATCTCCTGCAGGAGCAGGAACACCAACGAGGACGACGACGACGACAGCAGCGGCAGCAGCAGCAGCAGCAGTAGAAGCAGCAACAACAATAACGACGACGACGGCGACAACAGCAACAACAACAACAACAACAACGACGAGGACAACAACAACAACGGGAGCAAGCGAAGTTTGCGTTTGTAGTTGGGCGAACAGACGAGCGTCGTAATTTGCAAAAATCGCCGGACGATCGCGATAAGCCAGGCAGCTCGATGTTTGCCAATTAGCGTGGAGCAGCGAAGAAGAGAGACCACGGCCATTCGCGGTGCACGACGGGTGTCGGCTAATGGCAAAGCCGCGTCTCGTTTTCTCCAGGCGACACGACCCGATCTCGCCTCCTCTCTCTCTTTCTCTTTCTCTTTTTCTTTCTCCCTCTTTCCCTCTCTCTCTCTCTCTCTCTCTCTCTCTCTCTCTCTCACTCTTTCTTCCTCATTCGATCTATCTCGATCTCTCTCGATCTCACTGGCTCTACGACCCTCCAAGTGCACGTACCTCACGTACGACAAACGTGCAAGTGCAACTTCGATCGCGTCACTTTCGTCACGAGTACGAAACTCCTCTTCTATTTCTTCTTTCTATCCTCTTTTCAATTCCAATGAAATTGTTAAAGTAGAACTAAATGGTTACAAATGACCTTTATGAGAGATTAATAATTAAATAATTCGATTATAATTTTCCTGGAACAATTTCAATTGATATACAAGAATAAATGTTTCTATTTAATAGCTGTGTTGAGCGATCCGGATTATTTCATCTCTTTCTCGTTTCAACATTCCATTAGTATAATCGTAGGACGGTTTTTTTTTCATCTTTCCTTGGCACTGATTTTATCAACACGATAACTAACTTAACGATCTTGAAACATTTCATCTCACCCTTCTCGTTGGTCCATCATTCAGCAAAGCTTCCTAGCGAATGGTCGCGCGAGTACAGTTTACTGCATCGTTCAAAGTTTTACAAACGTTCAACGACGACTGGACTATACGTATAAGTAGTAAATATACACACATTGTATATATATATATATACTTATATGTTATATATACATATATTTCATGCTATGCCGATAAAAGTAAATCCGCTCGTAACCTGAAAAGAATCGACCTACTTGGAGTAGTCGGAAGTAGTTAAGCGTCGCACGAACTTCTTTCACCGGTGGATTTCAAATCGGATGGCATTAAACTTTCGTGAATTTATGGTCGAACGATTTTACGAAAAGAGAGAGCCCACTCGCGAGAGTTATAAAAGAGATAGACGGCCTAAACGCTTGTTGAAACATGAAATAAAAAGTTCTTTGATAACGATCGAATGAACGATTAATAAACAGCTTACGTTAAGTCGGGAGACCTCGTCTTAAATCATGGATAAGGTTTGTCGAGTTTTGAACTTACCTGAAACAGAAAGAAAAGAAAAAAAAACGTATTAATTAAAGAAACAAAATTTGTCGGTCGAAACAATGATTCTTTATTTATATATAGTATTATTTCCAAGTTACATCATATACTTTATACTGAAATATATTTTACACCTTGCATCCGTGAGCGTGAGTACATTGCTTTAGCGATGTGACTAGGGACTTTAATAAAAAGCGCATTACACGCGTCAAATGATTTTACCCACGTTTCGTTTCGCCTTCCGATGTATGTAAGCCATCGTACATGAGATAGACGAGAGAGAAGAAGAAAAGAGAGAGAGAGAAAGAGAGAGAGAGAGAGAGAGAGAGAGAGAGAGAGAGAGAGAATGAAAGCGACGGAGATAGAAATAGAGAGGGTGAAAAAATAAAGAGAGGAAAGCTGACAGTGGATATTGCTGGCCAGCAGTACATAGAGGGTGTCTCCTTCAATTTTGTGCGTGAGTCCGTGCTACTGACAAATATTACCGACGTCGTGCAAATACAAAATGTCATTCCGAGCGTTGTTTGCCGAGTGTAGTAAGCATTTCCATTTTCTGGAAGTTACTTCCCACAGAAGAGAACGCGAACGATCGTACGTATACATACGTATGTAAGTAAGTGTGTAGATAACGTCTCTCCAATTTGGAAAAGTAACTATCTCTTCTCATACCGGAAGAATCTTGCGCGTCCTCGTGAACCCATGAAATTACTCGAAAAATTTAAGTTCGACTTCGCGTGCTTTCGCAAAAAGAGAGAAATGAGAGAAGAAAAGGGGAAGGCAAAAAGAAAAAAGTTTTTCTCTATCTCCGTCTTGGTGTCTATAAATATAGGTACATCCGCTTGGTCTACTAGGTACGGGTTCGAACGTCCGACTGCAACGACGACAACCACACGACGACGACGAAAAACACGAAGAGGAAATCGTGCGTGATGTTCGCGTACTCCCAATAAAAATATTAAAGACAAAGAAGAGAAAAAAGAGATAGAAAAGGAAAAGAAACATCATATCTTTGGATTTCCAGAAGAAGGAGCCTTTTCTACACTTTATATCTAGATAGAAAGAAAACGTCATATCCGGTGCGATTTCTCGTGCACGAGAGGACCGATTCGAAGGAAATCCCTTCTAGTTTCTTAACGGGTCCTCCTGCTTCTCCCGGTGAATTTAGTCTCATGGAATCTTTTGGAAATAAAAATCTTACGGAAAGAAGAAGCTCATGAAAGGAAAAGCGCCCTTCTCTTTCCCAAAGGACTGGAACTTCTCGTTCTTAGATACCCGACTTCTCTTCCCGAAGAGAATATCGAGTACCGACGCAGGTAAAACGTGATAGGCAAAGGACGACGACGTTGCGAAATAGTTTTTCCAACTTGTAAAGAAAAGTTTTGCCCTTGAATGGCGGGAGTTTTGAACGCATTCGTTGCGAAAGAGTTTTACTTGCTCACAAGGAAAAAAAAAAGAAGAAAAGAAAAAAATAGAAAAAGAAAGGAAAAGTGAATTCATTCCGTCTTATTTACACTCCTTGTCGCTTTTCGCAGGACCGGCTTCCATCTTAAAAGATAACGAAGTTGCCGATAAGTCTATGTAGTCGAGAGAGAGAGAGAGAGAGAGAGAGAGAGAGAGTGAGGGAGAGAGGGAAAATTGCTCTAACCTTCAGGAGGTGCAAGTAGGAGGTGGTGCTTTCGAGTCAACGAACTCGCTTGGTTTTTAGTTAGAAAAAGTGGGCGTTAAGAGGCCGGATCGAAGGGTACCCTTTCAATTTATTTTTAATCTATCCACCAGCTCTCCTTCTATTTTCCAACCTGACGGAGGAAGTAGGGAATGGATAAACAGAGAGAGAGAGAGAGAGAGGGGGGGAAGGGGAATATAGCGAGCGGAAACAAGTAATAACCCGTAAGTAATTAAATGTATGTATGAAGGAATTCACAAGCATTCAAGTAAAAGGAATAGAAAATACAAGCTTAAAGAAAATTGTTTGAGAAAATTGTATACCTAAGGAAGTACTTAGAAAGGAAATATGACGTACTATATTAGTGTTCCAATATGTCTTTCCTCTTTTTTCCCCTTATTTTCGTCTACAAGATTTTGTTTAAAAGAATATTTACAGGGAGGATAATCGAAAAGAAATAAAGGAAGGAAGGTATCGAAATCGAAGGAAGTGTAACAGTCAGGGATGTGCAGTCTCGTAATGTATATTCCTTGACACCAGCCTGGGGTTATTAAATAAAGAGACCCTAACGTTTCGTCTCATAGGAACCCCCCGGGGCAACGTTTCCCTCATTACTTGATCTACCCCAAAAAGTATAGTCAAAGGTTCCTTCGAAGATAGCGTAAGAAAGGAAGACCCTCGGTGGTATTATAGCTTCGTTCATGCCAACTTATCTAGTACTTCGTATTAGCTTCGAATGCTACGTTGCTCGGCTCCATGCTGGTTTCTCTCTCTCTCTCTCTCTCTCTCTCTCTCTCTCTCTCTCTCTCTCTATCTCTATCTCTCTTCTCTGTCTCTCCTTTCTATCCTGCTTGCTCCACTTTCTTCGCTCTATACTCCCGCCACTTTCTATCTCGCTTGTTCACCCTTCCCGTCGTGTCCCGCGATATTGGCTTTTCCTTCGGGGATCTCAGGTATTGCGATTTTAATTATGTTTGAGTTTGCGTCGGCCGTCGTTACGAGATCCTATTCCCTCCTCCCCTCCCACCTTCCCTTGTTGCGTGAGCTCACAGTTATGTTGAAAAATTTAAGAGAGCGTTGCTACCGCCGCTTTTTTTCCGGGATATAAAATGGGAAGAAAAATTATTAGAAAGAATGTTCGGTAGCGCTCCGGTACGAAAGAACGAAATACAGAAAAATGGAGGGAAAGAGTGGAAGGGGTGGAGGGGTGGGGATAGGCGCTACTTGGACATAGAATATAAATCGTACCTCATTTAAAAGGACACACCGTGACTGCTTTTTTTAAATTAAAAGAAAACTACGGGCGACGGGCAGGAGAAGCAAAAAATTCAGATGGGGAAATTAAGTCCGGACTTTTTTTCTTTTTCTTTCAAAAAGAAAAACTCTCTCTCTCTCTCTCTCTCTCTCTCTCTCTCTCTTTATCTTCTTTTGCAGTTTCTACTTTCACTATCGTAGTCGAAAGCGAGGATGCTACCTACAGAATGGTGATGAAGAGTACGGGAAGACTTTGCACACTTTTTCTTCGACGGAAACTCAACGACGAACAATCCGTGCCGGCGACAACTGTCTGAGGAGAGTTGAGAAAAGGCTAGAAAGATAGAGAGATAGAGAGATAAAGATAGGTAGATAGATAGAGGTAGGAAGAGAGAGAGAGAGAGAGAGAGAGAGCGACGACAATGCAGCTGAGCAAAATTACTTGAAATCTTGAATACCAGCGGGGAAGCTGTGTTAACGTCGAAAAGCTCCTGAGTGACTTGCTTGAGGTTTAATCACTAGGAGAAACTTCGGTAATGGGAGCTGCAAAGTGCTCACGAGAAAGAGGCTAATGCTTCTCTTGCGTTTCGACTCTATTACCTGAGCGCATTAAAACTTGGACAAATATATGCCTACGTGTATACCATGAACGGCATCACATGAACGAAGTGTGTATGTGAGTGTATATATATATATATATATATATATATATACACACACACATATATACCACCGATAATAGGTATAAAAGCATCAAGGGTCTTTCTCCAACGACAGGTGCAGCTCATGACGACGACGACGATGTCCCTACACAAACGGTCTAAACAGTAACGCTAAGGAACACGAGCAACACCTTCCCCTTAATCCTTCCGTAAATTTAACTTCTATATATTTAACAAACACAATTTTCTTCTTGCTACTGCTGAGATCGATTCGCGCAAAACCAGATTCGATTGTTTGTGTAATCCTTATACCTGAATTAGTAAGATTCCGCATCATAAGTTAAAATATCTACATAGTATTTTAGCTTTAAAGTAGACAGGTATTTCTGGAAATTACCGCTTATATTTAAGTTCTTAAACAAACCGTTCCAATTTCTCTAAGCGAATCTATATTTGCGAACAAATAAGAGAAACTTACTAATTAACCGAATGGAATTAAACGTCGGAATTTTGAATATAATCCTGATCACATTTCGATGGAAAATTATATATTAATTATAATCGTTTCATAAACGAAAAATAAATAGAGAAGGAGAGAAACACATACATGAAAAGATCGGTGATGTCAAGAAAACTATTATGGAATATCAATATGAAACTTTCTCTTTATCTCTCTCTCTCTCTCTCTCTCTCTCTCTCTCTCTCTCTCTCTCTCTCTCTTCCTTCTATCTATTTTTATCTCTCTGTTCCTAATATGCTAGCGATCCGCCCTTTTACGATGTACGTGCTAAAACATCGTCGTTCTAACTCGGTTCTCTTGGTAGAAAGGAGCGGTCACGATAATCGACGAGCGGTGCTTCCAACGTACAGGCAAATTGTATTAATAAATCGTATGGCCATAATGCACCGTCGGCTAATTTACAAGGACTCGTTGGCGGAAGGTATACGCGTGCAGATGAGGAAGAGAAGACGATGAAGAAGGAGAAGGTGGAGAGAACGAGTGAGTAATTAATTTATACAGCGGGGAAATTATACGGCTCGTGTGCCGTCCGCTTGAGAGAAATCGATCGACACCATTCCTAAGTACCTACGGCATTTTCAACGCCGAGCTTGGATGTCGAACGAGAGGACGATGACAAAGGATCGAAAAGAAAAAGAGAAGAAATAATAGGAGAAAGAAAAAAGGGGGCGAAAGGACGAAAAAAAGGACTTTCGCGTAAACATGTAAATGGAAGAGGAGGAGGAGGAGAAAGAAGAAAAAGAAGAAGAGGAAGCCGAGTTCCCCCATCGATATTCCAAAATGAGAAGAAACCTGTACGTAGTACATGATTTAAGAGGCTCCTACCTTACGATTTTGCAAGATAAATTACCCCTGATGGTTTTTGCGACCACGAAGGAATCTTGGAAGACAAGGAAAAGAGAAAGAAAAAATACATAAAAAAAAAGGAAGAAAAAGAAAAGGAAAACGCCCAGTGATTTATCCTGTCTAAGCTAAACGTCGGTAGACAACGATGATGTTCTTCGTGCAGGAGGACTGAAGGGTGGAAAGAGGGTGGTAAAAGAGGGTGGTGAGAGAGGGTGGTGGAACTGGGACTAATTTCGAGAAAGGAGTTTTAATCTCGAATCTAGCTGCTCTCTCTCTCTCTCTCTCTCCCCCCTCTCTCTCTCTTTCCCTTTCTCTTACTCTTTCTCTCTCTCTTTTCCTTTCTTACCCTATCTAGACTTACTCTACTATATGCATTATAATTATGAACAGGGATGAGTTTCGTTTTAGGGATCGCTTCGTAACTAACCCCTCCGTGGCCTCGAGGCCGCTTTCTACCGTACGAGTTACGCATAATTGGTATTTATGCTTGTGGATGGTATGCTGTACCGTGATTTGTGGTTGAAACTCTGTTAATGAGATGCACGTGTCCGTTAATTAACCGCAGGAAAGCGCACACTTCAAAATTCAACTACGACTGCCAACGCAATGGGGGAATCCTGAGAATGTAATCTGTTCCTAAGCATCGACCCCATTCTTTTTCCCTTTTGCCACTATACCCGATTATCACGATCGTCCTTTTAAAAGCCACACGTTAAGGACCACATTCTCTCTGTGGCAAATATGAATAAAAGTTGATTTTAAAATTGAGTTCAAATCTATCAAGGTAAGATGTTATTGATCATTCTCTTTTACATCTTGGTTTAAAAATTTATCCGAAGGGCTTGTTAATGTCGATTGAAAAGAAAAAGAGAAAGAAAGAAAAAAGAATATAATATTCGCCGCGTGGTTAAATCTTGGTATTCGTATGAAATGCAACAAAATCCTCACGCATGCAAATCCAACATGATATTCATAGGGAGAAAGAAGCGTAAACTAAATAAAAAAGTAGTTAGAGTTTCAAGGCTCCGTTACAAGGCTCTCTCTCCCTTTCTTTCCCTCGTTTCTCATCATCAGCTACAAAACTATTTTTACCTTCCCAGCGACCCTTCTTCGTGTCACCAGGAAAAATCGAGGCTTTCTTCTTCGAGCTTTTCACTGCAGGACACGAAGGGAAAAAATGGCTCGTTCAATCCGTGTCCACGCGTGATCGACGTGTCTGAACGAAGCAGATAGAGATAGAGAGAGAGAGAGAGAGAGAGAGAGAGGCAGACAGACGGACAGACAGAGAGATAGAATGTATAAGATAGAGAGAGGCAAAGTATAAGGGATAAGAAAGAAGCTACGAGAAAGGGCAGTATATGGCTTTCGAAGTGAGATACTCCTATCAGGAAAGGAAGGAACGTTGTCCACGTAGGGGAAAGTCGAACGACCCATTGTGCGAAGTTAATAAAGAAATATACAAGGTGACCAACCTCGGCATTTAATATCAATTTGCCCTGTACCGCTCGTTTTCGTTCCGCAATGGCCTCTACGACGTCGTCGACGAAAGCGAGAAGAGAAAGAGGATAAAGAGAGAGAGCGAGAGCGAGAGAGAGAGAGAGAGAGAGAGAGGGAGAGAGAGGGAGAGAAAGAAAAAGGGAGTAAGAGTTAGAGTGGCAGGCAAGAAGGGGCGAGGAACATAGCTCGTAGAAAGACGACGAAGGGTGAGGAAGAAAATAACGGGGAGAATGAAGAGAAAGAGCGAGACAAGGAGGAGACGAAGGGGTTGTTTCTTATGGTGGAGTAAAGAAGAAAGTAGGAGCGACGAAAGAAAGAATAGGATCTCTAGAGAGAAAGAGAAAGAGAGAGAGAGAGAGAGAGAGAAAGAGAGAGAGAGGAAGGAAGGAATGTCGTGGTTGGTCGGTGGATTGTAAGCCTAGGGGACGAAAAGAAAGGCGGAAGAACGGAATGCGTCGGCATCATGGAGACGATGTAATTGTTAAAACGCGTTCCCACTGACGAACTGATTACTTTTCCACTAGCGAACACACCTCAAACAATGACGGGATAAATTCGAGCAGCGTTTTACCCCTTGCTACTTCTTCCTCGTTCTTAATGGAAATATTGAAGAGTCCAAAAAACGATTCAGAGTAGGTACGCTTTTTTCTCTTCTATACTTTATCCTCTAATTGCATTTTACGTATAGCAGTGTCGAGATAATTACGTTTAAGTCGGCTATCAGTTGACTTATTTAAATATCTCGGAAAAAAATTATTTTTTAAGTAATCCATTAGAAAAATGAATAAAATAATGTTTTAACGTAATTTTCTTTTATGTTATATTCAATAATTCAATGATTTTCGATAAAACGAAAATTCTACATAACTCTCTCTCTCTCTCTCTCTCTCTCTCTCTCTCTCTCTCTCTCTCTCTCTCTCACTCTCTCTCTCTCAAGGAAGTACATACATAAATGAAATTTCAGCAACGGACTTAACAATCAACGTACGTCGGAACGAATCCCTCAGGCTCGTTTACACGACACGCAGTGACGCATGCCAAGCCTGTAGAAATCCCTTCGATTAATCGTTCGACCGGCATCTAAAGCAAATGAATCCGAAATTAATTCTGTAATCCTACTTTGAAAGCCGCCGCCAAGCTCATGGTGGGACATGAATTATGTCTCGTGTCGAGGAAGCGCACCTGTCGCCCGTACACTAGAATAATCGTATCATTTGCATATAGAACAGAGAGAAAGAGAGAGAGAGAGAGAGAGAGAAGATATCTCTCGATATGAACCGAAACGTGTATTTTCTATTCTCTCTCTCTCCCTCTCTCTCTCTCTCTCTCTCTCTCTCACACACACACAAACACACACACAGAATCTCTCTTTATTCATGGAACTGCTAGTCTGTTTTCGAGATACTGAAATTTGCTATGGCATGCCTTTGTGAGAACAGCATTGGTCCATCCCTTATTAAGGCCATACCTGGAGCTGTGCCACACAGAGGTTCTCCGTCAAAGATGACGAAACCTTAAGGATGCATACACAAATTGCCAGAAGTGTTCGGTTGCTAACCTCGTTAGCGTCGATGATTCTCTCTGATTCTATTTCACTCTATCTCACTTGATTCGCCATAAGAGAGCTTAAATGTTTATCGTGAGAAGAGCTAGGCGATCTCGCCTCCGATCCGCTTCGCGTTTCGTGCGGTCGAAGCTCGATTACTCTCTCATAGAACTCAACGGCAAGCACGCGTCGTTGAACAGCTACTTCCAACATAGTTTCAACCAGAATCTTTCCTCCCCATTCACCTCCTTTACCTTCGTCTCCTTCTCGTTTCCTTTCCCTCATGCTTCACCGAACCTGTATCTCTACGATACTATGAAACGAGCGTAAGATCGATACCTATGCTTCCTTCACCTCTGCCCTTCTTACAAGAACATGAAGAAAGGAGAAAGAAGGAAGGAAAAGAGAGTAGGTACGCAAGGAACATAGGACTCTCGAGCTTTACCATAATAAAAAGAAAAAGAAAGTTTCATCGATGGGTCAAGGCGAGCAGAAGACGAACGAGACGGCCGTCTCGGTTTGTTTCCTTGGCAAGCTCCAGAGAATTATGGAACCTCGAAGCTTTACAGGATTTTCTCTCTCTCTCTCTCTCTCTCTCTCTCTCTCTCTCTCTCTCTCTCTCGCTCACTCTGTCTCGTTTGTGCACTTTCGACCCCTACGCAATCCAGACACGACGACTTCTGATCTTCCAAGCGCGTTACGGCAGTGGCTACCTTTCTAGCCGTACGAGCTTCCTCTGGTAATTGATTTTGCGACCACACTGGCGAAGGTAGAAACGACCAGCCCTTAATGGTCCACCTTCCACCGATGTTCTCGTCACTATCTTTTACGGGTCCTCCTATACGTGGCCATTACGGTACCTACATATGGCTACCTCGCGAGAAATACGACGAGATCACGAAATTCACTTACTCTTATATGTCCATACTACTCATTCTATATAATACCTCCCGTCTATACTATACACGAAACGCACAACGTCCAACCATAACCATTCGCCCTTGTTCTTTACGATATTTTTTCACGCTCGAACGATCGTCCCCTTCCATTTCTTTCGTTTCGCTTCGAAGAGAGAAGCTTACTAAAGTTCCTCAAGTTATTAACTCTTTGTGGGCGCCGATGTATTTTCGATACGAGCATCTTAGACGGTTCTTCTTTCTCCAAGATTTACCCTCCTCCTCGTCCTCCTCCTCTCGCCGCTTCCGAAAGCACTCTTTCTTTGAGGTAAGAAAAATTTGTAATATAGTCGCTACCTGAAAATCTGTACGATAAGAAAGTAGCGTCTTGTTGTAGGTACATCAAAGATAATGTGAAAAACCATTGAATTTTCATCTTCTAATAAGAAAATAAGAAAGTGAGATAAAACGATTTGTTGAATTGCCATTCGAGAAATACTTCGAATGAAACGCAATTACGATAAACGACGATTAAATTCTACACCTCGCGAAAAGATATCTCGAATTATTCTATTAGGAAAGAAAAGAATGAAAGACACCTAAACCTCCATCTCGTTCTTCCAGATATCGTTACAAATTCATTGTAATTAATTTCAATGCTATTGATGTAAGGAAAATCGGTAGACAACTAATTTTAGAACGAAAGACTCGTAAAGTTGCGTTCGCTTTAACGACTTTACTGTAATTCACATTCCTTTCGTGACAAAGGAATAAAGCTTACTTTCTCTCTCTTTCTCCCCCCCCTCTCTCTCTCTCTCTCTTTTTCACTTCTTTGTAAGAAGACAAGTCGACACTTTCATCGACTTTTCCACTTCACTCGTGAAAAGCTTAGATACTGTAGCCTCGAGGTAATATATAATTCGTTGGTTAACGATCGACTTATCCAGGAATTTTAGCGAAATTGAGCGTCGAGTCACTTCGCGAGACGAGGAAGAAAGAAAACGAGAGGGGAGCATCGACGCTTCGATCCTTTAACGAGCACCTACGCTTTTAAAAGGAAGAATCCTTTTGCGCCTTTATCATCTCTCTCTCTCTCTCTCTCTCTCTCTCTCTCTCTCTCTCTCTCTCTCTCTTTTTTCCAGAATCCTTTCGCTCTCCTTTATGGGTTCCTTTTTCATAAGTCAGCCATTACTGAGAAGCCTAAACGCATAGATGGACACCTAACGCTCGCGTCGACGTGTCGAGACATACGTCTCCTATCGGGTTATGGACCTGTAAATACGTCCGACGTGTTTACACGACTATAAGCTCGGCCGTCTTGTAAATAAGTTAACCTCAAGATAGTCTCTCTCTCTCTCTCTCTCTCTCTCTCTCTCTCTTTCTTTCTTCACCTCCAATTCCCCCTCAAGCGGGGCCCTTGTCTAGCTAGTAGGTAATAGTAGTAGTTTTACGAGGACGGGGACAAAGTACCGATATAACGTCGTTGGATAGCTCGAGGCTAAACTCGAATTGGTCTCTCTCTCTCTCTCTCTCTCTCTCTCTGTGTTTCACTATTTTTATTTTTCTCCTTCTCATTTTCTCTCTTTCTCTTTCTCAACCGTCGTCGAGGATTTTCGTATTCGTGGATGAATTTAACTCGGAGCCTTAACCGAACGCACGACGCGATAAATCACACGTTACAGTGTCGAGACTGCTGCTGTGACAAGTTCCTCTTTCTCTTTTTATCTCCTCTCTCTCTCTCTCTCTCTCTCTCATTTTCTCTATCCCTCTTTCTCTATCTATCTCGTTCTAGTCGTGCTGTCCATCGGAAAACACCAAGGAGATATCGCATCCGGTACTTCCGCGAATCGCTCTCGTAATTTTATAATATACGAGACTACCTTATAGTACCGTGTTAAACGAGAAACAGAGAAAGAGAGAGAACGTCGCTTTTACGTCTTCTCACGTCACACTAATAAACCAATCCTTCATCAACGTATTCTCTCTTCGTCTTTCTTCTTGCACTGCTATTAATTATTTGCGACTGCTTCTTCAAGGCTATTTAAAGTATATACGGTAGGCTTATTAAATCTCCGTCCGCGACAATGATGACGGACGACAAGCGATCATAGATAGGACGCTCGAGTAACATAACAGTAACAACCTCCTAATTTTTTATTTTTCTTTGTCATTATTTTCTCTCTCTCTCTCTCTCTCTCTCTCTCTCTCTCTCTCTCTTCTTTTTCTTTCGTGTACAATGATTGTGAAAATTATATTATATTATGTCTTCAACACGGATAACATTCATTAAATCGTGTTTAATGATCGACAATATTTTCTATTTTTTTTTTGTTTACAGTTTAATCTACGTGTCGACTAGTCGGTGATTTCTCAATTTCTGAAATCAGCTTCGAGGCACAATCACGAGAATGTGATATTGTTGCAATGGGGAAGAGGAAGAGACAGAGGAAACGAGAAGACACGGTGAGAAGAGGAATAATTCCCGAGCCAATTTCCATCCGAGTTATTAGTTTGGGATACATACACGCGCGCGCGTATATGTATGTATGTATTCATATATGTATATACTCTTCTTCCGCTTATAGAGCTACTATACTATCTTTACATACAAATACCTAAGCATAAAGATAGATAGAGCATAAGGGTAAGCAAGTATGCAATTCCTTTATAGGCTCGACGATACGAAGAAGGAGGAAGGAAGAGGGGAAAAGATCGAAGGGTGGTACCGGAAGTCGAGGTCTTGGGGTGCTTTCCGCTCCCTCCTGCGCGAGGCTTCCGGTACGAGGGAGGGAGTAGACCACCCTTTGTTCACCGGAGATAGCAGGACGATCTTCCTACCGCCATCCTAACCACCAAAGCTGAAACTCTTCTCCCTCTCTCTCTCCTCTCTCTCTCTCTCTCTCTCTCTCTCTCTCTCTCTCTTACAGAACCTCCTCCTCATTCGACTTGTCAGTCGTCGCTCGTTTCTTCGAAAGATTCCCTCTTCCTTTTCTATCGTTTTCAACGAAGGTCCTCCGTCTTCTTAGTTACCGGAACCTCGATCTTCCCCTCCCTCCCTCCCTCTCTCTCTTTCTTTCTCACACTCTCTCTCTCTCTTTCCATCTTTCTTCCCTCCTTATGTCATGGCCTGCCAATTCATTTCTTTACTCCTTGCTTTGTTCACCCTATCTAGGGAGATCCGCCCCATTACGCACCCGGCGAATAAGCAGATATGCCGGGCCGCGTCGACGGAATCAGCGAGGACGAATTTCTTCGGGAAGGAAAAAGAGGATGAGGAGGAAGTTGAGAAGAGGCAAAGACGATTCGTACCACGGGATGCGACGTTCATTTGCGTGTCGTCGTCGTCGACGACTGCCAACATGAGAGGCACTGATAAGATAGAATTGTTTTTCCGTTTCATCTCCCTCCTTTGCCTCTACCTCGCCTAATGACCTTCCAAGATGTTCTTCTCTAGTTGCATCGTAAATTGCTTTGGTGGTCCCTCACCGCGAGGAAGTATCGTGAGTTCTCTTTCCCCTTCTCCTACTTCTTAGACAACGACGACCTTTCCTTTTTTTTTTCTTACGCAAAAAGACTTTCCTTTTCTCTCTCTCTCTCTCTCTCTCTCTCTCTCTCTCTTTCTCTCTTTCTCTCCCTCTTTCGCACGCGTGCGCGCGCGTTTAAGGAAAGAGATTATGAGAGGATTCCAAGGATCAGGAGACTTTCTCCCTTCTCTCTCTCTCTCTCTCTCTCTCTCTCTTTCTCTCTTTCTCTCTTTATCTATCTATCTATCTATCTATCTTTCCTTCTTCTTTTTCTTCGCTGGTAAAGAAAATAGTTTCCTCTTGGCGAGGTCGGCGACCGGTGAAGAAGCAATTTCGTCGGCACGTTGCGGCGAGGATGAGAATTCCTAAAGCGGAAGAGCGTCTGCTACCTTTCGCTCACCCTTTGACGAAATCGAGGGATCGCGCAAAAGCCGATCGTCGACAGCTTCGACTACCCTCTCTTTCGACTTGTAGAGAAGAGTAAGAGAGAATCAGAGAGAGAAAGACAGAGAGAGAGAGGAGGGAGGGGGAGAGGGAGAGAGAGAAATAGAAAGAGAGAAAGACAGAGAAAGAAAGATAAAGATAGAGAGAGAGAGAGAGAGAGAGAGAGAGAGAGAGACGGAAAGATAAAAAAGAGTAAGATAGAAGAATGATGAAGCTGAGAAAGAAAAAGAGAAGAGAGGAAAACCAAGGAGGGAACGAGTGCCGCCGCGTATCGACGACGAATTCGGGTGGAAGTTTAATCGAGCAGTGGGAAGGGTCGACCACGAATTCCAGGGATCGCCGCAGTAGGCAAGGGGTAAAGAGAAGATAGGGGATGGTAAGCGAGAAAAAGAGGAGTCACACCAATGCGAGGGTTGAAAAAGGGCAGACTATTTCCATCGCGAAAGACCTCCCGCGGAAAGCGAAAAATGACACTGCGAGTATGCGTTGTCCAACACTCCCGCCACTTCTCTTTTGATTATTTCGCTTTTTCTACGGGACCAAGAAAAATGTCGTTTTTGCTCCCTGTGTCTCGTGAATGAACGAACGTCCCTTGATAGAGAAACATTGTTTTTCCTCTTTTTCTTTTCTGCTTTCAACTACTAAAGCTGGACAATTTGTTTCAGTTGCGGTATATCCTTGGACGGGGGATGGGAGGGATAGAGGAAAAAAAGTGACAGAGTAACCAAGCAGCGACCGGTCCTTCCTGTCAATGGACGAGATTCCACGGGGCGAGTTCAAAGGTCAACGTCGATAACGAGTTCCTCGTGACTCGACAATTTCTTTGGAATTTCGAATCCACACTATCGTCCCTCGAATCGCCGATTAAATTTTCAAGATCACTCTTATTTATCTTCTTACGTCTTCTCTGACGTATGAAAAATCGTGGAAATTGTATTATTCTAAGAAGATCCGATTGTTCTATTAGAAAAGAAAATGTCATTGAATAACTCTCTAATATATTCCATGCAATTCGTCAAATATTAATAGGAATCGTTGATGGGACGTACGATTCTCGTTAGAATCGAAATTATGGAAAATTGCTAACTAACTAATTACGAATAGAGTAACATACGTTAAGAGTACAAGTTAAGAGCTACGTAGGATTTATTGCTTTGTAAGAAACTAAGAACCGTGGGTAGGTACATAATTATTTTGAGTCAGCACTTTCCCGCAGAGTTTCTTCATGCGAGAGCACGGAGAACTCGTAGGAGGATCCACTATACCCTTTTTGGATCCACGAAGAAGCCCTCGAGCAAAAACGATAATGCGACTGTTCGACTCCAAGTGGATCGTAGAAAAGCGATTTAGCAGCTTCCTGGCAGACGTACCTCCGGGCTATCTCTTCTTTCTCTCATTCTCTCTCTCCTCACTAAGGATACTTGGACACGTGTTTCAAGCATACATGAACGCAAGCATACAGCTCACCGAAAGCTGTAACTTCTTATTCGAAAATCTACTTTGCATCTACCTCTTCTCATCTACGATCTCCGTATCTCTATCTTACTCCTATTTCTCGTTTCTCGCTTAAGTGCTTTCATTCGCTAAAACGAGACACAGCACGTGCTGTAAATAAATTGTTTTCTTTTCTCTTTTCCACTCCTACGCGAATCCTTGAATCCACGCGAACGGATTTTGACCGTCAACCACAACTACGCCAAATGTAGAAACCCAAAGCACCAGTTTCGAGATTGTCTAAGTTTCCAACTACTCTTCCCACGAAGTTCGATACAATACGAGATGACATATAAAAGGGTCGCTCAGAATAGGAAGAAAAATAAAAGAAAGGATAGCAAATAATACGTGGTAAGAAGTATATATACATACATACATACGAGTACAAGGGAGTAAATTATTCCGATTTTACGAGAGAAACTATCGCGATCAAATAAAAACCTATACGATAGCTATTGCGAATTGTTTTGAGTGTTGCTAACTCCTGACTACAGAACTAACTGCCCTTAGCATTGAAATAAAATTTCCCTCTTTCACTATCATCGAGAGATGCAAATAAATTTTTCGTCTTTATTACAACGAAGATCCTGCTTCGTAGTCCCTTCTCTCGAACTCTTTTGACTTTTTCCAAAGGAAAGAAGAGAAACCCATAACCGTTCGGCCGAAACTTTCGAGTATTCCCGTCGTGTATAAGGTGATGATATACGAAATGATATAGGAATGGTGAAGAACGGGAAAGGAGTGGAGAAAGTAGGGATGATCGAGAAGGGACGAGGAAGAAGTAGAAGAAAAAGATGAAGAAGAAGAAGAAGAAGAAATAAAAGATAAAAAATATCGAGAGAAGCTAAGAAGGAAGAATGTGCCGGTGGATCAAAGAGAAAGAGATGTAAAAAAAGGAGGTAGAACTTTTCCAAGTTCGAGACGAAGATCGTATAATAAAACAATCGTATTCCGCGCCAACGGAGCGAGAAGCAATAAGGGAGGAAGATGGGTGGTGCTAGAAGTAGTAGTAGCAATGGTATAGTCTCAGAGATATTCCTCAAAACAATATTTCGCCGATGTCCATCGTCCCCATCGAACGACGTCGATCCCGAGCCCGTTCGAAAAGTATCGGTCGACGAGAAGGAGCCAAGCATAGTAGAAGGATGAAGGAGGAACGAAAGAAACGAAAGTGGAAGGATGAGGATAAGAAGAGGAGAACGAAACGACTTTCGCGGCGACGCCCGCTCGAGCGAGCCCGCCGTTTATGGATTTTCGATAGCCGTCAACCGAGGCGAGACTGAAAAGTCGAATGCTTCGCGTATGTACGTCATGCGAAAAATTCCTTTTAGGAGAGCGCAGCCGTCTTTTATCGCTAAGATATCTACTGAAAACGCTTTTCAACCGAGACGGCTGATGCTGATGGGGTACAATAAGGACTGTTGCTCGATAATAACTGAAATAGAGAGAGAGAGAGAGAGAGAGAGAGAGAGAGAGAGGGGAGTGAACGGGTGAGGAGGAGAAAAAGCTAGATATTTATAAAGATATTGGCAGATCGCGTCAGAACCAAATCTTGATTTTCTCAACGAACAAATTTGATCAATTATCCTTTATCAAATATCTTTAGGATATTACGATGTAATTATTGTTAATGTCAAGTATATTATTATAGATGTATGTATACGTTAAAAACAGAAATCTATCATTGGAAAGTACATTTCCCGAGTACCATTTCCATAGTTAAAAATTCATTGGCAATTTACGATAATCGCGAATAAGGAGAGACACAGAGGCTCGCGCGCGCGCGCACACACAGATACACACACATACTGTGTACTTCGAATCGAGCCGCTATCGACGATCTGTCGTGCTTTAAAGTGCCATAGAACACATATAGGCGTCTCGATCTTGGCGTTATTTACGACGGGCCGCTTCTCATCCGGCGGCATAAACGATCGCGCCCATCGAGATTCAATGGATCCGTCTTAAATCTTTCATGGCTGGCGTAGAGAAAAAGGAAGATAATTTTGTCGTATCTATCGGAGTAAAGAGGACGTTGTAAAATTGTACTTTACGTCGCAATAACTGTGCGGCATTGTGTTCGGGCCACTTTTCCTTCACGGAGAACAAGAGTTTACGTTGTAAAGGACGTTCGTTTACCGTCCACGAAGAATACCTTGGACAGGCTTACTTCCTTCCTTTCTTCCTTCCTTTCTTTCTTTCTTTCTTTCTTTCTTTCTTATTTCCATCTTCTTCTTTTTCTTTTTTAGTTTAGGAAGTATGAGATACACACACAGAGAGAGAGAGAGAGAGAGAGAGAGAGAGAAAGAGAGAGAGAGAGAGAAAGCAACGTAGTAAGTAGATAATATATCGCAATAACTATCGATACGGCGAACGTGGCGAACGGTAAACACCGACAAAACATATTTCAATCAAAGTTCCGAAGAGCTAATCTCACTCTGGCAGCGTGACGAAGTAAACGGAGAGTAACTCTCGAAGGGATCGGAGATCGATACCAACATCGGACGGAAACTTTCCCCAGTATCTACACGTCCACTCGATTTTTTCTTTTTCTGCCTTTCGAGAATGTAACACCGAGGGAACGAAGACGAAGACGAAGACGAAGACGAAGACGAAGACGAAGACGAAGACGAAGACGAAGACGAAGACGAAAACGAAGACAAAGACGACGACGACGACGACGATGACGACAACGAAAATGACGATAGTCTTCTTCGAAAGATGCGATAATGCTTTTTCACCGATGAAATTTCGATAAAACCTTCGACGAACGTTACGCTCGAATCTTAGAAAAACAAAAACGAGGAATAAAAAACAAAAAAGACAGGGACAAGGATAGGGAACAGAGTCAGCTATGGTACGTTCCAGGACGCGAACGATCGAATTCGTAAGAAAGAAAGAAGTCAGGTTGAATGTAGTAACTCGTAATGGAGCGACAGATTCGTTCGATCTCGAAGGATTTCAAGAGATATAGGCGATCGGAAATCAAAGGAAAACTTGTTAAGATGTATAGAAGCTTTCTAAAAGGCGAGGACGACGTTCAAGGGGTTGGTACTCGATACTAAAAGGAAGAAAAAGAGGGGGTGAGCGTGTAAAGTTCTCTTTATTTTCTTCCCGACGACAACGGCGACGTCGATGTTGTGTATTTGATCGCTCGATAAAGGAGAAAAGAAAAAGAAAGAGGAAAGGAGATAGTACACACATCGAGAGGAGAATACGAGTAAATATAATACCGAAGTTGACCATGGGAAATCACGTAATATACTCGGCTCGAACCCGAGGGCCAAACAAAAAGAAGCGGTTCGATGAAGGAGTAGAGAGAGAGAGAGAGAGAGAGAGAGAGAGAGAGAGAGAGAGAGAGAGAGAGAGAGAGAGAGAGAGAGAGAGAGAGAGAGAGAGAAGTAAAGAGGTCAGTTCGCGGTGGAGGCAAGATTCGATTGTGGGATTTACGGGACGAGATAAACGACGTTCGCCTTGCGTCACAAATGGAGCAAGGTCTAGCATCGCAAAACGAGAAAGTACCTTTAAATCGTTCAATCTGATTGAATGAAATTACATCTAACGATCTCTCGATTCAAAGAGAAAATTCGATCGAGGATTTACAATTTATTTCCTTGATACGAGCGTTGTAGGAAATTTGAGAATTCGCATGTAAATCGTAGAGGCCAACCCGCGATGCGTTAATTAACTTCGTGTGCCGTGTTGTTTCGAAAAAAAGAAATTAATTAAAAATTTTTACAACCGCGTAATGGTCTCGCTTGTGAAAAAAAGAAAACAGGAAAATAAAAAAATAAAAATAAGAATTTCTCGAGCGTAAATGAACGGAATTATGTATGTTGTGGATTCGTATGAACCGTACCAAGTAAAACGAATTTATGGTATCTTATTGAGAAAAAAAAAAATAAGTAAATAAAAAGTACGAAATAAGAATAAGAAGAAGAGGAAGACGAGGAAGAAGAAAAGATAATAAAAAAAATAATCAAAAGCTGAGATACTCGAGAAGCTGCATCTCGATGCCGGAAGGATCTTTTGTTGACCTTTGGATATATCCTCAAGCCCCGGTGCAACGAATCGAGCCTGTAATCCTGGATTAACGCGATGCTGGCACACCGATGAAAGCGCGAAAGCGGGATTACGCGTTACACAGCACGGTATCACAGTAACTGGCCGTGCAAGCTTCTAACTCTAGGTATATATACATATTTTATCTGCGAACATTTATTCCAAACGCTTGGAACATTTAAAGGTATATCGCGATGTACGTTTTCAACGTTTCAGAATAATGCTGACGTTGGATAATTAAGTTGTAATCGATATAATCATACTGATTTCTCTAGTCGAATATACTAATGACCAATTAGAAGATCTAACGCTAATATTATCTCAATGTTTTAATTATCTTTGTTGATACTTCTTCTTTGCTCTTCATTCGTTCATTTCGCTTAAGTAAGTAACTTAATATATGTGTATGTACTAACGAGCTCCTTGATTAAAATTACTGATCGTTTGGTAAGTGAAAAAGAGAAAAGTGAGAGAGAAAAGGTGGTTCGTTTGTTTCATTCTTTTTCTTTTCCTTTTTTCTTCCTTTTTTTTTTTAGAAAAACGAAAAATGTCCTTGAAGCGAGCCAAAAAGCAAGTTCGTCGCTTCACGATCGAAGCGACGGAGAAGCGCATTAATAATTTATGTCGTCGGAACGATAGGACGTCGACGCTCGACACGATCGCAGAGGAGAACTCGTGAGGCCAGATAGGATCGCTTCCCGGCGATGGAAACGCGAAAAAAGCTGTACGGCGTCCAGTCACGCGTCCGTCTCTCTCTCTCTCTCTCTCTCTCTCTCTCTCTCTCACTCCCTCTCTTTCGCACTAAACTTTTTCTTTTCCTTCCACGAAGTTAGAGGATAATAAGGAATTAAGAACACGTGCAGCCATAGTAAGAAGCGGTCGAATCACTTTCCACGCAAGTCAAAAAGAAAGAAATCGACCAGTTTGGTGTAAGACTCCAAAGAGAACCTTTCAACTATCTTACGAAGGGAAAGGAAAAAAAAAGAAATGGAAAATTATCTATCTACGGTTGAAATAAAACCTAAAAGCACGATTAATACGAATAATCAATCCTGAGTATACATCATGGGAAACGTAATGACGTCAATTTATTCGACATTCTATATTATCAATGCAACGTGAGATATTAAATCGATCGATTCTCGATTTCGAGAGTTAATTAAATCGTTCAAACTAACATAGGACTTTTGACAGTGATTTCTCATATATATTATTTATTCGCTATAATCATTAATCATCGTACGACATGCTTAATGGATCGTCCATTAATCAAGCTGCGTATCCAAGCTGTAGAAATAACAAGTTTCGAAAGAAGATTTTAAAATTCGAGAATAAACTCGTCGAAAAAGAGAGAGAGAGAGAGAGAGAGAGAGAGAGAAGGAGAAAGAAAAAGACACGTCGCGGCAATTTTCGAGGTCGCGTGTAAAAGATCGAAGTGGCTTCCGGCTGACGTTTCCGCTTTTGCTTCCGCGGTGACAACGAACGAAACTTCCTTCCTTCCTTCCTTCCTTCCTTTCTACCTTCCATCCATTCGTTCGTTCTCCGTCGACGTGATTCGTATAGAAATCCGATTGTTCTGACGTCTCGAAAAGGTAAGACTCGATTTAATTGTCGCGTGAACGGAGAGAAAGCAATTAAGTCGCCGGCTCCGTTGTGTCCGGAGCAGACTTTGAAACCCTCGGCTTTCAATTCGTATCAATTTATGTAAAATCTGCTTTCTTCGAGAAAGACTCGAGAGAAAGACAAAGAAAGAGAAAGAGAGAGAGAGAGAGAGAGAGAGAGAGAGAGAGAGAGAGAGAGAGAGAGAGAGAGAGAGAGAATAGTATTTAAATGAGGATTTAACCTGCGTCCTTCCACGAGATTTACTTCGCTTCTTCCGTTTCATCGTATTAGCTAGTAATATCATGTAATAACGAATATACGATTAAGGTAAAATTATTAGGAAAATGTAGAACGTAAAAAAGAAATTGAAAGTAGACAAAACGACGAAACATCAAAAGGTACATTCGTAACGGAAACAACATACAAGGTAGTTTTCATTTCCGATTGGTAACAACCAGCGATGTTTATAAATCGGGCTCGTGCTCGGCGTTACGTAGCTAATCGCATCGTTTGGGGGCCGATAATCGCGTTCGATTTCGTTGTACGACCGAAAGGCCCGACGTACAAAATTTCCCTCTTCCTGAATTTTCAGCTCAACGGATACGCGATGATCGTACGAAGGGAAAAGTGAGTGAATAAGCGAAAGAGTAAGAGAGAGAGAGAGAGAGAGAGAGAGAGAGAGAGAGAGAACAAAGTAGGATGCGTAGAAAGCCACTTTACTTTTTGAAATCCATGTTGTTGGTGAGAACGACGAGCGATCGTAATTAACGTCATCTTCTTTCTCTCTCACTCACATGTATACATACACATACATATAAACAAACTGAACAGAACAGACACAGCAGACACACATATCAACTCATTCGATCTATCGTTCTCTTTCTCTCTTTTTTCAGTGTATAATTAGTATCCTCTGTCTGTGCACTGTTTCCCTCTCATTCTCACCGCGTTAATAACGCCGCAACGACGCGACACGATCGCTTTTGCGGCTTCGCTTATCCGTTCGAAACGAGATTCAATTACGATCGTGCCCTGGAGGTAGGGCACGACAAAAGAGCAGATATCGTGGCGCTGGCAATATACTCTCACTTGCAAGAGAAAAAGGGAGAGGGAGGGGAAAGGGAGAGGGAGGGAGACGATACTTTCGTACTACTATCTCTCGACCCTTTTCTATCTCTATCTCTCTTACTCTGTCTCTCTGTCTGTCAATCTGTCTCTTGCTCACTTTCTCTCTCTCTCTCTCTCTCTCCCTCTCTCTCTCTCTCTCTCTCTCTCTCTCTCTCTCTCTCTCTCTCTCTGTCTCTCTCTCCCTTATTTTTCTATTCTTTTCTTTATTCTCCACTAACCCTTCTCCTAGTACTCGTTTTCGAAACATTATCGTGAAAATCTACTACCCGTATGTCGACAAGAGCTAGTTTCCTGTAATCGGACCTCTCGCAATTGAGCAAATCGTTTAAATCCGTGGAATCGTTAAACGAAAAAGAAAGAAGTATCGTTCTCTCTCTCTCTCTCTCTCTCTCTCTCTCTCTTTCTTTCTCTTTCCAAAAACGGTTACTTCAACGTATCGGCAACTGCAATTTTCTACCAAAAGATATCCGCGAATTCAGATCAGAGGAAAGGTCCTAGAAAAGAAAGATAGATAGATAAAAAGGGGGAGAAAGAGAGAGAGAGAGAGAGAGAGATCCTACATTTTTATGAGATTTTCCGATTCTTTTACTCTCTTTGTCTCTCTTGTGTGAATAAACGCTGACAAAAAATTTCACATAGTTTCAGCTGTATTGTAAATTTTACGTAAATTTACCTATAAAGATTAGAGGTGATGATTAAAAAGATAAAATTAAAGTAAAAGGAAAGAAAAGATGAAAATTACTGTTTCCTTTGTAAACTTAAAAAAGATACGACGATTTTATCTCCTCTTAATTCGAAAAGATTTTTGATCATCGATTATCTCCTTCGACTCATCTCATCTCTTGCTAACTGAGAAGAACTCCGTCGGTCTCTCTCTCTCTCTCTCTCTCTCTCTCTCTCTCTCTTTCACTTTCTTTTTCTTTCGTCTCCCTCTCGTTTACAAGCTTTTAAAAGTTATCGCGCCTCGACGATCTCACGGAACGACTTCTACTCGAGTAGATACGCATAACGAGAATATTTAAGTTTATTGGATCGTCTTGAAACTAACGTCGTGTTCCTCCCGTATCGTCGATCCTCGTCATGGACCATTAATGAGCCAATCAACGTTGTCGTCGCTTCGTAAAGGGAATAAATCTTATATAAAAACTTGCTTGTACGATTGTTTATTAAAAGATGAAAAAAAAAATTAAAAGCGAAAGGAGTGAAAAAAGATAACTAGAATGCAGATGAATTTTGGTCTCTCTCTCTCTCTCTCTCTATTTAATTTCTCTGGCTCTCTCTATCTCTCTCTCTCTCTCATTCTATTATAACTCTTCTCATTCCCTTTATTATTTTTTGCTTTCCCCAATGCATTCATAAGTCTCAGTGTCTCTTTTCTTGTTCAAAATGTATATGCAAAGTTATCGCACGTCGACGTATTCGTAATATCGATATCTTCTTCTTCTTCTTCTTCTTCTTCTTCTTCTTCTTCTCCTTCCTTCTACTCTTCTTTTTTTTCTTTGTATCTTTATACTTTTCGAGAAGTACGACGTGCTAGCAGGCAGGAGAGAGAGAGAGAGAGAGAGAGAGAGAGAGAGAGAGAGAGAGAGAGAGAGAGAGACATAATACACGTAAACCGCTTCCATGGCTATACCTCAACACGATATTAAATTGTTCTGAAAGTACTACCGTGTCTCGGTAACATCACTCTTACGAATGAATTTCACAAAATTGTTAGTATAAAACTAATGGTAACGCATACAGTACGGACAGCAATATATATCTTTTCAAAAAATGACAGAGAAAATATAAAGTTTTCGTAAGAATAATAATAATAATAATAATAATAATAATAATAATAATAATAATAATAATAATAATAATAATAATAATAATAATAATAATAATAATAATAATAATAATAATAATAATAATAATAATAATAATAAAAATAATGTCGATAATAATAATAAAAAGAAAAATAATAATAAGGAGAAGAATAATGATAATGATAATAATAATAAATAATCAATCGATTAGACATTTTCAGTAAAGTATTCTAATGGGTCATTGGCGAATTAACCGATTACTCGCGAACTCGCGTAAGCCAGAAGCCGTGACGTGAATTTATTCGGTCGATTTGGAAGCGACCCAGGCTTCCTTGTCGACGACGGTTCTGACTGATAACAGCCACTTTGCGCCGCTCCTGAGCCACCTATTTTCATAGCAGGAACCCCAGGAGCACCCTTCGCGTGGATTAGTTAATATTCCGACGGCGTAAAAGGCGGGGAGTAAATTCACAAACGGAGATGCCGTTGGCAAGGGGTGGAAGTGGAGTACGAGGAAGAGTACGACTACAGGAGGAGAGCATCAACAGGCCTCTCTTCCTTTTTCTTTCTAACTCTCTCTCTCTCTCTCTCTCTCTCTCTCTCTCTCTCTCTCTCTCTCTCTCTCTCTCTCTCTCTCTCTCTCTATCTCCCTCTCTTTCGTTGTTTCTTCCTTTTTGTCAGTCTTTTTCTAGCAAGTGAGTAAGTCGATTTTCCTTCAACGAAAGGCGTGACCGGACGGAAACCGAAGGCTTTTCACAATCGAACGCGTTATTGCGCAAATATACAGGAAAGGCAGGCGAGAATTTAATTTACCTGCTTCTCGACGTTCCTTTCCTCACCCACTCTCCCTCCCCCTCTCCATCTTCTTCTTTACTTCTACCTTCACCTTTTTCTACTTTGCACCCTCCTAAAACGATTTAAGGGGGGATCTCCGGGATCACGTATACCTATTCGTCGAGTCTACCTCTACCTACTGAATATACGCATATATAACTCTAGCAGTCACTTCGATCTCTGTATTTGACACTGGCGTGACTCATAAAAAAAGTCTTCTCGAAAGATCTTACGTATTTGGTATATAATTCAACTCGAAACGAATATTTGACTATCGAAAATTATATTGCTTTCAAAGATTTCTCATACAACGAAGAAATAATATATATATATATATATATATATATATATATATATATATATATATATATATAGCTATATTATTTAAAGTGAGAATTAATGAAAAATTCTTTTTTGCATGCTCGTTATGATTAAAGTATCTTGCCACTCATTATAAGCAAAACGGTAGGAATGTAGTAGGTACTGATAAAGTAGGACCGTTTAAAATGGACGATAAGCTAGGCGAAATATGTTAAAACGTTCGTACAAAGGGTACAGAATCAAGGAAATTAGCCCAGGAGCGGGATCCAAACGAAGGTGGAAGAGTACCACAATCCGATAGATACGGGTAAACCCTCGCAGCTAATACTTCCTGCTGTAAAAAAGGAAGGAGAGAAAAAGAGGAGAAAAAGAAAAGAGAGAGAAAGGGAGTGCTATAAAAGAGAGAGAGGGAAAGAGAGAATGAGAGTATTGTATATGTTAACGCCGCAGGGCAGGTGCTAATTGTCCTGAATGGCGGTTCGATGGAAACGAAAGGGAGCCGAGGGTTTCTCGAACGAACGAACGAAACGGAAAATAACTTGGGTGTTGCTCGATGGTCGTTGGATGGCGTGTAGCATGATTCGCGAAGACTTGTATTGCCCTGGAAGAAAAAAATAAAAGGAAAAAGGAGATCTCAATAGACTATAGGAAAAGGTTAGGTCGTCGTCTCGAATGGGTAATCTGGTGAGAGACAATGGAAAAGAGGGGGAAAAATAGCTCGGGTTAAAGCTCGATGATTTAGAGAGAAAGAAAATAAGAGAAAGAGAGAGGGAGAGAGAGAGAGAGAGAGAGAGAAAAAAGAGAGAGAGTAGCGAGAAGAATTTCTAGCAAAGAACGAGTATATGACAATAGCCCCGTGTCGATAATGAAGATAGACGTGTAACCATAGCATAGCACTGTTCAAAATAGAAAATCTCGTTCTTACTACGAGAGAGAGAGAGAGAGAGAGAGAGAAATATATGCATTCCATCAAAAATACCTTGTCGATATGGAAGCGATTGGTACGAAGCGTAAAAATCAGACTATATACCTATTGACACCAATGTCCAAACGTACAAATTGCACATGATATATACCACGTATATGGCTTTGAAGTATATATATCTATATCGATATCTATCATACATATTATATATATATATATATATATATATATATATATATATATATATATATATACGTACATATATACATACATAAATAAATATATATATATATATATATACATCTATTTACGATTCCTATGTACAAGTCTATTTGCACATTCTCCTTCGAACGAAAGTAAAATAGAATGATTGTTCTATTCGTAAGTATACTTAATGATCGATTATAACAGTCTTGGAAGAGAATGAAAAATGATGTGATGAAAGCAGGGGTGACGAGACAAAGAGGTTTTTGATACTGATTTGTTCGTAGTATCTTCGAAAGATAAGGCTTTTCACAGTAATGGGACAAAATGGCACGATCTAATGGTAGTTTCGTTCCTCCTTCTTGAATGACCCTACCTAACCAGCTACGTAGACGATACGATGAATTATCGAGAATATCTCGAGGAAGAATGGGACCGAGGAGAGATCGTGAGAAACAAGTAAACTTGGAAAGCGTCGACGGAAGCCAGCCCTTCGAAATAATGCACCCAACTGAAATAATGCTGTTTGCCAAATCGACGAAGAGATCTCTTTTGGCAAACCTGCCACTGGGTCAAAGCGCGTCTCCTTTAAAATTGGCGTGAGACGACGTGTCCTCGATCGTTTGATATCCACGGAGGACTTGCAGCTTTGATTAGAGGATATTTTGTTATACTTTTAGAAAAAACTGAACTCAATGCTACCCCAAATTTAAAAGGAAAATATAAACTCGTTCGAAAGAACATATTGATTGACTAAGAAAAGAAAAAAAGAAAGAAAGATATAAAATACTAAGTTTCATCTTTATTTCTGTATAAATTCCCACTTGTCTTAATGAAAAAGATGATTAAATAGAAACGATCGGAGAAAGCCCTGTCAAAGTCGCTTTCATAAATACGGAGCAACGAATCTATCTTTATTCGATAATCATATGTTCTTCCATTTCCCGAGTTTTCGCAAAGCATACGATAATGAAATATATATATATATATATATATATATATATATATATATATATATATATATACATAAACGTAAACATACACACACTCGCGCGTCCATACAAACATACATATATACATACAATGTAAAAAGTTTCTCTCAAGCGAATTTATTTCCCTTGAAATAACTGTGGCCAACATCGACGATCTAAAAAAAACGAGAAGGGAGCGGAAGGAGAGAGAGAGAAAAGGAAGAAAAAAAACGATCTTTGTCGGATAACATCGTTTGGCCTACATCGAAATTCAAAGAACCCCCAGATTGCGAGGGTCTCTTTTCCACCCACTTTCGCTCCTCTTTCATCGCGACTATCCGATTGGATCATCGATCCTCGTTCGCGAGTCGATTTCGTTCGACGACAAAATTTAATTTACTAAGAGTACCCACGGCGGCATTGTCTCTCTCGTTCCTGAAAAAGAGAGAGAGAGAGAGAGAGAGAGAAAAAGCTTTAAAAAAAAAAAAAGAAAAAAAAACAAACGAGACAGTTATTACGGACGGAAAGGGAGCAGAATCGATTTATCTTCGTTGAAAACGAATAGAAAGAAAGAGTAAGAGAGAGAGAGAGAGAGAGAGAGAGAAACTGGGATCGTTTTTAAAAATGTCATTTTCTCGTTTCGTTCGAGGAAAGATTAAGAAAGATCGCGGGAGAATTTTCAAAGCAACGTTTTCTAAGAATGATCGGTTAACGTTTCTGAACGGCTAAAGAATAAGAGATATGCATGGACATAAGTATGAGTAAGAGAGTGAAAGGTCGATGATAAAGAGGATAAGGCGGAGGAAGAGTAGGAGGACAACGATGTGGACGAGGACGAATCAACGATGACCATAGGAGTGTTCGGTAACCGAACGTCACTCCGAATGATGGATGACACGCTAATCGTTCGTATTTACGTACTGCGTGCGTGCTCTTTTTTAAACTCCCTCCGAGCTCGTCATACGGCGCCGTAAGGATTCCGCTTCGATTGTGACGCGATTCGACCGTGCGTGTAGGAGGGAACTGGCTGGTTGCTTGTCCCGATTGCAAGGCACGTGTGTGCAAGCGAAATCTAACGAGCTCGATCAGGAAAGGTGTGCATACGTTTGTGTATGCTGATACACAATAGGGGTGTTAGATATTAATATGTATCGGTGACCGAGCGTGTATGCGTGTGCTCGTGTATGTTATGTGTGAATTGGAATCGTGTTTTAGCGCGAGCGTCTCGCGTTACACCCTCGTCGTGACTCGTCCGACCGGGTGAACTGGATCGACGGACAACGGATCTGGGAATCGAAGAAAAATGATTTCGTTCTTATTGATAAACGATTCCGTCGTCGGCTCGATGCATGACTCACAGAAAATATTCTATTTGCAGGATCACCGAACGTGTTCATTTCTTCTTACTTCCTTGCCTTCTCTCTCCCCTCCCCCCCCCCTCTCTCTCTCTCTCTCTCTCTCTCTCTTTCTCTCTGTCTTCCTTTCTGAACTCGCCGCGTACCGTTCAGACTACGTTCGAACGAATTAAATTTATCCTGTCTCTTTAATTCGATGAACACGCTCGTCAACGTTCATTAACGTTCCAATCTGAACTCGTTCGAACCAATTACAAAAGTTAGATTACATTCAATTTTTATCACCACGATCTCTCGTTTCATTAGATTATTATTATTTTTTTATTATTATTATTATTAATATTAATATTAATATGATTATTATACCGATCGAAATTTTTATAAATCTTATTAATCTTTCGAGAATAAAATGAAATAAAATTTCCTTTGATGAATCGCCAGTAAAATACGAATATAACTCATAGACGGAAATGGAAATTTTATTAAACGTCGTGTTACATGGTAGGAATTGTTACGAGGTCGGCCAAGAATATTTTCATTTTTCCCTTTCGGTGAATATCAAGAAAAATAGAGGGAGAGAGGGAGAGAGAGAGAGAGAGAGAGAGAAAGAGAAGAAATTCGATTTCAGTTACTGTATTATTAACGAGTCGCACATTCGTCCATGTCCTTTGCATCGCGCGGAAATTCACCGGAACTTTACGAAGTTAAGCTACAGGCTTGCGCGATCACATGTATGTATACTCGCATGAACATACACGCACACGCATACTTAGAGAGGGCTACGCATAAGAGCCCCACAAATGCGATCAGCGATGCGTGTCGTTGAAACGTATACGCGATACTGCGTTCGATGGTTTGATCGATCGGCCTATCGGACCGTATTTATTTATATTCCATCGAGTCCGCGCACCTGGTGCCATTAGTTCTTTCTCATTCCGCCCGCTCGCGTCCACAGCCGCGCCCGTTCTTACTCTCTTATGGTCCAAAGAAGAGAACAGAGAGTATATATATATATATATATATATATATATATATATATATATATATATACATTTATATATAGTTATATATATATATATTTATTTATTTATATATAGTTATATATATATATATATTGTATATATTTATATTTATTTTATATATATACTATCTCTTTCTTTCATTCTCATCACAACTTTCCATGACACTCTATCAATTTTTTGTACCACCGACGAAATCTTCGGCAAAACTGATCGACTGTCATATTTCGATAGGGAGAGATGAAGAAGAAAAAAAATTAGATTTGGGACGTGCCTGGTTCGGTAAAGTAAATTTCTCTCATACATCTACTGTTCCTCGAAAATATGAAAGTAAGTTAGTTGTCAGTGATATATCGTTCGTTTCTCATTTCTATACAATATCGATTAATAAATAATTAATTGTTTCGATGATTTCCGTCTATTTTAGGAAAAGAGGAATTAGTAGTGGAAAATTGTTTTTCCTAATAAGTGCCATACCGATTCGTATTCAATTATTCTATCGGTATTTATATTCGACTGTTATAGATCAATACGATCAACGTTATCGTATCTATTAGTTAATACCATGATTAGCTCGTATAAATAGAAAATAACCACTGCACTTTGGCGTCGATATAATCCGAGGTGAATAACCGGGATTCTATAGTTATTTGATTCCAATAGATAGAAGGATATTGTGATTAATGCGGAGAAAAAAAGAGAAAAGAAATAATAGTTATAACAAAAAGGAAATAACGAGAACGGATAAACGAAATACACTTTCCAATACAAACGTAGTTTTATCGAAAGATTCGCAAACGATGCAGCGGACGAACGAATATCGTTTTTAACAAAACGAGTTCGCGTTCTCGGACGATAGAAAGAGAGAGGAAGGGAATGAGGGAGAGAAAGAGAGAGAGAGAGAGCCAAAGAGGGAGAATAAGAGAGAAAGAGAGAGAGAGAGAGAGAGAGAGAGAGAGAGAGAGTTTCATTTTTCTTTCTTTGCTTTTCGTTCAAATCCACGAACTCACGAAATTTCTTCGTATATACTCCACACTACTACCACTTAAAACGCAAGCCAGTACTTTTAATGAAGTATCTCGAGCAAGAAAGGAACAAAAATTAACGATCCAAAGCGGCGTAACTGTTTCTTTACCGAGACTGGCGTCTCGATACGATGGGAGTTACGATGGTAGTGATGATGGTAAGAGAAAAGAAAGGGAGGAGTGAAAAGTAACGAAAGTTGAATAAAAAGTAAGAAAGAAAGAGAGAAAGAGAAAGAGAAAGGATGAGAAAAGCGGAAGGAAGAAGGAAGAACGTTGCAGACGGCGTAACAATTAATTTACTTCGTTTACGCTCGGCTAATTGAAAAATTGTCGATAACCTAAAGAAAGTCGAGACTGGGAGGTAGTATATAGCGAGAAGAAGACTGATGAAAAAGAAAAAAGAAAAGAAAGAGAGATATATATATATAGGAAGAACGATATAAGAAGCGAGAAAATGGAGTTAATTAAATCGGCAAGGACAATGGTGGGATCGAGGGGAAAGGAATCGCACGATCGACGGCGTAGGACGGAAATTAAAAATGTAAATTTGCGTGATTGGAAACCGCAGGGATAGCAGAAAAGGCAGGCGTAACTTTTGTACTCACACACACACGCGCGCGCGCACATACACACAGACAGACAGACAGACAGACAGACAGACACACAGAGAGAGAGAGAGAGAGAGAGAGAGAGAGAGAGAGAGAAAGACACACATACACACACACACACACACATACACATTAACTAAGATTCCTTGAACCCAACTTCTTTCTTCCTTTCGATTTATGACTTTTATTATAATCGCTTTGATAAAGAGAAAATCTGATTTCTTTAGTGAATATTACCGAAACGAATGTGAATTTACGGAATATCAAAGATTTATTTTCTCACATCTCAAATGTAGTAGAAACGAGGAAGAACGTGAGCAACTTAAATATTCACGGGTTCGTAGCGATCTTTAAATTAACGAGTACTCAAACGAGAAGTAAGTAATAGTAACGTAATGCTCGTTGCGAATCATATGCATATGAAACGACTATTACTATTCATAACTATCCTTTCGAACCATTTCTCTCTCTCTCTCTCTCTCTCTCTCTCTCTCTCTCTCTATCTATCTATCTATCTATCTATCTATCTATCTATCTACCTACCTATCTACCTATCTCTCTTCAATAAACGAATACATGTATTCTCTGGTGTACAATGGTAAAGTTAACGGTGTAGAATTGATCGAGAGATCCGTCGGGTCGTATCAAATTATTCGCAAAGCTAAGCAAATTTCGTAGCTCACGATCGAGCGATCCAATTTTGCAAGAAACGTAGAAACTAACTTGTACATACTCGAAACTGCATGTAACTATACAGCCAATATGTACGAGATGTTCCTCGTTTCATCCCTAGAAAACCTAATGGTAAGGAAAAGAACGTAAAAAAAAGATAAAAAGGTAGAAGGAGGAAGGTCGAAGTTCGATTCTCGCGAGAGTTAACTTAATTTGTGATTAACGAATCGAGGACAAGCTCTCTATCTCTCTCTCTCTCTCTTTCTCTTTCTCTAGGCACGATCTAGAGAAAAAAAGAAAAGGGACGAGTCAGGAATAAAAAGGAAAGAAGAATCAGCTAGATCGTCCGTTCGTCCAATGTATTAATCGAATGAAAACAGATCGAATTGGATCGTAGCGTATCGGATTCATCGGGTACGGCTAGCGTTACCTACACGTAAATCGTCTCGACTATCGAGACTTCATCAATTTCCGACACTAATTCGATAGCCGTGCGAGCGACCGGTTTCCCAAGGAATTCCTGTCACGTTGTCTCCACCTACCATTTAACCTCTCGTTCGAACGTACTTCAGGAGTCCTCGAGGAAAACGAGGAACCTCGAAACGTCTACGAGATCTTGCACACGTAGTACCTACGTAATATTGGCTTTTGCTCCTACCTATTTACTCGTACCCAGCTGCTATCGTAAGAGCACGCGAATATGCGCAGATATTCGTGCAAATATGCGATCATTAGGAGGTATGTCTCGTCGTGCGTATGTATATACACCAATCGTATCGGATGCCTATAAAATACATAAATTTATACATACATATAAACATACATACACACATACATACATACTTATTGCATATATATATATATATATATATATATATATATATATATATACACATATAAATGCAGTATTGTACAATTATCCTCAAATGGATTCTGAAGAATCCTTGGCTCGCATACGACCAAAGTGAACTATTTATTCCGATGGAAAGGATCGATTATAGTACGATCGGATTTGGAACGATCTCCTCACTCGTTACTTATCGAGACCAACCGAAGCGATACCAGCAACGGTAACAACGTACTCTCATTTATCAAGAACTTTTTATTCCTAGTTTCTACGATAGATGCCTTTCTATCCGGACTAGCCATTCCATTTGGTCAGCTCGATCTCACTAGTGGTCACTATTTTTCTTTCTCACTCTCTTTTCCGACAATTCGAATGTTTAATATAAATTACGTATTGCGTTGAAATGAAAATTAAGGAATTATTATCGAAAATAATAATCGATCGCTCTTCCTCCCTCATTCACTTCACATTCTTCGACTCCCACGTAATAATCTGACGATCAAAGAGACGCCGCTCTTTCGCAGTCGCCTGGAGCATAGCGAACGTAAATCGAACGTATATTTCCAAGTCTCGCGTTCGCAAAAAGAATGATAGAAAAGGAAAGTGAGAGAGAGGGAGAGAGGGAGAGATGGAAAAAAAAAGTCGAAAACGAAGTGTATCCTAAGGGGGGAAAAGGAAAAACGAGGCAGATGAAGGAGAGAGGATCGTCGCCAACAGGAAAGGTCCTTTTGCGAAATCTTCGACAAATAAGCGAATTTCTGTCGCGAAAGATCCCTACTCTTTATGAGATTTTCTAAGAAAAAAATAAAATAAAAGAGGAAGAAACAGAGAGAGAGAGAGAGAGAGAGAGAGAGAGAGAGAGAGAGAGAGAGAAGGAGAAAGAGGAACTCTCGTAGACGAGCCCTTCGACGCGTCCTTCAGCTTTTTTTTTCGAGAAGAGGAGAAACCTTCACGCAGCATGGAAAGATGGAGGTTCTTGAATGCGTTCATGCATTTTCCGTTTTATGCGCTCGAGTATAAGTCCTGCGGAAAGACGAAAGAGGGAAAATGTCGTGGAATAGAAGAAAGGTGATTCGCTAGTAAGAGTTAACGTACAAGCAAAAGAGACGAAGGTAGGTTACATGGGTGTGCTCTCGAGAATTTCCTTTCCTCTCTTGACAACGTGCCTTGGGACGATGACGACGACGACCACGACGACGCGACGACGCGACGATGCGACGACGACAACGACGAGGACGATGAACGTTTTACAGAATCCGGAGACCATTTACTTGTGTGCATTTAATGTTAGTGTGCTTTAAGGTGAGTCGTCGACGTTCGCATACCACAGCTGAGCGAGCGAATCGAGCCGAACCGAGCCGAGCGTGCGTTAATTCCGCTCGCATAAATTCTGGGATTAAGAGCATACGTTATACTTAGGGAAATGCGAGTTTCGTGCTTTTCGCTTCTCTTACGTTTCTCTTTCTCTCTCTCCCTCCCTCTCTCTCTCTCTCTCTCTCTCTCTCCCTCTCCCTCTCTCTCTCTTTCTTTTCTTCTCATTTTCTCCTTCCAACCACTACTCTGCCGTATTACGTGGAGGTCTTACGACTATGGCTTCTCCACGCAAAATAAAATCTATCGGTGTAGTCGTACTACAACGATGGAGGTAAAATCTTGAGTAAATGGATGGAGGGGGGAGGAGGAGGAGGAGTTGGAAGTAAAAAAGAAGGAGGAAGGATTAACGGCCAACGATCGTGCTTGAAAAAAGTGGCGCGATGTCGTTATCGAGCCTGCGAGATTTACATTTATGCGGGTCCGTGATCCTTTGCGAAAGCGGGCAAAAGAGTCGATCAAGGAAAAGAGAGAAAGAGAGAAAGAGAGAAAGAGAAAAAGAGAGAAAGAGAACGATGGCTATCCGCTTCCTTATTATTTGTCGTGAAACGCGATCTCGTGACCGGGACGTGAAGGAAATTACGCGAGAGAAGTTGGTTGCTTGATAATCGAAGAGGGTTAAGGAATTAAATGTGATGGATCTCGTAACGAGGTCGATTCTACTACCGGTCGAAACTTCCAAGGATTTCTTCGTTTTTCCCGTAACGTTCTTAACTCGGTAAGTACTTCTCAGAGATCCTTCCAAAGAATTTCGGCTTGAGGTCGCATACGAAAAATAAAAAAAAAAAAAAAAAATAAAGGAAAGACGAAAAAAGAAAAATGATCGTTGAGGAAATCGAGTTAAAGGAACAAGAAAATTAAATTGATAATTGATTAATCGTAATAAATTCATTGTGAGATTTTTTATTTATTTTGACATCCTCCGAATGTTAGGAGATTAAAATTAATCGTCAACTTCAACCGTCGACAATCGAAATTGATTACGACTTCTTCTCTCTCTCTCTCTCTCTCTCTCTCTCTCTCTCTCTCTCTCTCTCTCTCTCTCTCGGGGGTAAACCTATCGTCGACTGTCATTCGAAGAAAATTTCGTTTCCCGTTGGAACATCGAGGACTCTCGATCGAAGGAAAGGTGAATTCGTCTGTCTACTTGGCGAATCGATCGTGAGAAACCCCTTGGACCGTGTCGAATTGACGTACCAAAAACGTTTTTAAAAAAAAAAGAAGAAGGAGAAGAAGAAGAAGAAGAAGAAGAAAAAGAAGGTGTGTCTGTTGACGTTCTTCGTCGTTCGTCTCAAGAACGACGGTCTCGAATCACGTCTTTGCATTACCCGCTGGAATAAATATCGCGGAACGAGGATTAACGACGATAGCGAATTCGATGCGACGGTTACGGCTCTTAACGAAGAACGGATAAGATGGTCCACGCAATATCACCGAGGAAGAGGTAGATAAGAAGAAGAAGGAGAAAGGAGGTAGGAAAGAAGGAATGAAGAAAAGAAGGAAGGAAGGATCGATTGAAAATGGTTCGCGTCGCTCCGTTGAGCGTGAAAGAAAAACGTATTGTTGAGAGCGTCGATAATAAATCGTTGTTCAAGGCGATAAATGTCCACTCGTTCATGTTTAATGGACGCACGAGCCACGTTCACTGGCAACTAGCTCTCGATAATATTGCTGATTCGACGACGATCCCAATAGTAATGTTTACGCGATCATTCGAATCATTTGTCTCTTTTCTATTCTAGTGTGATTGCGTATTTTCACTATCATCCTCCGTTATCTTTAACAAAAAAAAAGGATATGAGAAACGGGGTTGTATAAGAGAGATAGATAGATAGATAGAGAGAGAGAGAGAGAGAGAGAGAGAGAGAGAGAGAGAGAGAGAGAGAGAAGGAAAAGAGATAATCATTACTGGGAAATAGGATGTATCACGATGAGAATGCTTATAAATCATTATTTCAATTACAGGCATGCCAGCTTCCCGATCGAACAATAAATGTCTGATTCGCCTCTCCGTCGTCTTATGCAACGAACGGATTTACCGAACGTGCAAACGCACACGCGGCGAACCTTTAATCGCGAATATTTTTTATCTCCTTTCATCTTTCTTTCCTCATCTCGCACGTTGCCGATTCCAAGGAGGTCCCAGCCGCTTGTAGCAATATAGTCGAAGAAACTGCTGGTCTGCGCGTACGCCTCCGTCTTGTATCCAATTATCGGTGTATCCGCAGCAATTCCGTGGAATAATAACCCGCTCACTTCGATATCGATTTCTCGGAAATTACACGCCTGTCTCTCTCTCTCTCTCTCTCTCTCTCCCTCTTTCTCTCTCTCTCCCTCTCTCCCCCTCTCTTTCTCTTTCTTTCTCAAACTAATGGAAATTACGTCGATTCCTGCCACTCCTGTTTTTTCTTCCTTTTTTCGAAATTATATGTTAATTTATCGAAACATTATCAGTCGGTAGATATTCCGCTATTCATGCAAAGTGACTTTCCTTCGTTTTTCACAATCCACGAAGAAGACTCGTACTTTGGACGTCTTACGATATTACGACATCGACTAGCTTCGACGCCTTGATATAACGTCATTTTACAGGACGGTTATGCTCGCCAGAGTCTCATGTCGTCAAAGAGAGAGAAAAAGAGAAAGAGAAAAAGATATTTTTATAAAAATCAGATCATAATGACCCGTGCACGTTCGAATGAGACAGAAGAAAAGAAAGAAAATAGAATGAAAAAAAGTGAAGGTCTCTTTCTCTTTAAATCGCAGTATCATTATTTCCACCAACTTTCCCGACCGAAAAATAAAAGAAAAAAGATCAAAGGTACTTCATCTCTACTTCATCTTCCGGACTTCTCGTCTTTCATGCTCGGAAATCGTGAGCCAGTTCCACTTCTTTCTTTCTCCTCTTTCCATCGCTCTTCGTTAAAGATCGTTTGAGTCGCGACGATTCACGAGGCACACTCTCGAAAGAGTTAACCAATTTTCATTCATTAGTTCAGAAACATACCGCGTATATATCGATGGAGTGTTCCACGTTGTATCGTTTGTGATACAAAAAGAAAGAGTAAAATGAGTAAGAGAGAGAGAGAGAGAGAGAGAGAGACGAAAACGAGTTAGTTACTCTAAAACCGGTGCTTTTCGGTAGCACTCCAGTTTACCGAAGTCAAAGTCAAATATGAATTCGTGATTTCCTTCCATTACGGGTAGAAAAAAAGAAAAGAGAAAAAAAGAATAGCAGAATTTCAGTCCAACGTCATTGTCGTCATCGTCGTAGTCGTCGTCGTCGTTGTTCTCTCGAAAAGCACTTCCGTTCCACTCGCACAACCCACGAAGTAATTTCTCCTCGACAGAAACACGAACAATGCCCACTATTACCACTTTTAATCGACAACAAGGCTATCGTAATTGAAGTCTATCCACTAATTTTTACTCGAGATTTTTCTTCTCTCTATTTTTCTCTTTTTTCTCCCATTTCTAGTAAAAGTGGGAAAGAAAAGAGACTCTCAAGAAGAATTTTTTTCAACGAGTAAAATTACGTAGCTATACAGTTATCAAACAGAAATTCTCTTTTTATTCGAGAATTCGTTTTCGCTATTGAAACCGTTCGATCGTATAGGAAATAGCAAACGGATTCGATCTTACGTTCGAGGCGTCGCCAGGAAACATAATTTTCTTGCCGAAAGGCTTTACACTTTGATCGTTGAAAACTGGCTACCATTTCGTAGAGAATCAGGTACCGTATTCGATTTCTACGAATGTTTACTCGCGTGCAAGCGTGAACGCTTTCGGGGCACGAAATCACCGTTAGATTCGTCGCCGTTGTCGGCGTATTCGATTTGGGAGTCCAAAAGCGTTTATAGCATTTCGAAAATTTCGTTCGGTTGGTCAACAACGGTGAGAATCGTGTATGGTACGAATGTCCCGTGTGTATAGATCGTATCTGCTCGATAGAACGACGAAGCAGAAAATCATGCAAGCTGTGATCGCATACACGGCTTTTTCGTAAAATCAATTTCTAAAATGCTTTAATTAATTCTCGCTCGAAACGTCAGATCAATTTCATTTGAATGAGAACGATGGGGAAGTGTAATTACGATTCTATTTCTTCGTCATCATGCATTAATCGAGGCAGAAACTTTTAAACGCCTCAAGTCACGAGGGAAGAGTATCAGCGAAGACGTAAAGGGAAGAAGGAAGAGGAAGGAAGGAGAAGGAAAAGGAGGAGAAGGAGGAGAACGAACGAAGTCGAGCACCACAATGGAGAACCTAACGAGATTTTTAGAGTGGGAAGAATCGAGTCCCCGCGACCTTCCGTAGTGTGCCTAACGATCCGGAATGTCGTACGAGTATCCGGTACTTTGGGGCACACGGGGGCGCCTAGCTGTACCCAATCATTTCCTCGTATATATCGATTTCTTCGAGAAGAATCTTCGACTATTCGAGATGGACCGGTGGTACAAAGAAACTCCTAACGAATATGTCCTCTCTACGAAGATTTAAAAAGGAAAAGGAAACTGGGTAATAGATAAGAATAAGGTCGGATAACATGAATAGTCATTTATTTCAAGTAGAGATAGATAGATAGATGGATGGATGGATGGTGTGTTGGCGAAGGAGAAGACAGACAGTATTTGCTCGAAGAAGAGAGATAGAGAGATAAATGGGAAAGTATCCGGGCAAGTTTCTCAATTAGGGGCTCTGAACGCCTTCTACATTCTCTTTCTCTCTAGATCTGTCGTTTCCGGAACGATCCACTATCGTACACGTCATCGTTGTGAAAAGGGAGGAAGACGAGTGGAAGTAGTGAGTGGGTGGAGAAATCGTCTCTTTGAATTCAAGGGGCGGCTTGAGTTCGCCTTGTTAAGAAGCGTCCAAGTCTTCTCGCGGTGACACGTAGCTGACCTGACCCTGTGATATTTCATACCCCGGACGTACCTACACGAGAGAAGATGCGACATCGCGTCGTCCTTTTCATCTTTCTCTTCTTCGTCGTCGTCGTCCTCGTCGTCCTCGTCGTCCTCGTCGTCGTCGTCGTCGTCGTCGTTGTCGCCCAACGATCGCCGTACATGGCGAGACGCCCGTGAGTTTCGAGCAACGTCGCAAATCGCCCACCTCCACCACCCCCACCTTCGTACCAGTAGTAACAGCAGCAGCAGCAGCCAACAACTCCTCCAACTTCGTAGGTTCACGTATGAACGTGAACCACGTCACACGTGACAGGACGAAGAGGTTGCTCTGGAATCGGTGAAGCTGACGATGGCACGAACGTTCTCTCTCTCTCTCTCTCTCTCTCCCTCTCTCTTTATCTATCTATCTATCTATCTATCTCTCACTTCCGGCCACGTTGTGTATGCACAAACGCGCACATCTAGGAGAAACAGCTAGACATTTCTCTTTCCCAACCGGAAATCCTGACAGTGCTCCATTCGGCGAACAGGATGTCAAATTTCCTTGTCCTGCCACCAACGGTGAATGTCCAGATTTGGTAAGCTGTCTGCTACTGTTATTGCTACTACTGCTGTATCTTCTCTCAGAACAGGATATGTTTCGCCGTTTAACGTTAATGAGCAAAGAGCAACGAAATACGTCCGTCCGTTTATATCCTCGCATATCGGTCAGTTCCAGTGAACGCTTCGAGCGTAACAGAGGATCCGATCGGTTAGAATAACTGACAAAGTGCCAAAGTCCGTAGAACTTCGTGGTTGGCTAAGACGAAGGGCAAGTAAGTTATGGAGACCGCTTGAAGTACGGTGGACGAGAAGGGGAGGACAAGGTGGACGAAAGAAAAGGAGGAATCGTTAGTGGAAAATATCGATCGATAACTAGAAACGAGAGAATACTCCTTGTGGCTGGACTGTCCAAGGATAATGGGCTTTGGGATCGTTGATACTCGACAGGTTGTCAGTGTTCGCTAGGAGGGATCGAAGAAGGACGTTCGTTCTCCTCTTCCCTTTCGAGTTATTACCAAGACGAAGGGCGTCGCTGCCGCGGCATCGATTTTATACGAGAGGAGACGTTAGGTATAGTATACATAACTCCTATTCGGTGTCCTACCTACCTACTCTGGGAACGGATTTTACGAAAGGTAAGGAGGCTGCCACGAAAAATGGCTCCCAAGAGAGAACGAGAAAGAGAGAGAGAGAGAGAGAGAGAGAGAGAGAGAGAGAGAGAGAGAGAGAGAGCTAGATCGAACATCTTGACGCGTGTTACGCGCATCGCGTTTTGATCTAGTTATTACGAGAGTACGATACCAACATAGCAATAAATATCGACGAATACTCAGGAAGACCGAAACATAAATTTACCATTTGTCCCGTATATAAACTTCCTACCGAGTTTAAGAACATTTAACATCAATATAAAATAAGAAAATCCCATAAAAAATGCATTTCCTCGCAAAAAAAAAAGTTACCTGCCTAAAATAGTAAAGATAAGGGGAAAGAAGAACAATGTATTATAAGGTGGTCATGCAGATAAGATTTAAAGAGGCACACTAAAGTTCAACGTTACGAAGCTATGATCCGTGAGAGGTAAGAGGAAAAATAAGAAAAAGATTAAAAAAAAAAAAGTGGAAAAAAAAAGAAAGAAAGGAATAGGAGAAAGAGAAGAGAAAAAGAGATAAAATAACTCGGAGTAACGAGGCGTCCAATTATCAACTCGTCGTCGTCGTCGTTGTCGTGGTAGAGCGACTTCCAACCCCCTCTACTCCTCGAGGAAGCATCCCCCAGAAGCACATTTTTCCTATCCGTAGACGCATTATAAAGGTGTCCCCTCCTCCTTCTTCTTCTCCACTTCGTTCCAAACCTCCCTCTCTCTCTTCCCAAGCTCGACAAAACTCACCCTCATTCTACTCTCTTTCTCTGTCTTTTGCTTTCTCTTTCTCTCTTTCTCTCTCTCTCACTCCGTAAAACGACACGAGTTTTATTCAGTTTTCAGAGAATCCAGAGAGTCTCGTCTACGACTCATGCTAACGATTCCGACGAAAAGTTCCACCGTGCCAGAGGAGTCGGGAAGTCGGATGAAAATTAAATAATTCCACGGGGTAGACCAGCCGGACGCCGGTGGTGAGGGCACTCTCGTGAAAATCCCACACCTTCCGTAAGGAGGCGATCGCGGAAAGGAGAACCGTTACGAGTTACGAGAGTTTCTCTTATCTTTTTATCTACCACGTCGTCGACGTCATCGACGTCGCCGCTGTCGTCGTCGTCGTCGTCGTCGTCGTCGTCGTCGTCGTCGTCGTCGTAGGCATCGTCTTGCTGTACTGAGAAAGTTTTCCCAGTCGATTCGATATCTTTCTATTCTCTGTATGGTAACTCGTTCAAATAGAAACGACTAGTATGAACGATAAAAATGATAATCATCGTCGTATAAAACTATCCGATGACAAACAAGATTCTTTCTTAAGTATACCTATATAAACGTTCCCTCGTTAAAGTCTATTATATCGAGAGAACAGTGCTTTGATTAGAGCAGTGTCATGGGTAAGCTAGGTAAACGGAGTTACGTACTACGAGGAAGCGTTTTGAATTATACTCGCCGCTTTCTAACACACGACTATTCGAAGGTACACCTTATCGTAGTAGGTAGGTAGGTTGGTGAGTAGATAGGTAGCTTGCTAGCTAGTAGCGTAATTACCGGCGTGACTTCAACCGAGAAGCAAGTAACTCCCTTCGTTCGAAACACAACAGTGGCGAGTAATTAGAGGACGATCGGTAAGTCCGCACAGGTGCCCGTTAATTGGTCTCTAATTGCGGTCCCGATAGGTCAACGAAGCGGGTGCGACTTCCCTTCAACGATCGAACCAAATTCTTTTTTGCACGTGATTCCTAAAGATATGCGGGGCTTCCATCCTTACACAGTTTTAACGATCGTGGTGAGAAAAACGAAGAGAAGAAAAAAATAAAGAAAGATAAAGTTTATCCACCGAAAAAATTTTCTGCTTCTCGTTAATCCTTGTCCTCTCTCCCTCTCTCTCTCTCTCTCTCTCTCTTCTGGGACTCTATACGATCAGTTTGGCGTACCTTTGTGAAGAGCAAACTACAAAGTTTGGCGGCTCGTTAGTGTCGCATACATCCAGTCGAGTTCCTATATTTACTCGAGGAATTCTGTCAGACACCTGAGATACACATAGCACCGCATGCGAGTTTCTCTCTCTCTCTCTCTCTCTCTCTCTCTCTCTCTCTCTCTATGTCTCTCTCTGTCTTTCTTACCCTCGGATTCCCTCGCTGGCGAACAAATAGCACCTTCAGACGCTTGCTCATGACGCGTATTCCCTGATTAAGACGACGCTTAAGACTGAATATGTTCTTCGCTTATTGTTTTAACAAGGCTACATGCATGTGTTGCAACTTAGTCGATGATTCTAATAGCCTATTCAACTGCGAAATATTTCTCTTTGTCTCTCTCCCTCTCTGTCTGCCTCTCTCTCTCTCTCTCTCTTTATAACTAGAGTATTTCCGTTAAACGGGATTACAGGAAACAAAGATTTAATTTGATTTCGAGCTGGAACGTTGATGGAATTTGAAAATCCAGGTTAATATCGCTCGGTAACATGTGCGTCGAATTAAATAATCCTTTTATATGGCTAGTTATGATCACCACGGTCATAAACCGTAAACGACGCTCGTACGCGTTAATCCCCTGATTGTTTCTCGCTCGAAGGGAGCTCGGAAAGTAATTTCTTTGATTTTCAGAAGAGTGGGAGAGGGAGTCAGAAGAGAAACGTATCCACGCATGACGATAATCTCCCGGTCGGCTCGTGAGCCGTGGAAAAGAAGGGAGCAAAACGACCTTCGTTCACGAATTACACCGTAACGGGGGCTCAACATCAAAAGGATTATCCGATGATTAATACCCAAGAAGCAACAGATGCAGGACTCTCGACGAAAGTTGAAAGAACCTTCGAATTTCTATCCCCCTATTTTCCTTTCTCTCTCTCTCTCTCTCTTTCTTTTTTATTCGTCTATCTTTTTCTATATCCTTTGCCATACCTATGTATTGTAGTTAAGGTAAAACGTTCTTTACGTCGGTAAAAGAGCCGAAGAATTTTTTTTAAATCTCCAGCATTTCTCCACGTCATTTTTAATCGGAACAGTCGGAAGCTCGCGTACAATGGATACTTCGCGAATCGAATGAGAACGATGAGAAGAAAACCCCGAAGTAGAATGAAACGTATTTTTCTCTCTTCCCTTCTCTCTTTCATATCGAGAAAATTATAGTACAGCTAAAGGTTCATGGAATACCTTCACCATTTACTTCCGTAAATAATATCTACTGTAAGGAATTATTCTCAGAAGGAGTTCTTCGTATTTACTCTAGAGATCATACCGCTGTGTGGTTAATAAAAGAAAACTAAATAGGTACATCTCGAAAAAGGGGAGTCATATTATTGAACAAATCCGTTCGCAAACAGATTTAATTGTTTGCAATATGAGAAAGGAAAGAATCTTTTTTCCTTCATAGAAATTTTTAGAAAGGACATCATCGTCATCGTACTACAGTGATGATAAAATTCATGATCCCACATATGTACGTCAAGAATTTGACGTATGACGTACGAAAAAAATCTTTCATATCCGGTAAGAATATTCCTTCCTTTCTTTCTTCGGCAAACTCAAAAAAAAAAGAAACGAAGCTAATTACGCGAAACTTCGTAACACTTTTGATTATCTCGAATATGTTGGATATATTTACAGTTGACATTAGCGTGGGTAGAGACGGTCATTAAACGATTATCGAACGTACGTATCGAAGTTACCCACATACGTATGACATAGAAAAAATACGTAACGTCCTGCTCTTTAGCCCGTCATCGGCCATTATTCCCAAGTCTTCCCAGGACACACCCTGGATAGAATTTTCTTACTCTCTCTCTCTCTCTCTCTCTCTCTCTCTCTCTCTCTCTCTCTCTCTCTTCCTCTTCTTCTTCTTCTTCTTGTCTTTCCTCTTTCGTAAGACAAAGGTTGCTTCACAGTTCTACCAACGTTATGTCGTGTCGTGGTCTGCTCGTTTCTGCGGGTAGAGAGGTGAAGAGGAATGATTATTAGGCGACTGAGCTTAAGGTCGCTTCGTGCCTTAACACGAAGCTAGCCGAGCTAAGGTTGTTTGTTTCACCGACGGAAATCTTATGACGTGTGGTCCCTCCTCTATGCTGTTTCCTGGGCTATCCCATTTGTTCCAGGCAGCGGCTTAACCGATACGAGGCCAGCGAGAACGTGGCCGAGAGCGATCGCGCTCTGGCAATATAACATCCAAAGTAAAATTTATATTTTGCTTCTACGAACATAAGGAAGGAAGAGAGAGAGAGAGAGAGAGAGAGAGAGAGCGAGAGAGAGAGAAAACAATTTCGAAAGAAAAGTAAAGCCGAAGTCACGAGAACTGAGTGAGTACAAGCCCTTACAAGGCGGTGCACGAGATCATTGAACGATTAGCGGATTATGGACAGCCAACAACGGCAACGCAACCAACAACCAACCAGCTATCGACTCTCTTCTCTTTTTTCCCCACTTGAATATAATTCCATGGCTTTAATCAGTGCCACAAGGATATGTAACGCAGACGCCAAAGTTGATCTGGTAGTACCACCTACTTTGCCGATGAGATGACGCTGACGATAGTAATAATAATGATAATACTAATAATAATAATAACGACCTGTAATACAAGCGGCAAACAACGTGAAAATACATGACTTCCGTCTGACTTTTTTTAAAAGATAAAAAAAAAAAAGAAAATTACGACGATGCATTGTAAACTCTTCCTTCTATTCTTCATCCATTACTTCTTCCCTTGACACATCGGCGACCAAACTTTCTCCTCAGAACGTAACTCTTAAATACTGGCGAACATATTGTTCCTCGTGACAGAACAACAACCAATAACGTCGATCCACGCTTCCTACTGGGATAATTCCTTCGAAAATCTGCCACGCCTACGTGACAGCAAACAAACCCAGTCGCAATGCTCGCGATCACGGAATGATGATATTTCTTCTGGTTCGTCTCAAATGTAAAAGAAGATAGAAGTGCTTAGACATCAGAGAAAGACAACGAGAGAGAGAGAGAGAGAGAGAGAGAGAGAGAGAGAGAGAGAGAAAAGGAGCGAAAAGAGAAAGAAAGAGAAAGCGTTATTCCAGTTTCGTTACGTCGGCAAACGATCGTTTGCGATAGCTAAAGAAAACCGGCTAGTAGATTCGCCATTACTACATGTATACGTTAATATAAACTCTACGTCAATAACTAACACACGTTACTCTTCCTTCTCTTCTTTCTTCTTTCTTCTTCTTCTTCTTCTTCTTCTTCTACTTCGTCCACTGCTTCTTCTTCTTCTTCTTCTTCTTCTTCCTCTTATTCTTCTTCTTCTTTTATGTAAGAGAGGGTGAAAGAAATTAGGCGTAGGAGCGTTCACCAGAATGGCGAACGTTATAGAGATTCGCGGCTTCGTGATATAAACTCGCCAAATTTATGTTCCCCTTTCGTAGGGACGAGCGTTGTAGACACGAAAAGAAGAATCGTCTCGTCGATGGACCGCTGCGAAAGAGGCTTTCCCGACTAAACTGAGAGAGAGAGAGAGAGAGAGAGAGAGAGAGAGAGAGAGAGAGAGAGAGAGAGAGAGAGAGAGAGAGAAATAGTGTTGGTAAAGCGATCCGAGAGGAACTCGAGTCCCGCGGATTCCTTCGCTTTTACGAGGCGAAAGTCGTTTGCTCCTGCTGGATTTACGGCATTGCGCTTTCCTCTCTCTTCCTCCACCACCCTCCTCTTCCCTTAGATACGCGAACACCCTGCAAACGAACTTACTGTTCTTTTTTTCCCCTCTTTGCTTTTCTCGAGAGAGAAAGAGAGAAATAGATAGATAGTGTAAGAGAGAGAGAGAGAGAGAGAGAGAGAGAGAGAGAGAGAGAGAGGCATCAGAGAGCCGACCTTTTCACGAGAAAATATTGACCCCATGGATTCCAAAGCATCGATCGCCAGCAACGAATAGCAAACATTACGGGAAAACTGAGTAAGCCACGGGCCCACCAAGTTATGTTAAAGAACGGCTTGTAAACGTTACGACCGTAAAGGTTCGCCATATAAAACTGATTAAGCTGACTTACCTACCGACTGTTATTCTCTTTCTCTCTCTCTCTCTCTCTCTCTCTCTCTCTCTCTCTCTCTCTCACTCACTCTTTTATTTAACGAAAACCATCGAACGAGATCAAGATCGAGATAATAAAAGCAGGATAGGGAATAGCGTTACCAACTTATATGTCTGGGATTCACTTTAAAATACAAATTGTTAGAGTGCTTGTGCCTCAGAAAGTCGATACTCTACTACCTGGTATCCCCCTTCACGTAGTCCCAACGCGTCCAGTTCCGATTTCTCCCGACGATATTCCGGAAAAAGGGTTGGCAAGGTGTACATGGCTGGTATATATGCATAGTGTAACAGTATAGTCGATCGATATTCATGACTCGACAAATACTGTGACCATTTTTGCGGGCTAAACGATAGAAATGATGAAAACGTAAATGGCGTTCTTTTTTTGCGAAGAAACCTCTTCGATTTCTCTCTCTCTCTCTCTCTCTCTCTCTCTCCGTCTGTCTGTCTCTATCTTTCTCTTTCTATCTTTCTGTTCGATTCGCTTCGTTTCACGGATCGTCGGCACTTTGAAACTCGCCAGAGCACACAGCCGAACGAAATCTCGAGGTTGGAGATGAAACCGCACGAATTAGGATCGGTTCCTCCTGCGGATCCGATGCAAATTATTCATCTCAGCCAGGGGCGATCGACGCTCAATTTGCACGGAGTTTGAGCAGCCTTGAGATTTAATTCTTGACTACGGAATGGCTTGGCATTTGAATTTGAGAAGGAGAGAGACAGAGAGATACGTAGGTGGGATTGGCCATTAGGATCGCGAGATGTTTCGGCTAATATTTCAGAGTCGAGAGATCCCTGAGCGAAACTTCATCTCTTCGATTTCTCCCTTTCCATTCTCTATACGTTTTCCGTAACCATCGTGTTGTACCCACCACCTATCGTCGTGTTCATTGAAATTTTGATTCTCCCGGTACCTATTTCTCTATTACGCGAGAATAATTTCTGGATAATTTTAAATTCTTAATGTTTAACTATCCCTCGAGAAAAGGGACTCTAACTGTTCAATGTTGGTTCCGATGAAAGAAGAAAATAGAAGCAATAAATAGATGAAAAGAGAGGATTTCAACGAGGAAGATATTAATCGTCCTTTTCTTCGTCTTGAGCAGCTGCTCAAATAAAATCACGAAAAGCATCCTTTGAGAGCGTCTTTTAGAAACTTTTATCGTTTCTCTTCCGTTCAACATCAAAAGATAACAATCCGTATAAATTCCACACCTAGAGGCGCCCTACATCGAAAGATCTAGCTGCGAAAGAATATACTTTTCTTTCCTTTTCATTCTCTTCCCTCTTTTACCTTAATCGGATTAAACAAAAATTTTTATTTGTACTCGATAAAAAATCTACGCCTCGACGTATCGTACTTATATACCTACCTATAACGAGTTTTCATTCTATCTTCGACGAACGGTACGATCTTCTCCAAGTTATATTCTTTTCCTTTGAAGTCGAACAAAGTTTTTATGCCGTGAGATTCCAAGATCATTCTTAGCTAATTTAAACTAGCGAAACATGGATATTTCTAGATGAATTCTATAATAAATGTCAGCTCTATTAAAAAGTTCTTAATAGGATTCAAGTTAAGCACATTTTCCGCATTTTTGTCTTACAAAAAAAAAAAAAAAAGAAAAGAAGAAGAAAAAGGAAAAGAAAAAGAAACAAAGAAGGAAAAAGCGAGAATGTAATAATGAAATGATCATATCGAGGCGATATACAAATTCATACTATTACGATGATAATGTGCCTCGCCTTGCCATTCGACGCCGACGAGCTTGAGACCGATCGTTAAAGTTCCTTTCTCTCTCTCTCTCTCTCTCTCTCTCTCTCTCTCTCTTTCTTTTCCTCCCTTTTTCTCTCACTCACACATATACATAAACGTTCATTGCTTCTCTTTCCCCTATGCCAAATCTCGGCCCTTTCCTCTCTCGCTTTTCTTTCGTGTTCGCCGATGCGAGAATCGTGGCGTCTAAAAAAGTTCGTCGAAAAAATCGATTTGATTTTTCTCTGCTAAGGTACTCAAGGAGAACGTATGCATATATATATATATATATATATATATATATATATATATATATATATGTATATATATATACACACACACACACGCACATATACATATACATACATACATACAAATGTACATAGAAATGTACGACGACAGGACGCGTCGTTAACGCGAGCTACGAGGCGTAACGTGACGACGTCAAGTATTTCTCTGTTACTCTTTCTCGCTCTTGCTCTCGTTCATTCCTACACGCTAATTTCACTCGCGTTAAAAATATTAGAAGAAACTCTCGGTGTCTCTTTAAACGTTTCTACGCCAGACGAGATTCTCGTAAAAGCGTAAAAAGAGTCTACAGATACATACACATAAGTGAAGGCCATGACATCTGAACGAAACTCGACTCTAGTGTAAACAAACGTTCGGACGTAGGAATGAAAACGTTCGAAATGCTCTCGAACCTTTCCTAATTTTGTTTTTGCTCTTGTAATTCACGCTTCATCGCGTCTTGTTAAATATTGACGATCGAATTGATAAATACTGATAAAAATTCTCATTTTACGAACAGTTTTCAATAATAAATAAAATTAATATATTAATAATGATAATGACGAAGAGAAATATTATTATTTCATCGAAAGGAATAACGTAGAAAATGTAACGATCGATAAATGCAAGTTCGAGGGAAGTTCTTCAAAATTTTTCCGAAGTTAATATCGATGGACGGTACTATTAGTAACAACGGTAAAGTTACTAAATCAGTGCTAATTTTTAGTTTCTACCTACGGTATCGTTTTAAACGTGCCAAAGGAAATGTTCACCGAGGTGGAACATTAACGACGAACGACGATACGACAACGACGGCGACGACAACGACGTCGACGACGACGACGACGATCAACGTCGTCATTACGTCTCAGCCGTCATTACCGTAATTTTGCACGCACGAAAAATTGGACAGACAGGGGACGAGGTAATGATCAAGTCGATCTACCTTTTACGGTAGTCGAGTGAAACCCAAATCCCTTTCACTAAATACGGTTCACCGATGAGAACGAACATGGTGAATACGAATCGCCATTTTTGTATTCTTCTGCTTGATACTCATCATTTTAATATAAAAGTACGTGTTTTAAAAATCAAAAAAAAAAAAGGAAAAGAAAAAGGTCGGGTAACGCAAGTAGACGAAATAAAAGAGGAAGAAGAAAAAAAGAGAAGAACCGATTCATAGTCGAAGTTTATCATGAAGCGGAACTCGGCTACGAGTCGTGTCTCGATGGTTCTTTGCAAAAGGCTCGATCCCCGAACGAAATCGCCTTGAGCTCTTGAAGAGCCCTTCGGCGAGTCGAAAAGTATTTCGAAAGTCGCGCTACGAAAAGACTTCTCCCTTCTTAGGAAAAAAAAGAGAGAGAGAGAGAAAGGGTGGGAGGGAGGGAGAGAAAGAGAGAGAAAGAAGGAAAGAAAGATGAGAAATGAGAGGAAGAGAAAGGGAAGAGACGAGAAGCGAAAGGATGAAGGGACGAACAAACATCGTCGTTCCTGGTGAAGCCAGACGGTTACAGCCATTCAGAGATCCCTCATTGTAGAGGAATCGAGACCCCTAGAGACAGAGAAAACCAGAGTGCGAGAAGGCCCGATGTGTGCAGGGGTGGTTATAAGCCGAAAACAATAGCGTCGTGCTTTCTTGCACCACCACCCTCTCCTTTCCTCTCCTTTCCTCTCCTCTCATCTCCTCTCCTTTCCTCTTCTCTCTCGTCTCTCCTCATCCTCTTACACGTCACAAACTGTACACACTGTAAGGCGCTTACCGACACACCTGACAATTCTGACATCGACCTGAGACATTTAACTCGATTTTAGCGAGAGACTCGGTACGAGAATTCAAACTACCGAACCGCATATTCGAGAAAATCATTAATCGATTATACAATAATCGGATTCTGTTGTTATTATTATTATTAGTATTATTATTATTATTATTATTGTTATTAAATACTTGCAAGCTATTATAAAATTCGACAAATAAGTAAAACGTTATTATATTTCAATAATCGCGTTATTAATCAAATGAAAGAAAAATATAATTGCACAATTCCGACGTAGCTTATTACATATTCAGAAGAAATACGAGTGAAGTACAAGAGAGAAAGAGGGGAAGGGGGAGGGAGGAGGGAGAGATTCGATATTGGAAAGTCAAACTAGTCTACCGTACACCTCGATGCATTTCGTCCGAGAAAATATTTGCATCGCACGACGTGGCCTCGAATTTCCGTAGCCGGGTGAGAACTGCAGGCATGCCGTCGACTACGAAGACGACTACGACGACTTTTGGAATTCAGGGCGCGCAAACGGCAGCTGGTAATTAATAGCTACGGAAGGGAGGAGTTTGATTACCTTTTCGACCTTATCCACGAGGTCTCGCCTAGTTCTCTCTCTCTCTCTCTCTCTCTCTCTCTCTCTCTCTCCCTCTATCCCTCACTCCATTTTCAGCTTTTTCTTTTAGTCCCCCCCCCCTCTTTCTCTCTCTTTGAGTCTATTTCTCTCTCTCTCTCTCTCTCTCTCTCTCTCTCTCTCTCTCTCTCTCTCTCTCTCTCTCTCTCTCTCTCTCTCATACACGCATTAGTAGCACGCGCCAAGAAATTAGCCAAGAAACTCTTCGTCGAGCAACGATCGAACCAAGAAAAGAAGAAGAAGAAAAGGAAGAAGACGGAAAAGAAAGAGAAGGAAGAATTGAGTTGAACGGAGCGAGACAATGAACCTCAACCGGGGGAGGTTTTGTTAATCCCTGCTGAAAACTCCGGGAATCCAGTGGAGCCACCACCAGCACGTTCTGTCTCTTTCTCTCTCTCTCTCTCTCTCTCTCTCTCTCTCTCTCTCTCTCTCTCTCTCTCTCTCTCTCTCTCTCTCTATCTCTCACTCACTCTTTCCCACTCTTTCTTTTTCTTTCTTTTTCTTCAAGCCTTTTTCACGGTCTTCTTCTATCTAACACCTCGCCCTCACCCACGGCGCCTCTACGAAACGGCCGGAAGCGTTCCGTTGCAGATAGCCGAGCCAGTTTAATTCGTTTACAGCGAGAGAATTTCCGGATTCGCGAGAGAACCGTGTGGAAGAATAAAAACAACTACGTAAAGGACTCGCACGTCTACTATACTCGTTTCCTTCCTTCCTTCCTTCCTTCCTTCCTTCCTTCCTTCTTTCCTTCCTTTTCAAATGCTTTCTCTCTTTCTCTCTCTCTCTCTCTTTCTCTTTTTCTTTCTATCTCTTTATCTCTTTTACTTCGTTATCCACGACCTTCGTCCCTTTTGTCTCGAACCACCCGACAAAGGAATCTCAACTCATTTGATTTGGCAAGTGCGACCAAGTAAACCCGTGTTACTAATTCGAAAGTTGCTGTCTGGAATCGTGAACACGAAAGAACCTAGTGGTGAGTAACGGAAAATAATGTCCGTGAAAAAAAATCTGACAGCGACTTAACACGTTCCCTTAACGTAAGACCCTTTGAAAGGTCGTTAACGAGTGCGCAAATGAAGTATAAATATTATGCAACCCTCTCGTAAAATACTGCTTGTCCCCAACGGAAGTTGCATTCATTAATCACTCGTTATTAAATCGAGTTCCACGAAGGTTTAACCGTGTTAAAGCTTGTGCGAGCTTATGGAGCACTGGTTAGGAAGTTGAAATGCTCGAGAACATCGCGTCCTAGGCACCGCTTTTGATGTCCCACCGCGTGCAGTTAGTTCGAGAATTTTAATCAGTAGCTAATGTATTTTGTAAATGTCAGCTTGTGCCTTCGTAGCTCGTGCGAACTACCGTGACTGGCATTCTAAACGATATCGTACATCAGGTAGTATTAGCGAAAAGGATTTAGAAATAGTTTCGTAACATCGTCTCTCTCTCGCTCTCTCTCTCTCTCTCTCCTCTCTCTCTCTCTCTCTCTTTCAATCCTTTCGAACAAGTTGTCCTGTCACGATTTTCGTCGCCTATGAAATCTCTGCTCGAGTTTCGAACACGAATCGTTAGTTTCTCTCGTAAGCTGCAAAAGACGTTGGACGGACTCGAGCAACTGAACGAACGTGTAACGTTACACGCCTTTCGAAGAAGATCATCCAACTTCTTAAGAAAAAAAAGAAAGAGAGAGAGAGAGAGAGAGAGACTCATTCGGATGAATTCGTCGGATAGATCTTACACGCTCAGCCTCATCCATAATGTAATTCGAGACGAAAAACTCTACTCCACTAACGGGAAGGGGATTTCGTAGAAAAGTTCCTCTATATGGAAAAAGAATACGCTAACACGAAGGTATTTTCCCGTGGTCCTGGCAGCACCTCTTTATGGCCATTACTCACACCGACATGATTTACTAAAAGGATTAAGAAAATTAAACGACGGTATGGACGTTAAACATGAACCCCTGTCATAAGCTTAAGATCTATATAATCTCTCTCTCTCTCTCTCTCTCTCTCTCTCTCTCTCTCTCTCTCTCTTTGTACCATCTCTCTTGCACGACTAATTCTCTATCACATTATCTACAAGATACATACTATCGCATCAACTCTACCTCTCTTAGTAACCTGCCGGATACGAAGTTTTACATTCATTTCCAGCGGCAAACCACACTGAAATTCGCTACGGAACCGAAGCCACGAAGGAAGCAGTGAAAGAGAAAGACGGGTACCGAGACACGTCGCTTGGAATAATGCACTCTGAAAGGCGTGGTTGACCCTAATGGACATAGACGTTCTAACCGTCGAAATACTACGTACCGTCGGCTAAGGGCATTAGTATAAGTACCACCGTCTAACGCTGTACTCTCATGAAAAACGAGTCAAGTAGTTCCGCAGCTTAGATACCGTACATTTTACTTATCAAGTAAATTTCGTGCCTTCAGCTCGTTCCTACGTTTCCTCCATTGGATGAAAAGAAAAAGGCAGGAATAGATAAAGAAAACAAAATTAACGTTCTTAAAATGTTTTAATCGATAAAGTTTAACAAAGTTCAACGCACCAGGAGAAGTTGCACATTATCATTGGTTCCTTTATCTTTTTTTTTAATACAAACTTACATATAACCTAAATTTCAGAAAATAAATTCGCTAAATAAATAGTGCCAATATAAATAATGACCAACGCAAGATAGTCGATGATCTTTAAAACAACTTTTGTTTCGTGGAAACGATCTTTTACGATCAGCTCAGCGAACCTTATTCTACGCGATAGAAGATCTCTCTGGAGGCCTCTTATCGAAACTAATCTGCCATAAAGATATTTTCCAAAGCTAATTCTGTACGGTCGATGTCGAAAGGAGTGGCCGACATTATCATCGGTCTCAACGACGATCAACTCCTATGGACGCGATCCAGACGTTGGTTATATAGGGCCATTAGGTTTCTATTAAACTTGTTCGTTCTACATGTTCCGCGTTTCTAACTCATCCGTACGTTCTTTCGTTCCTTCACCAATGTCATCGCGCGTTCGCATTTATACGTATAATAGACGAGCCCCCGAACGCCTTTTTGCCCCTCTTGAGACGTTTCTTGTTATATTGCCTTTACGCATGCGATCTACATACAACACCAAGAGAACAAGAAAGAGGAGAAAGAGAAGTAGCAATAGCAATGAGGACAAGGACTTCGTCTAATGTTTTACCTTACTCAACAGACCTTAACGAGCAGAACAAAATCCTCTTTGTCGATAGAATGGTTCACTTGTACTATAAATAAATCGATACGGACGTCCGTCTAGCGTTCGTCTTTATGAATATAAAATATTTCATCCGCATACGACATGTCGCATACGATGCATGGTATTAAATTCATTATGTAAAGCGAATGAAAATTAATTCGTTCGTAAATCTTCTTTCGCGTCACTTGAAAAATAATGAATGCATTAAAGTGGTAAACAATAAATAGTATATAAATGAGTGCTAAATACGAATATTTTTGTGTGTCTTTCTTTTTTCTAGTACAATATCCTTCGAGGCATTAATGAAAATAGAACGGAGATCTGATATCGTATCGAAAACCGAAGCGTCGATGGAGTACGAGTAAATAAAGAGAGAAAAGGAAACGAAAGGGGTAAAAAAAAGGAGTAAAGGGGAGAAACGGAAAAAGAGGAAACAGCGTTAGCTTTTGAAAGAACCGGCGGGACGGTATTTTGCCGCGAGAAAAAGAGAGAGAGAGAGAGGTCTGTGTGGGCGGCTCTTGCGGTATCAACCTAACCGTCGATTTCTCGGTTATTGCCGCCTATTGTGGACAATCCGAGCAGGTGGAAATAAAGCAACAAGAGAGCGGCAAAGAGGGCAAGATAGTGGATAAAGAAGAGTAGAAAGAGAAATAAATTGAAGAAGGAGAAGAAGTTCGACGGGCTAACCACCACCTACACGTTTATATAGACGGTTATACTGACACTGCGGGCGGCGGGCCGCAATAACGCGATATTGAACGAGCCGGGAGAAAGTTAATAGAAATGGAGAGAAAAAGAGAGGGAGACAGAGAAAGAGAGAGAAAGAGAGAGAGAGAGAATAAGAAGGAGAAAGAAAAAACTTGGTAAGGAGAGAGTACCATTCTTTGGACATCGCGATTGAGTATCTTATTTAGATACGAATAATTATCATATCTACAATCTCCATCAATGATATACGTTTATCGATATGATTATCGTTAAGTTAACAAGAAGATTGTGAGAGAAGTCACGACGGGATATTCTTATCGATAAACGCTCGTTTTCGATTAGCCTTCGTTCTTAAAAGAAACAAAATGCAATTAAGGTTGAACGAGACTGATATTGTAAAAGAGAATAAAAAAGGATAGGTATTTTCTTAAGATGTCTCTCTTAAACGGAGAGCGAAGTCATCGAAAGAAGGAACGAAAAAAAGAAAGAAGAAAAAAAAACAAATACACTAAGTAATAGTATACGAGAAGCAACGAGGAAAGAAAAGATTACTGACTACATAACGGATTCCAGACTTTGTACTTGAATCTGCTAACGAAGTTGTCAGTCGCAGCAACGTCTTTCTTGAACGACGTTTCCACTCCGGCCATTTCTTTTGCACGCTATTTCACATTCGTTTTTTCTCTTTTTTTTTTTTCCCCTTCTTATATATGTATATCTCCCATCCCTTTCTCTCTACGCGGGAAAGTTAAAAATTATGCTAGGGAGTAACGTCCACACAGGACTCTCTCGGTCGAGCCCCGCGACACGGCATCTTTTGATCTAGTTTTCCCGATCCTTTACACGATTTTAATTAACCGCGCGCGTTGGACGTTGTCGTAAGCAACGCGCATTTAAATGCAAATGAGAAATATACCGCATTAGCCATGAAATGCAAATGGCGTAGCGAGCGAAAATGCATATCGAAGGTAGAGAAAGGGACTCGTTTCGCGCGAGCTCGCAAAATGTCAACGAGAAAATCTTTCATTACTATTTTTTCCTTTGTAATTTTTTGTCATATTTCCTTTTTCCTTTTCTTTACTTTTCTCTCTTATTTTTTCTTTTTCGCTTCTTTTTTTACATGTAATCCTTAATCCATTTATTTTATTTTTGTCCTTTAATCTTCTTCTTTACACACGTGGAACAGAGACGATAAAGTAACATGGCCAATGGCCGTGTCGAGACGAACGAACGTACTGTCTGACAAGAAAGAGAAGAAGGAAGATAGATAGATAGATAGAGAGAGAGAGAGAGAGAGAGAGAGAGAGAGAGAGAGAGAGAGAGAGAGAGAGAGAGAGAGAAAGATAGAGAGACGAAACCGAGCGTGAGAATCCGAACATAACGCGCGTAAGCGTGCGTACTCGTACGTGCCCACGCCTTGAATGCCTCAATCACTGCGGGCTGATTGTGCGTATCCAGCCGCGTCACGTCGCTCTTTGTGCGTGTAAAAGTGGACGCGTGCTTGCCTCCGTACTACGGCGTAAGTGTATTTGTGCGCTTGCGTACGTCCTCGGTGAGAGCTGAAGTGAGAGAGAAAGAAAGAGACAGATAGATAAAGAGAGAGAAAGAGAGAGAGAAAGAAAAAAAAGAAGGGATGATACTCCTCGCTCCCGCGTTTAAAGAGGATCTAAATTGTCTCGAGGAATCGACGAAGAGTGAGTGAGAGAGAAAGATAGAAAGAGAGAGAGAGAGAGAGGGAGAGAGAGAGAGAGAGATGCTGGGGGATATACAACGTACGAGGATCATACATATAGAATTCTTTTCTCGAGTGGCCCATTCGAAATTCACGTCATCGTCAGGAGTGCACTTTCCGACCGCATTCCTGGAGGCTACAAAAGGGATTCGAGAGACAAAAGATTTTGCACCCGTCCGTTATAAATGTATACACGCTTCATGCATATATGCTTGCATGTATATATATATGTACATACACGGAAACATATATCGCTATGCCAGAGTATACAGGAATGAGAAAAATATTTTTTACCATTGCTATTCTCGCAGAAGGGTAAACGAGTATTGTCTACTTTAAGCGATAAATTTCAAGGATCGGCTCTCACCGAAAAATTTCGAAGGGCTGATGAACCACCACCACCACCACCACCACAATTCTCGTTTTTATGATTTTTTAGAGAACATCGATGATACGATAGTAGAGAAATTTCAATAATCTAAACAATTGATTTATCTAAAAATATTCCCTTTCCTTTCTTTTCAGCCATACGGTCCGCTGAATTTACGTAATCCTCTCTCTCTCTCTCACTCTCTCTCTCTCTCTCTCTCTCTCTCTCTATCTTTTCTCTCTGTCATTCTGTCTCTCTCATTGCGCATATCGTCGATCGCACGTTGTTCACGTGGAAACAAGGATGGAAGTTGGAGCTGCACGTAATTGAATTGGCCGCTTTAGAAAGGCCCTCTCGTCGGCAAACAGCAACTTTAGGGCAACAGGAGAAAACTGTTTGCACGAGCTCCTCCCCGTGTATGTAACGCGACGATATAAACGTCGCTATTCGACGAGAGAGAGAGAGAGAGAGAGAGACAGAGGTAGAGGAAGGGAGAAAGAGTGAGGATACTCTATCTCTCTTCCTCTCTCTCTCTCTCTCTTCCATTCATAAAAGAGAGCATGCTTTCGCTTGTATCTGATGCTTAAGGGAAGGGACCGGCATGCAGGCACATTGTTGTCGACCAGGCTTTTGTTTCAAGAGCATCGACGACACGAAGAGCAGGAGTATCTTCCGGTGAATAAACGTCGATAAAATGGCAGCCTAATCTTCTTAAATCCTGCTAATTTCGAAGTGATCGTCTAATAGCCTTCGAAGTATGGCTACGGCTAACGACGTCAATTTATCAGGAAGACGCTAATGAACAAAAATTACGATCACATGGCGAAGTAACAGCAAAGATTTATACGATCGTCTATTGGATAACCTTCCATGTAACCTTTGAACGTAGAAGAATCGAGCTCGTAGATGTTTCGAGAGGATCGAACGTATATATATATATATATATATATATATATATATATATATATATAGTATATATGTATATATACTACATAACATATATGTATATATGTATCTACGTTCTTTGGCTTGCGACACGGAACTGACTTTCAAAGTTGGAGGAGTAAGTCTCGATTATGCCGTTCATAAGTTCCGATCGCAATCGGCGCTTTTCACACGACATTTGTACGGGTTGCCGTTACGTCATCACCGTGCACGCTTTTGCACGCACGTGTTTCTTCTACGTGTATATATGTATATAGAAAGAGTAACAGAGAGAGAGAGAGAGAGAGAGAGAGAGAGAGAGGGAGAGAGAGAACCATACGAGTTCACGCACGCAAATGAATATGACGTGAGGAACATTGTTATTATTTGGTTCAATATAAGTCGGAGACAGCACGAGTCTCGCGTGGCGATGTCTCAATCGTTCTCGCACGCACACATATCTACGTGAATCTATGTATATATGACACATCGAGTGCGTACGCGCGAGCGCACGGAGGCGTGGAAATTGCTTCTCAACGTTGAAAGACGCGCACCGGCATGTCGCGACACGGTACTAGAGGGAGCAGAAGTCATCCATCGCTCCGTTCATTACCAATTTGTTCCATCCTGTTGTCGAAAATGGTCCATTGTATTTACATGCATACATGCATACATATAGATACACGTCATGGCCTCACTTTCTCAACGAAATGACGGCCTGATTTTCTAGCCTTTGAAGGCTAACCTTTTCGAAATCCATTTTAGGAATAAAGATAATTGTGCTTCCTTTCCTTTCTCTTTGAAGAAAATCCATTTACATGAAAAGAAAGAGAGAGAGAGAGAGAGAGAGAGAGAGAGAAAATTTGGGCCTCGACCAAAATCATGTTACAAAATTAACGTTTATAGGGCCGAATTGTAATTAAACGATACACAAGAGAATCGAGTGAGTACATATTTTAACAAGCATCCTCGTTAGTATGCTAAGCCGCAAATAATTTTACGCGGAATACCGTCATTAAAGAGTTGTATGATAATAACAACGACTGTATGCGTCTGTATATGGATTTCTCCTTCCTATAGGGAAGCAGATAATGCATTAATATTTCTCTCTGAAGTTGATCGATATTACCCAGTTTCACTGCTATCCTTTCAACCCTCTTTAGCATTATGTTTCGACGTAAAGGAATTTGAATTCGCACGATTAAAGGATCAGATGGTATTCTTGCTAAATTAATTACTCCCTTTTGGGCTTGAGATAAGGTAGATAGATAACACTTTATTTGGTTTTACCTAGGGATCTATCTACGATGTACGTTGTCGAAATAGTTCTCGGAAAGATTACATGAGAAGGGGAAAGAGAAAGAGAGAGAGAGAGAGAGAGAGAGAGGGAGAGAGAGAGAGAGCGAGTGAAAGAAAGAGACATATAGATAGACAGGAAGAGATGTTAAGAAAATTACGTTATATAATTACGATGGAACGTGAGGCAAGCTCTAGGAAACGGAAGATCGAAAGAAAATTGGGGATCTAATCTCTCAGGGTCGAGGTATCGAATATGCATGATGATCGGGAAAGGAGAAGACCGTAGGAAACTGGAGAATAGTGGAAAGGATAAAGTAAGAGATAGAGATAGAGACAGGGATAGATAGATAGATAGATGGAGAGAGAGAGAGAGAGAGAGAGAGAGAGAGAGGGAGAGGGAAAAGCCTTTTCCCAGAGGTTAGCATTGCAATCTCCATTGGACGATTGGTGTTTCCACTCCGTCGGCGTGCACCACCATCGGGAAGATAGGGATGCAAGCCTTTACACCGACAACCGCATCGAGGTCGAAAGTGCTTTCCAGGAGATTGGTAGTCAACGGACGGTGGAGTCGGATTAAAAATTTGGCTGGTAGAAAAGCTGTAGCAACTGTAGAAGTAGCAGCATCCACAGCATCGCAAGGGCTTTGCGATGTGGAAAGAGAGAACGAACGAACGGGCGAACGAACGAACGAATGAACGAATGAACGAACGAATGAAAGAACGAACGAAAGAGAGGATGAGAGAGGGGAGGGGAGAAAGAGGGCCTCATAGGTCGATAATAGTTTGGAGTGGTCGCTGACCATTATGGGTCCCCTGCCGCGTACCAAATGAGCATTCCTTTTCGTAATTGGAGCACGGGGGATACACTGTACCGACGAATGGTTCGACAATTTGATGGTTAGAGGAGAGAAAGGAGTAAAGATAGATAGATAGATAGAAAGAGAAAGAGAAAGAGAAAGAGAGAGAGAGAGAGAGAGAGAGAGAGAGAGAGAGGAGAAGAGAGGAAGAAAGGAAGGAAGGAGAAGTCAGAAGCTCAGGGAAGAAAACGAGAGATCCTAAAGCGCTCTTGGACCGTCTGAGTGCCCAAGAGGAAACGAAAGAAAGATAGAGAAGGGAGAGATAGCTCGTAGTGGACGATTCGGAGGGACAGTACCAAGTACGTCTCTCTCTCTCTCTCTCTCTCTCTCTCTCTCTCGCTCTATCTATCTATCTATTTATTTATCTATCTCTATCTATCTCTCCCTTTCTCTCTCTTTCCTTTTTTCGAAGCTCGCGAGAAACATCTCTGAGCATCGACGAAAGGATGACATTGTCATCCAAAGGTTAACGCGCCATCGGTAGGCACTATCACCGAGTGAAAGGACAGAGATTCTCTCTTTTAGACGTGGGAGGAAATTTCAAGAGAAGAAAAAGAAGAATAAGGAAGAAGAAGTAGAGGAAGATTGTTACAGTCCTTCAAGAGCTCTATAGCCTTAAAACAGTGGAATGTAACGAAGGAATTTTCTTCATCGCGTTTAACTCCTTTCTTACTATTTCTGTCTCTCTTTCTCTCTCTCTCTCTCTCTCTCTTTCTCACACACACACACACACACACTTTCCAGACGTCTAGAGGAAGATCATAGTGATCGTAGATCGCGGTGTAATTAAAGACGCTGAAATTAAACTCTTCGACTCGTCCGTTCGAGTAATTTTAATTTCCTGTCCAAATTCGTGAAAATGAACGATCCGACGAATTTTACTTGTCTCAGATCTTCCACGTCCATCGAGAATCTAAAATTCTTTAAAATAAGAGAATTTCGAATTGGAAAGGAGAGATAGCAGGTTGGTAAGAAGTAAAACGTGAAAATGTAACCGGTAGCTTGCTACTCGTGTCATACTAGGCACAAAGGATAATCAGTGGGAGGAATACGAGTTGGTAGTAAATAAGAAGAAGTAGAAGAAGAGTCACTGTTTGCGATGAGTAAGTTGCGAAGAGTGTGTAACGACACGCGTTCGCGTTTGTTTTAACAAGAAGAACGCATGGAAGACGAGTAACCTACACACCAGCCGGCCGTGATGTCGTCCGTGAAGGCAAAAGAGTACGTCTGCTACGTTTCTCATTTTCTATATGTTAGTGCAAGGTGATGATGACGCTGTTACGACAAGGAAGCCCTAAGTAAAGAGGAAAGGGTGCTCGAGACTCTATGTACGCGATGTAAATGATGGTACGAGACGTGAGTACACTCACACACATATGTATATACATAGGACATATGTACGTACGAATACTATAAAAATTAAGCTACCGTATTGTTGTTTTACATAAAACGTCGAATACGTTCTCTACGATTTGTTTCCTTCCATATGATGATATTATTTAATAAAAGTAATCATCTTTGTTAAATTAAACAAAAAGTATTGAAATCGATGTCTTATTATTTAGCTACCATAAGTCGATACAAAGGACTGCCCCGTGTATTTAACAGGAAAGGAAACGGGAACGAACCCGCGAGCGAGTCGAATAATTTTACGGGGACGCGTTTACGTTTGTTCAAAGAAGTCGACCGGAAGAAGAAAAGGGAAACGATGGTGGTAGCAGAGGCGACGAAGTAGGGAGGAAAGGAGGTGAGGACACGCGGCTGGAGGAGGCGTCGCTAAGTTCGTGGTCGGTGGAAAAGACGTTTCTCTGGCGTGACGACGTCGGCAAAGTCGAAGAAGAAGGTGCCGAAGGTAAAAGAGGAAGATGGACTGTGGCGGTTTGTCTCTTTCTATTTCTCTCTTTCTCTTCGTTCAAAGCGAATAATGGGATGAGTTATGTATATGTATGTATACTATATGTGTGTCGGCATCGGAGCACGCTCGTCTGAACTCCGAGGGACCTCACACGCTGTCCTCCTCTCTTCCTCCTTCTCTCTTCTCCTCCTTCAACTCCCTCCTTCTTCGAGCGAGTACGACGAGAGGATTGGACTCGACCAGACGATCGTAACTCACGCGTGGAGTGGATCGTTTTGCAGAAACAAACAAGAAGACTCGGTGCTGCGTCCACAAGAGGGAAAAGAAAGAGAGAGAGAGAGAGAGAGAGAGAGAGAGAGAGAGAGAACTTGTCGCCGAGCGAACGGGTTTTCTTTGCCCTGCCATTCTTAGCGCCGTGTCCTTTAACTCGGAGCCCTCTTTCTCTTCTTCCACTCTAACCTATGAGAACATTAGCCGTCCATCAGACTCGGGAATTCACGCTCTACGAGTATTTCATTAACTTAATAACTTCCTCAAAGAAATATCACCGAGGTACTACCTCGACGGCTTTTGTCAGGATGAGATATCGTTGGACTTCGATTGTCAGTAACGAAGGACATCGTCTTCGTCCTCGTGAACACGCTCACTGAGAACTACTCGAAGAAACGAGACTCGTCGTATAAAACGGCCATTCACTCGTTCGTATAGTAGAAACTCCTGCACGTGTCGGAATTCTGTTCGAACCGTTAAAAGCCAAGTAAGTTACAAACGTTATTTTAAAGACGACTGACGAATTAACTTTGATCTCTTCCTACATCCAATACAGCGAGCTTAATCAGAGTCCCCAAGCACTGCCTGCGATTTCTTCGAGCGAAACACGGTAAAGCGTTTGGAGACGCTTCTTTCGAAACTTTATAACGAATTTCGTTCGACATTGTTTGCGACGATGAACTTCATCGAAAAAGCTTTGCGTAACATGACTAATTCTCCTCCTTATTTTTGCGTAATGATCGTTAATTATAATATTTCTTTCTCGGCGATAAAATTTTTATCTCAAAAACATCAAGCTTTTTTTAACCATGGAAATCGAATATCTCTTCTGAAATCTCACCCACCGAATACTACGCTTCGGTCATTCAGGAACGCGTTGTGCCTTTGCCTGACCCCCTTCTCGATCCTTTAATCCTGATTTACGATCGCTGATGAGGCGGAAATACCAATCGAGAGAAGGCGTCGTAATTTCAGTGGCCGCCAGATGCTCGCTACGACGAAGGTGTTTGCCATAAACGAGAGAATCGAAAGAGACAGATAAAGATGTGATCTTCGAATCCTCTTTGCATCTCTAAGTAACATATTTACGTATGTGCGTCGACGTGAGCAGATCTCGATACGTTGAGAGAGAGAGAGAGAGAGAGAGAGAGAGAGAGAGAGAGAGAGAGAGAGAGAGAGATAGGGAAGAAGAAAAAGAGAGAAAGAGAGATAGAGGATCGTGGAAAGCAAGTAACGACGTCGTTAACGGCGAGGTAGCAGGGAAGCCGCTTCTTTAACGGGTCTCTCGCCGTAGCAATAACGCCTTCGAACGACAACGAAGACAACCACGAAGAAAACCACGAGAAGAAAACCGCGAGAAAGAGTATAAGAGACAGCAGACACTCGAGGATAGTATCGTGTTCGACCGGAAAATACGAACTCGTATGTCACTTTGCGATATATTGGTAAACGAACAAGAAGAGTCAAGAGAAGTTGCTAAGATAGAGATAGAGATAAAGATAGAGATAGAGAAAGAGATAGACAGACAGAGAGAGAGAGAGAGAGAGAGAGAGAGAGAGAGAGAGAGAGAGAGAGAGAGAGAGAATGAGACGTAACGTTTGAACCGCAAACGATCTCCTCAACGTTCACTCGCTCCCCCGCCGTTCGAGAACGACGTTCAGAATTCGAGTCTGCTAATTTCAGCTTGCCCGTTTTCGAGAGCAACGCCGAAGAGAGATAGCCGATCAAGGAGAGTCGTCCTTTGAATGAAGACGTTAACTCGAGGAAGTCGAGCCACTTGAAACGACCGACTCGATAAGTTTAGCTCTTATGGAACGTTTCGCGTGTCTTCCTCGACGAAGTAATAAACTTTATTAAAAGCGTAAGCTTTACTCGTTTAGTTTTACTTCTCTTTATCTCTTTTCCTCTTTCAGTTAAATCCTTCTCTTTATCTCTTGCTCTCATTCAGTTGAATCCTTCTCTTTATCTCTTTTTCTCATTCGGTTGAATCCTTTTCTTTCTTTCTTCTTTTTTTTTTTTTTACTTTCCGAAACGAACATCCGATAGCACCCGAGTTAAGAAAATTAAAAATTCATTCCTCAGGACGACAAACACAGACGCACACACATAGAGACCGTGAGCATGAATTTTGTAGGCACGCGCGAGTTCGTTTTCGTAGGAAAATACGATGAATACGATATGAGCCGAATTAAGTTGACTAAATCGTCCGGCAGTATGTAATTCCTCTCTTCCTCGTACTCTCGCCAAAGACCGCTTGAATATTAATTAAATTTGAGGATATTTCGATCTCTCATTTTGACTTACGAAACGGGACGTCGAAATAGTATTTCAAATGACGTCTACATTCGTCGGGACTCATGAAAATTTCCAATTATTTTGTCGAAAAGTCGACAAAATTAAAAGGGATATTAAAAAGAAGAAGAAAGAACACCTTCAGCAATTATTCTTGATTCTATGCACTAATAATATTTTTGTCCTTCGTATAAATTATATTCAGCTTGATGAAATATTCATTCTAGCTTTGGTCAGCTTCACCTGAATATTTTAAGCTATATACCTTACCTTAGTCTGTATCTCTTTCTCTCTCTCTCTCTCTCTCTATTTTCTATCTTTCATATTCTACAAGCTATAAGTCCTACAATAGAGGATTATTTAGTGTGACATTAACGTTTAAACAAAGAGAATGTATATCGAAGATGAGAAAATTCAAATTTACTGTTATAATCATTACCAAGCTCTTTGTTGCTCGGTTCAAAGCAACTACTCGACATTTCGAAAATCTTTTATGCACGCGATTAATCGAGTCGGATTATAATTAAGAAGTATAGTACTAATTAAGAAACACATTGAATCAATATCAATAAATAATAAATAATTTAATTAACTGATCGAAGTAAAGAGAGAGAGAGAGAGAGAGAGAGAGAGAGAGAGAGAGAGAGAACGACGCGGAACGATCGTATCATTTTCGAGTTCTCACAGGTGCGCATCAAGAGAGTGAGAGAATGAAAGAGATAGATAGGGGTGTACAGGTGAATCCAAGGGTGTAAGATTGGCCGTGAGCAGTCCTTGAAACTAACTCTGTGCAAATATTCGTTGGACGTTTACGCCTCTCTCTCAAAGGCGCTGTCTGTCGCAGCTGACTTCAAAGAGACTTCGAAATTAATTATTACTATAATCTCCGTGTGTCTCGTCGTCCTACGTACGGTTCTACGAGCGTGACATACATGAAGTCAGAATGCGAGAGAGAGAGAGAGAGAGAGAGAGAGAGAGAGAGAAAGGAATGAAAAGGAGAGGAAGGGGAGCGGAAGAGAGGTGCTCATTTCAAAGCGACCCGACTCATTAGTCTACAAGCACCGTTCTCGCCGATCTGCTACTTAACCGAGCGAACGTATACGATCGTTATATGTGATACCGATTGATCCAAGATTTAGCAAGATTTGCGAAACGTTGCCGTCGTCTTATAAGAAGAACCGGTTTTGAAATAAATATCGAGTAATTATTATATCAGTTTAATCAATATTGAATACTTGGCTATTCGACCAAGCGAAAAATTAAATTCGACTAACAAGAAAACGAAACATTGTACAAGAGATATATATAGATAGATTCGATAGATAGGTGGGTAGGTAGGTAGGCAGGTAGGTAGATAGATAGATAGATAGATAGATAGATAGATAGATAGATAGATATGTACACCTACGTACAAGATACGTGTACGTATCTACATACTCTCGTACTACATACTTTTTAGTGTTACGGATACGTTGTTAATCTCATCTCACTTTACACGAACTACACATGAGTACGGGTTCATTCGTTTATTCGTTTATTCGTTCGTCCGTTCGTTCGTTCATTCGTTCGTTCGTTCGTCTGTTCGTTCGCTCGTTGGGGAGCTTCGATGTTCATCGCATGACCCTGCCCTTCGGCACGTTCTGGTAGCTCTTCTATGTAATTTCGGCAAGATTACACGATGTTTCGGCATATCGATTTTAACGACGACAACGTCGATATTCATGAGAGAACGAACGTCGCCAGTTCGCTCCCTGGTTCGTTCGCTCGCCCGTTCGATATCGCTCACTAATGTTCTTACTAATGCATTGGAGTCTCTGCTTTTGCTTGGAGGAATCGACGGTTACGACGAATGTAAATGCTTTAGAATGCCATTTATGCTATGGCAAAATAGCTACCAACACGCTTGCACGCAGGCACGCACTAACGTAGACACGCAACATTACGAGGATGATACGAGCGATAGGTGCGATAGGAAAAACCGAAGGGGTGCTTTCGTTTCGCAAATACAAATCATAAAAAATCTCTCGTAAAAGAAAACTCTATAAACCGGTGTTACCGTCGCGCTGGGAGATGAACTCGGATCCAAATTTTATTTTTCTTTCTTTTTTTATTACTACCCTATTCTCGATATATACAGCTCGCTGATATAATTTCTGATATTTATGAAAGATTTTGATGGAATCGAGCGAAAATTAATTATTGTAATGAATTTAGAGTATCTACTAGGATCGAGGATAACATTGATCCTAGTGCCTTTTGCTCATGGCACGTTCGCTGGATTTTCGTAAAACGTTGAAACTAACTGGAGTGATAAAATGCAAAGTGTACGAGAAGTACAACAGAAAAAAGAGAGGAGACAAGATATTTCTTTCTCTCTCTCTCTCTCTCTCTCTCTCTCTCTCTCTCTCTCTCTCTCTCTCTTACTCTCTTTATTACTCTTCTTAAATATTTCTACAAGTTGGTCGAAGTAACTCGAAGCAAATCGTATATCGTTAAACTCGAAACGAAACTCAATCCGAGATCTCAATTTCTTTTCGAGAGTAGAACATGGTCCTTCCTTCTTTTTCGAAGACCTCTTTTATTTCTCGAATTTGTTCGAGCTCACTCTTCCTCCTACCTAAAACTTCCTTCCTTCCTTCCTTCCTTCCTTCCTTCCTTCCTTCCTTCCTTCCTTCTTTCTTTCTTTTTTTTTTTTCTTTCGTATACACGCTTCACCGAAGCGACGAAAACGACGACAGAAACGCGGCGATCCTTGGTTGGACATCAAACGAGCACGGTACACGCACCGATGCGTGGTGATCTTGTTCTTTTAATCGCTGCAATTAAAAAATAATCACCCGTAACGCGTCGACAGCCAGCAATTAGGGACTCGTATCACGTATAAACATACATACATACGTCTACATACGTAAGCCGTAATTCCACTCTTTTCTGTCTTTCTATATCCCTATCCTATACTCACGACCCTCATTTCCTCTCTCTCTCTCTCTCTCTCTCTCTCTCTCTCTCTCTCTCTCTCTCTTTCTTTCTCTTCATCTTCTTCTTCTTTCCTAGCTACGCACAACGCAAAACTACCTTTTTCAGTCGACTCGCAATGCCCTTCCACCTCCTCATCCACCGCTTTCGTGTGTATGCCTTCATAAATGGTGGGTATTCCACCGTCTCGTCGGGCTTCCAACCCCTCTTTTGTTCCCTCCTTTCTCGGGAGTCGCGAGCAAACTAATTACAAAAATGTTAGGCGTACACAGAAAGCAAGAGAAAAAAAAGAAAGAAGAGAGAAAAAGAGATGGAAGCAGAGAGAGAGAGAGAGAGAGAGAGAGAAAGAGAGAAAGAGAGAAAGAGTAAGACAGAGAGGGAGAAAGAGATAGATAGAGAGAGAGAGAGAGAGAGAGAGAGAGAGAGAGAGAGAGAGAGAAGGAAAACATAGGGAAATAACCCTCACGGAATAAATAGCTCCTGGCGTTAAGTGTGTTTTAGGCGGAAACGAGGAGAGACGCTTGCTCCAGCGGATGCTGCATCTGCCGTCTCGCGTAAATCATATTCGCGCGTTCTACTACCCTCCTCCTCTTAACTTTTCTAACCTTCTATATTCTATATACTTTCTTTCGCGATGTTTCTTCTCTTCGAGCTGAACATCGATAAAATTGGAAATGAGTTTCGTATCTACTTTATCGAAATATCGATCAGTCATCATAGATCATAATAGAAGATGCTTTCTATACGAATTTCTTTTTACTATTTTCACGAGGTCGATCAATATTGTCGATACGATTATGTTACCGTCGAGAAGAGACTACGAAATCCACTGGTATTATTTTTCCTTTTTAAAATGCATCGATCTCGATAAATCACGTCGAACGATTAAAAGACTCGTCGTCGTCGTCGTCGTCGTCGTCGTCGACGTCGTCGTCGAGGCGGTTGAGTATGTTTTCAAATATATCCACCCACGTTCTCTTCAGTTTACTCTTCGAAAGAGACTTCTCGTTTCCACCTTGGTACAGAAATAATATTTTTGTTATTATTCGATACTATCTTCCTTTCTTTTTCTCTTGAAAGGAGGAGTACGTGTAAGCTGACTACCATTAATGGAGGCGAACACATTCGGTACAATGAGATTTATGTTCGCGACGGATGACGGGCGAATATAGTATATCATACAGGGATAAACGGCGATGTGTTATGGGTTCATTTAGCCGTATCGCGTGGCTCAAGTTATAGAGGGTGTACCAGATGCGTAATTTATTCCCCGCGAATGCCGTGTCGCTTTTACGTGTACTCTTCGCCAACACGACGACGATACGTTAAGTATAATTTGCGATACGTATCGAACGGATAGAAATGTAAACGCATACGAACGTATACCCGCGTATAGAGTTCGAGACACGTAAAGAACTCTTACAAACTTTCGAGGATCAACTTGGCCAACGCCTTGTCAAACGTTTCAAATAAAACAAACAGCACATTGTTGTTCGTTTATCGCGAAGGAACGAAGTCTCGATCGTGTTCGTTAGCATGGACGACGGACGCGCAATTAAAATTCGTAATTAATAACAAGCCGGTCTCCCTCCCTCTTACTCTCTCTCTCTCTCTCTCTCTCTCCCATTCTCTTCTTCTATCTTTCTCTTTCATTCTTCCTCTCTCTCTCTCTCTCTCATTCTCTTCCTCTCTCTCTTTCTCTTTCTCTTACGTTGAACTATGTTACTCGCCATGTCATTATGTTAAATTGAACTACGAGTTTGTTGTTGTAGAAAAGTGAGAGGATGAGGGTAGTAACGATAATGGTGAAGGTAGATAGAGAAAGAGAAAGAGCAAGAGAGAGAGAGAGAGAGAAAGAGAGAGAGAGAGTGATGTTTCCACGTCGCAGGGTGAAGTGAAATTTTCAGCGGCAAAAGTGCAATCCGATCCTAAACCCCATTTGAAACCAAATACCTCGTTCGACGCTTCAGCCACCCTCGCGAAACGGTATACGCGTGGTGAAACCTCGACGCGCGATGTTGATCCTGGAAAAACTGATCCGTTCTGTACGCTGAGATGCCGTGCCGAGTTTCTCTCTCTCTCTTTTTTTTTTTTCTTTTTGTCGAACGACGCCGAACGAGGAACGACGAAAATTAATGTAAAGTACGTCCTGTTCACGCACGATTTCCCCATAGGTTTTTTTTTTGTTAATTTATTCTTTCTTTTTTGTTATCGGATCGATGAGATTTATTCGCTCGGAAAATTCATCCTCGACAGTCGAGGAGGAGAGCTCCCGATAAATTTATATTTTATTTGCGTTTACTTTCATAGCGAAATCTCTCTCTCTCTCTCTCTCTCTCTCTCTCCCTCTTTCTCCTCCTTTCATCCTCTCTTTCTCCCTCTCCCTCTCCCACCCTCCCTCTCTCTGTCCCTCTTTTTCTCTTTCTATTCAAGATGCGAAATTAACGCTTTCACCGGCTGGAAGAACGAACACAAATGAGGAAGGAAAGAACGAGGAAAAAAATTATGCTATGTATTTTAACGATCCGTCGTCTCGTGGAAGAGACGACGAAACATCCTGTCTGATGCTAACGTCAAAAGTCATTTTCAAGATCTTCCACGTGATTTACGAGGCCAATGCTTTCCACCTTATTGGCTTGCTGCTGCTCTGTTCTTTTCTTCTTGTCAGTGACGATCGTGCTGCTACGCAGAAACGAGCATCGGTAATGAACTATCGGACACTCGTTACGTACGCTAGAATGAACGTAAGAGAGAGAGAGAGAGAGAGAGAGAGAGAGAGAGAGAGAGAGAGAGAGAGAGAGGAAGAGAAAGAGAAAGAGATAAGGGAAAAAGACGAGAGAGATGAAGAAAAGAGGAGAAAAGAAGAAAGAGGACCTATGAGATGGCAACGAAGTCTGCCAAAAGGCAGACACCGTATAGTATATATACCGTATCCCTCGTTACACGCCTAATTAACGCGACAAATTGCCCAGCGAGAAATAAATGTTTGTACGGTTAATCATTCGACGCCGTTACGCCCTTTTCTAGAAAGGCGTCACGCGTCGAAAGGGCGTCGACTCGGTTCTCCTTTCCCTTCTCTCTTTCTTCTTCATTTTCATTTTCCTTACCTTACTTTTAACCTATAAAGCTTTTACCTCCTGACATTCTTGTTTCTCGAATAAGATCGACTATTGTCGAGTTGAAAGTACAAAGTTGAGTATCAAAGAAACTCGAGTTTTCACGAAGAAATGGTTAAAAGAGAAAGAGGGAGAACATGTTCGAATTATATTTGGAGTCAGTTCCGAATATTAATATTCTGATAATTTTAGAAAATCATGAATTAAGAGTCGATTGACCGCTTGAAAATATAAGTGATTTGTTCTCTTTCTTTTTTTTTTTTTTGATAACGCATTTCTTATCGAAAATAAATGTATCATATTTTTGTTGGTAAATTGAAAATTCTCTAAGGAATATCTTCTAATTCGTTCGCATCCACGCCCGATGTTAATTCCAGGAGTGAGCGCAGTTTTCCGCAGGATACGTCGAATTACGCGGGCCACTAAATTGGATTTTCGATTTCGCGAAAACGTCGGCTTACGCCGTAGGTAAATGGTAGCAAGCAGTGAGTGAGTGAGATAGAAAGTCGAGAGCTGCGGCAGCCTCGCAAAACTTTGTGCCAACCTTATTACGACTCCTCTTAACGAATTTAACCGTCAAGCCAAAACTTGACGTTTGAGTTTCACTGTCGTCGACGAGAGTATACCGAGGAGGATCGCGAATGAGGTCGGTAAGGATGGTGGAAGGTGCGAGGCCAACGACAATGTCGGTAGTTCCGGAATAAACTTCGAACGTATGTATGTATGTATGTATGTATGTATGTATGTATGTACGTATCCATGTATACGTGTATGTACTCATGTCGGCATACAAGGGCCATACGTGCGCCAATATTCCTTGATTTCTCTTCAACTTGTTCAAGTTTCGACGAAATCCCTCGACGAATCGTAAAAGGTGCGAAGAGAATCGTGTACCCCGAATCCTCTCGCTCGTTTTGAACTTGTTCAAAAAGAAAAGAAAAGAAATAAGGGGATAGGGAAAGGAAAATAGAGAAAAGATAAGATTAAGAAATATTTAAAAAAAAAAAAAGAAAGAAAATTTACATGAAAACGAGTTAGCACGGTTATTCAAAACGAGTTAATAATTTTTCTGCGTAATAATTATAGTTCCAACGAAACTTATTGGCACGTAATTTAACATTTTTACTTCGAAACAAATGGACTATGATGGGTTCGTTTTTCTTTCTTTCTTTGCTTTCTCTTTTTTTTTTTTTTTTTTTCTTTAGCTACGCGTTACCGTAATAGTCGAAGACGGGGAAAGAAAGAAAGAAAGAAATCGAGCGAATTTATAGGATCGGAAAAATCCAATTACACGCGGACGATTCGTAAGGGTCGAAATGCGGTGAGAACGGCGAGTTCCTTTCGGCGAGTCCGGTGATGCAGCAGTTCTATCGAACAAGTTGGAGGAGGAGTCCTGCATCGGACTTTGATATCCCGTAACGCCGTATATGCTACCTTCGTTCTCGATCTCCTTCTCCCTTCCTCTTCTCCAAGCTTCCTCAGTCTCTTCACGAATCCCGGATCTACGAGGCTAGTATCAACGACCGCAAGACGATAAATCTCCGTTTCGGTAGGAACGGATCAAACCGAAAGCAATTACATCGTCGTGTAGTCGGTAAATCGGTGTACAATGAAAGAGAGAGAGAGAGAGAAAGAAAGATGTTTTAACGGGTGTCGTCTCTCGTAGTAGAGATAAACTTAATCGTAGCTACGTAACAGAGGCGTAGATGGCAATTTCGAACAAATAAAAGAGTTAAATAGTTGAAGAAAAGAAAAAAGAAGAATTTAATATACTAGAATAGAAGTTCTATTGTTTTAAAGTACAATACGATCTCTACGTCCAAGTAATTAAAGGACATATAAATAACAGCTAGTACAATAGAAAGCAATAAAATTCAGCAAGTATCAAGAAAAATAGACACAGTCCAAAGAAATAAGAAAGAGAAAGAGAAAGAGAAAGAGAGAGAGAGAAAGAGAGAGAGAGAGAGAGAGAGAGAGAGAGGAGAAAGAAAAGTAAAATAGAAAAGAAGAATAGATAAAAGAAAATAGAGGAGCTGGCAGAAGACGAGACACGAACCGTTCGTTCGATATCCACGTAGTTCGTCGTTCCTTAGCTCGTTCGCTCGTAAAAGGAACTTTCCTGTCTCTCAAGTAGTCTTGTCACGATTTTATGAAACCTATGCGTTGTATCTGCTGTTGGTACTCCTACTCACTAACATTGCTCTCGTTGAAAACAAATTTGTTTCGTTGAAAACGTTCGCAAAATAAAAAAAATAAAAAGAGAGAGAGAGAGACGGAGGTAGAGAGAGAGAGAGAGAGAAAGGGAGAAATCGTTCGTTCGTAATCCAACGATCTTCGTGAATCGTTAAAATATTCGTTATCCAGCCGTATATACTGTTTTTCGTGAAACGTAGAATGAGCATTTTCGTGATCGTCCTGTTATTAACGCGATTTTACAGCTCCAATGTCACGGCACACGGATACATTTCCAATGAGATATTAATTGCGTTCCAAAATGCATATTTACGTGAGCAGCACGTCATATTTAACGTCGGGTATCTATTAATCGTACATACGTACTACATATGTTGTGTGTGTGTGTGTGTATGTATATATATATATATGGTGTATGTTGTATGATATCATCGAATTCAAACGTCTCCATTGTAACACGACATTTGAAAGCGTACCGAAAAGCGTAATTAACGGGAATAGAATTATTTCGATTTCTCTAATAACGAGAGAACGATAACAGTGATATAATATTACAAAAATAATATCGACACTTTCAAGAAAAGCCATGATAAACGTCACCGATATATGATGATATTTAATACGAAGCGAAGTATTTGAAAGTGAGCAAAAAAAAGATACAGAGAGAACATTTAAATCGCCGAGTTATTACGAGAGAAAAGAAAATCAAAGGTCGTGATGTAAGCGTTTTTCAAAAGTTTCTACCTCACCATGGAAAACTGCAAGGAATTTTAAGTTAATTGGTCTTGTACAATGTAGATAAGTGAGCCTAGGTAATTGTTTGCGTCTATTTTTCTCCAGTTTCGTAAACCAACAAAACTTCTCTCTCTCTCTTTCTCTCTCTCTCTCTCTCTCTCTCTCTCTCTCTCTCTCTCTCTCTTTCTCTATTTTTCTCTTGAATCAATCGACCCGGTTCCACGAGAACTCTAAAACGATGAACGGACGTCTATGCGTTTTAAACTGCTCGCGGATATCGAATATCGGCGACACGGATTCGCTATTATTTCCCATGTTTTCGATGGAAAATGTATAAACGGATCTCTTTCGTAGGATTCCACTTAGGTACTTCGAATTCATGAAATAGCCGGTCCGCACTACCGCTAAATCGTTTTGCACTAGTATCACCGAATAAATGGAACAGAAGTGTTACATTCGCGCAGTGAATCATTCTTCGATGGTACCATATATGTAGAATACGTATGTGTATGTATAGCGAGTATCAACGAGGGTACAAGTACTTGGGTGTGCGACAGCCATTCCATTACGACTTCGTTTCATGCACACATACGTTTTGTACACGTCATATACATGTACATCGTTTTGTATATACGTTTTACGTTCGAATCGATTTAATATAATTTCAAAACACAAAAAAAAAAAACAAGAAAAAGAAGCATCGTTTAATTCAATGCACCGATATGTTATTCGCCAAAAAATTTTCTATGAATATTTATCACGTTGCTTTATCATTGCGAGTGAAACGTAGCGGTGTTCGAAATATTTTCATAAATTTCAACTGAACTATTCAATTTTCTCCGACCTTTCCGCCGATAATAATCGAGAAAGGAACGAGAAAAAAAATTAATCCAGGCATATAAGTGAATAAATTGATAAAAGTGATTCGTAATAAATCAAAAAGGGAGGAGAAAAGAAATGGAAGATAGATTACAAGACTGGAAGTATCTGATGCATCCTTTCCGATTTCATAAATTCTCTCGTTGTTTTAAATTTAAGCTAAAACTTACAACGTCGAGGTCTGTACCATTGACGGTTACACGAAAAAAAAAGAAAAGAAGAAGAAGAAGAAGAAGAAGAAGAAGTAGAAAAATAAGAAGAAAATCTCGCTCCGAAATCCGGTTGCTCGACGTCTGTCTCATCCCTCGAATGCCAACTGCGAAACTCGTTTCATCTTCGTCCTGGAAAGGATCGTCCTACTTCGGTGGAATGGTAATTTTCCAGAGGAAATGATATCCGCCACGGAGACACGAACACACACGAAATGACATTCGTCCTGGTATTCCTCGATAAAAGGGAAGAAGCGAGGAAAGGTTGGACGGTGTGGTAGCGGTAATGGTAGTGGGGGTAAACCACGATTCTGCGTTTTTTCTTCAAAACGAGCAGTCAGCTTCTTTCTTCTCCTCTTTCTGACAAGAAAAACAGAGAAAGAGAGAAAAAGGAAGAGAAAGACAAGGTAGAGAGAAAGAGAGAGAGAGAGAGAGAGAGTTCGGTAGCAAAGCTTAATGGCGAACACCACGTACCGTCCTGTAATGCGGAAGAAGTGGATTTTATTTCACTTGCCTCAAAAACCCTCCCCACCGACCTTTCTTTATCGTCGTAGTTCCAGTTATATTCCATTATTTCTCAACTCCACCCATAAGGCTTCCCTGTAATTCTCTTACATCTCTCTTACTCTGTTTCACCCAATCGTACCCTCTTCCCTTCTTCTTCTTCATCGCACCTCTTCTCTCCTCTCCAATTCTTGGATAGCTTGATTAAAAAAAGAAACGACAGCAGGAACAAGAAGCAAGGAAACAGGTTTTCATTCATCCCGTACTGCGGAGGCACGTTCGATGCAGTTCGAGTTATATCGGCACGTCTACCAAAAGAACGGAAGAAAAAAAGAGAGAGAACGAGAAAGAGAAAGAAAGAAATAAAGAGATCCTATCCACGGCCATCATAACTTAATCCGGGCTTACGACGAAATTCCTTAAGAGCTCCTGTATATATCGTCATCTCACCCCTTTTCTCTTTCGATCGAAGTTTTACCTACAAAAAAAGAGAAAGAAAGAGAGGTCGAGAGCGTTTCGAAAACGTTCTCTTGAAGCTGAACAGAAAAAGAGACATAGAGAAAGACAAGGAGAAAGAGAGAGAGAGAGAGAGAGAGAGAGAGAGAGAGAGAGAGAGAGAGAGAGAGAGAGAGAGATAGGTGACCGACCTCGGTCCCGTGCTTTTCCCGTTCTGAAGATTAATCGATATTTTCGCTGGACTCGAAGTCGATATTAGTATCGTACTGCGGCACAAGAGTTATTTCTCATCGTCGATTAAGCTAGGATCCTTGCTTCGGCATGGATCAAAGGGCCTTATATATCGATGAAGTCTTTATCGTTCTCGTAATAGATTATACGTGGTGGAAAGTGGGCGAAAGCTTTACAACCGATGGAGAAGTGATTTAGAGTGCGAGTAAAAACTTGTAATTGTAAGAATGACAAATCAAAAGAATAATAACTGGTAAAAGGGAGAAAGAATTTAACGTTTCCTGTTCCAAATTTTTTTCGTCAAGATGACACGTTCTCTTAAAGGCAAACAAAAAGAAAAAAAAATCAGAGAGAAGAGAAGAGAGAGAGAGAGAGGGAGAGAGATGGCGAAGAAAAAAAGTTGAGGAAAGAATAAAAAAATAAAAGATACGTCAGTGGGTGCTACCCAGAACAGTCTCGCAGCACGAAGCTCCGTCGCGTGTTTTGACAGACGTCAGAGATATATACGGATGCATTTTGTTTGCTCATCTTCTCCCGTCCGACCCACTTCTCCTCGGTCCTCCACCTCCTTCACATCCTCGATCTCTTTCCATCTTACTCTTGTCCTTGTCCGCCTTCTTCTTCTATACCCTTTTCCTTTCCATCTACTCCCACTATTCACTACTACCTCGCTAACGCTCTCTTAGCACACTCACGCATATACTTATTTTGTTTCTTTCGTTCTACTCACATAAATCTTATTCGCGCCACAGCATCTACATTTCGACACTCAGCAACGCTTTCGAGACGGCTCGTGTCATCGGGCATCCTATCGGGAACGATTCTTGCGAGTATCTTCAAAGGCTTATAAAACCTATCTAAAATCTCATACTCTTTCATTCTTCTTTGCTTTTCTTTCTCTTTTGTTTTGTTTCAATTTACTTCAGTTGATTTAACCAATTTTTTCTTCCTTTTAATACAACGACAACGACGAATTCATTCGACTTGATATAATCATAAACTTTACGTATTCCTAATTGCTGTTAGGATATAAATTACGAAAGGTGTTTCACACGCGTTAAACGCGGTGTTTCTTAAATACGTTCGCACGTCCGAACAATAGGAAAGGGTGTAAGGAAAAAAGGACTATAACAAAACTAAGATGGAGTTCGTTTGGAAGGTAAAAATCGTGAGGAGTGCACGGTTCCCTTTCTTCATTGGACAAAAATCACGCTGAACCTGACCAAATTCGCACGCTAACCCTAGGTGTTCCCCTCCGTTAACTCTCGACACGATCCATGGGCTATATAACAAAAGATTTCCAGAAGCGCGAGAAGGAGAAAAAAGTAGAAAGAGAAACAAGAGAGAAAGAGAGAGAGAGAGAAAGAGGTGGAGAGAATCTACTGGATACCAGGGACGACGACGGGTGGTATAGGCATTGTCCGAAAAATGTAGAGCGAGTTGGAGAAAGCGGAAAGCCGCGTAATATAAATGTTAATGTCGGGAAAGAAAAAAGAGGGGAAGAGAGAGAGAGAGAGAGAGAGAGAGAGAGAGAGAGAAGAAAAAAGGGAAAAGGAAAGACATTACTGATGCGTACGCGCTCGATAAGAAAAAATATGATGGAAATGTATAGAAATACTCGTAGCGAAATAGTCAGAGGATTTACCAAGGCCAAAGAAGAGGAGAATTGAGTTTAGTCTACGAGGTCACCCGTAGAACGAAACTGATAGTTTCGACGGATAGAGGTTAGAACGAAAATGTAGGTTCAACGTGGTGCGCAACGTGTCAGCGTAAAAAGCAGCGCGAGTCCGCATTTATGTAAGCCGCGTTCTCGTGCGGAACATGTAACAAGGCTCCGTAATAAATTTTGACCCTCTCGAGCAGACCGCAACAACGTTTTCGCCGCGCACTTGCGTGGCTGTCCGACAGAAAAAGAATTTCTCCTGGACCGTACGCGAACGTTCGCGTTCTTTTTCCTTTTTGTTTTCTTTTTTTCTTTTTTATCTCTGTTTCCCTCTCCTCCTGCCCTCTCCCAACGCAACACTTACGACCTTTTGAAGGTGGTTGATGGTCCCACCACCCCCGCACGCATCTTTTCATTTGCATGCGCCACGTGATTCATGTCCGTCGAGGCGGACGCGTAGTCTCGCCTCCTGGGGCGGAGGACACGATCCAAAAGTCCAGAGGCGTTCCGCGGTGAAAACCGCGTTTCGTGTTCTGTGTTCCGTGTGCTGTCCCAACCCTACACACTTCTTTCTCAAGTTATTTACGTTCTTGCGACTCTCCCGCGAGTCTTTCGGGGATTACAGAAATACCTCTCTCTTTCTCTTTCTTTCCCTTTCTCTCTCTCTCTCTCTCTCTCTCCCTCTCTCTCTTTCTCTTTCTCTATCTATTTATCTCTCCCTGTTTTTCTTTTTTTCTTTTTTACCACGCAACGCCAGATTTGTTTCGTTCTTTAAAACGACCTACCACCAAAAATTCCAACCTTACGAGAAATAATAAAGATATCCAATGTTCCGTACAACCTCCTCAAATTTAGCTCCAATAAGCTCTGTATAACTTATCACCCGTACAAAACGAGAGAACGTAAAATTCAAGGCGTACGTTAAGAGACGATAAAGCTACGTCTTTATTATTCATAAGAAAGTCGATGAGACCATAGGGAACTAACCAGAGAGAACAATTATTAAGACGTGCACGAGCGCGTCTAGTGCTCTGCTATCAAGCTGATCCTTATTTCAATAATCACTTTGAACACGATCCTTATCGATGCAAACGAAGCTTGGATTTTCGATACGTTCCTTTCATAGGTTTTTTTTATCCTTTTCTTTTTCATTCCTTTTCATCCTTTTCTTCTCCCTTCCTTTTTCTATCTCTTTCTCTAACGAAAATGACAACGCTTTTATCTCGATCAAAGGTATGTACGTACCGGCTGGCTGACTAACTAACTCGATGGGTCTTTCCTGTCCCATCTCGAAACTCGATACAACGAAATCGCGTTAACGATTTCCACGAGGAAAATAGAATATTTCGACGTGCCGAGCCTGGTTGGTCTTGATTAACTCGTCCGATAATCCCTTCGAATGGTCCGTTTTAAGCATCGTTCGACCTTCAACAGGTAGACGAAAATTCGAAATGCGACGTACTTTGGACTATGGCGACTCTCACACTATCTCTCTCTTTCTCTCTCTCTCTCTCTCTCTCTCTCTCTCTCTCTCTCTCTCTCTCTCTCTCTCTCTCTCTCGGAGAACGTACGCGTAGGTTCGAGTAAACGAACGAACGAACGTGCGGCTGGCCGAGCGATGGCCCGTTGGAATCTCCACGGTCGCATAATCCACCGACAATGGCCCCTCTAAACGGAGATTTGTCCGATGACAATAGAGACCCTATGGTTGGACCAACGTAGTTTGGGTAAACCGAAGCTCACGCATTCGCACGCATGCACGAACTCACGCACATGTGCACGCAAGGAAGTAAGCAAGTAAAGCATGCATGTAGACTTTAATTCTGATTTATCGGTGATCCCTGAATGTTATACTGCAAAACGATAAGTCTTTATCGGTTGGCTAAATCGTAACCGGGAGAGAGAGAGAGAGGAGAGAGATAGAAAAAGTAAAGGACGATTCTTTATTGCCCTATTACCTCCCAGAGTAATCTAATCTCTAATGACAATGGTTTAAACCGTACTGCGAATGAATATCGTAAAATAGGGATCGAAAGGGGACAAGAACGACTCTTCCTCCTTGTCTCTCTCTCTCTCTCTCTCTCTCTCTCTCTCTCTCTCTCTCTCTCTCTCCCTCTTTCCTTTCATTTCTCTCTTTTACTCGCTAACGAAAGGATTACGCTTAAGAGCTTGGAATTGAAAGCTACCCTGCGCCATTCGTCGAATAAAACACTTTATTAGATTTTCCCACAATAGTATTGCAAAGAAACACTTTTGTACTATATGGCGCGAGAAAAGCGATACAAGAGTCGAGATAAATTTTGTCGATCAAACTACCGGGGCGCGTGCCGTAATGAAATTTTAGAGAACCAAACACGGCGAACTAAGGGGGCGAGTGAGCGAATAAGCAAGTTGAGAAAGTGAGAAAGCGAGACGAGAAGTCCGAAAGTTATTACGAAGATATACAGTTTCGGATGCCTGTCGACTCGAAACGTGGAAGCCACGTCGTCCTTGCGCGCGCTCACAGCCGTGCATTACAACTAATCCTCTCCGCGCTTCGAAGTTACATTCTAATAAATCAAGGAGACCGTGGTAACCGAGATGGAAGAGGTAGATGCAGGTACCTCGTTCTTGCTGTCTCTCTCTCTCTCTCTCTTTCTCTCACTCTCTCTCTCTCTCTCTCTCTCTCTCTCTCTCTCTTTCTCTCTTCTCTTCTCTTCTCTTTGGACACCGAACAACCACCAAATTTCGGAAACGTGTCGATGCATACGAACGTTACCAATGCTGTCCATTTCAGTATGTTCACAGTAGTGACAAGCAACGCGGAACGAATATAATATTCTTCAAATTCGAGAATATCGAGCGACAATGCGTAGTCACGTGCCTCGTGTCTGGTTACGAGCTACCTGACTGCTCTCTCTCTCTCTCTCTCTCTCTCTCTCTCTCTCTCTCTCTCTCTCTCTCTCTCTCGTTCTCTTTATCTCTCTTTCTCGTTGGAAATTAATTCCGAAAACTATTCTAAAGTTCCAAACACGCGAATGTAACCTCTACCACGTTTCAAAAAGAGAACGAGATAAAAAAGAGAGAGGGGGAGGAAGAAGAAAGAGAGAAGTTCGCCATGGAAGGGACTCAGCAGGGACACCATTATTATGGTAGAAATAGAAAAAAGGAGGAAACGGTAAACGTGAAAAAATGCGCCGACTCCTTTCCTCTTTAATTCTTTGTTTGACCTGCGCACGAGTTGGTCTTCTGGTAGCTAGTACCGTGGAAAAGCACTCGAAAAGCATTCAAAAAGCATTCCTTTTAACCCTCATTCGTTCATTCGTTCGTTTTACTCGCTATCCCGTCGAACAACTGAGGAAGAACTATACTCGGTGAATTTTAATGGAAAACGACGCTACGCTCGGTGCCGATTAAACACGACTGCATTCGAAGCTCGTCCCTTCGATGTAAACTATCGACAAATGGGTTGACCGAAGTGCGATGCGTGCGTCCCACTTTCAAAGAGTAACGACGATGAAGCCGAAGCTAGGGACAAAATAAAATAGAAAAAAGTAAAAGGATGAACGTTTTGCAAAAGATACGCCGTTTGCTTCATTGTAGCAGCCGAGCGTGAACCAGATAATGCCTTTGTATCGTGTATACAACGTACACATATGAACTCATTCTCTCTCTCTCTCTCTCTCTCTCTCTCTCTCTCTTTATCTCTATCTATCTATCTTTCTGTCTTTCTCTGTCCTTCTCTTTCTTTCTCTATCTCCCTTTCTGTCTGTCTGTCTGTCTGTCTGTCTCTCTCTCTCTCTCTCTCTCTCTCTCTCTCTCTCTCTCTCTCTCTCTCTCTCTATCTATCTCTCTTTGACTTTACGAACCCGACGAGGCACGATAAAGTGGCAGAGATAACAAAGGTAAAATAAACAGTCCGGTGATTTTGACTTTCGGACATCAACGTCACTCGGCGTCGTCGTCTCTTTCTTTCCTTTTATTCCTGTTATTTTTCTCTTCACCATTGTTATTCCTTTCTATTCTACTGGCAGAGCTTTTTTTTCTATCGTTTAATTAGTTAATAAAACATTATGACGCTCGCGATACGTGGTATAACGTTCGACCGCAACAGTGACTCGTTAAAATTATTTTTGTGAAAAGGAATAGTAAAAAAAAAGAGAAATAAAAAAGATAGAGAAAGGCAATAAAAAAAAAAATATGAGGAATTTAATAAACGAGCAGGCATATGAGAGAACCATCGTACATCCACCGATCGAGAGAGAATTTTTTCTCTCTCTCTCTCTCTCTCTCTCTTTCTCTTTCTTTCTTTTTCTTTTTTGCTCTTTCATTCGTTGATGGCGTAAAAATTTGTTACACGAAAATTCACGAAAAGTAAGGTAACGCAACGCACAGTCGAGAAACGCATCGCGGTCATTTTTCATTAGGAGAGCACTCGGTAGGACAACCATACGAGGAAATGGAGAAGAGAACAAGAGAGTGAATGAGAGAGAGAGAGAGAGAGAGATCGAATGACGTGATAAAATGTTGGCAACCCTTTCTCCAGAATAATTCTTTGTTTGACCTGCGCACTTCCACAGCGAAAGAAAACCATTAATTTCACCATCGGAATGGATCGACTGTAGTCCAGGTAGAAAATCGTTGCTAGCAGACGTATCGACAACCATCCGAAGTTCTTTCGTTGAAGCTTCACCGTCGAGTCTAATGGAAGTTTCGTGAAATTCAACAAGAAAGCGTAGTTGCGTACAATACACACCATGTTTTTCTATACACTTTGCGAAAGAATTCAAGGAAAAGAGAGAAGAAAAGAGGGAGAAAAAAGATAGATAGATAGATAGATAGATAGATAGATAGAGAGAGAGCGAGAGAGAGAGAAGAAAATATTCGAAAAAAGGAACATAGGATAATTACTTTACTGTGACAAAAGTGAGATAACTTGTACGGTAGAAAATACATCGTACGAATTAGCATCGATATCGGTATATCTACAACGCGCCTACACAAAGTAGTTAATTTATCTACGATCGAGAAAAAGATAAGGTGGAAAAGACAGAAAGAAGGAGATAAGGACTAGAAAATAAGGTTGAGTATAAGCGGAAAACTTTCTAAGCATACTGTACGAATGTTAGCGAATATGTTGGTGTACCGAGCAAGGCGTTACGGCGATACTAATTACAATATATCTCGATCGAGGTACAACACCGTAATCGGCCGTAATTGTTGTCGGAGAGGTGATTAATTGTTTGAAGCTGGTGCGTGAACTCGCATGCGCGTTACGCAGAGCAGCCCGCGCTGTGTCATTATAAATAATAAATCTAATCGCTATGCGGACACCCCGTTTATCATCGACTTAATTATCGATGGCTAGATTAATTGCTATGTTGAGAAATAACGACAGCCGTAGATCGGCTCTCTTAGGGGGGTCATCTTTAACTCCCTGTCATTTTTCATTGGCTTTCGTTATCACCGGTAAACATCTACGGGCCGTACCAAAACGTTTTCGATTCGATTCGATCGATCGGCCGATTTCTCTGCGGAAATATTTCCAATATTTCGTGGTAGGCAACCATCCGCAAAATTCACGTTCACCCAACGATGATCCTTGGCATGGCTATTCCGCAAATTTCTAACGGCCACCGCCATATCGAGCGAATTAACTTTTGCTCGTACGCGCAATCCAAATGAACGAGGTCGAACGCGAGGGAAATTTAACCAAAGGTGCTGTGAAATATTCGCGGTCTCTGCACTGCTGACTGTACTCTCTGCGCCAGTAAAACGTCCTATTCACCTCTGTTCAGCCCTTTCTTCCTCTAGGAATATCTAGGTATAATGTAGTATCTTATAGGGATACGTACGTCCCAGTACTCTCACAGTCTTCCTTCTCCTTCTCTCCTACTCTCTTATATGTATCCTATGTATTATATTATACACTCCCTATATACTACTATACTCACTATACTATTCGGTAATATGCCAGTAGTAAGGTAATGCAAATAACCATGCGATTAAACTCTAACCGAGAGGGTTACTCGCGAGAAATTCCCTCTCAAATGTTGCACCGACGTAAATGATTTTGTGGCTGACGAAGAGAGGTGGAGTAGTAGAATCGATGTAGCTACAAGAGAACGAGAGATAGAAGATAGAGATCGTTCACGATAACTACAAAACGTAACTCGAACTATCGGAACAAAATGTTTATGTGAGTTCACGAGCTACAATGAAATATCGAAGCTCGTATGTCTATCTTGTCCGAAATTACGCGTTTTCATCCCTCTATCTACAGAAGCACTTCTACTACTACTACTACTACTACTACTACTACTACAACTACTACTACCGTCCATAGTTGGAACAGCTCGTCACGATCGAATCCGTGTAGGTAGCTAGTCTCTATACATATGTATTTCCGTGGCACGTGGAGCGAATGTGCACGTTGAACGCGGCCAGCAGTTTCACGCTAAGCGAGGCAACTATGCGGAGCACCGCATTGCACTCGAGGAATTCGAATAGACCGACTACGTATCTTCCAGGATTTCACGCGTCGCGAAGCTATGACTTCGAAGCTGTTCTTCTCGTCCTAGACTAGTTTCTAAGAGTAAGAATAAGAGCGAGCAGACGAGATACGGACGAGAGCAAGAAATAAACGAGTGAGAAATAAAGATAGCAAGAGTGCATCAAGAGAGAAAGAGTGAAAGAAAGAAAGAGAGAGAGAGAGAGAGAGAGAGAGAGAAAGAACAAAGTTTAATTAAGACTAATCATTGGAACGAAATAGTAACACCAGCAAGTACGATAATTACCTACGTCGTCTAATTAATGCGCGAACCAAAGGAACGTCTCACGGTCTGCTTATTACATTCGGTATCACGAGCAAAGTTTACTGTGTCATGTTCACTGTCTTCCTCTCTCTCTCTCTCTCTCTCTCTCTCTCTCTCTCTTTCTCTCTCTCTCTCTGTCTCTCTGCGTGTCTCTCTCTCAATTAACGTTACTCGAAAAGAGAACTCTCAACCTCAGGCGATAGAACTTTATTGTACGATTACAGGTTTATGTTGAATTTATATATCTTTTTCAACGCGTATACGTTGTTCTATATTATTTCCTTTATCTTTTCTAAATTTCGCCTTTGAAAGTAGGAGCTTTCGAGCAAAGTACCTATTATTTATCTCCAAAATGAAGTTCATTCGTTCGTTCGTTCATTCGTTCGTTTCTTCATTCTTTTCATTTCTTTAGGAGTTACTAATAGATCGTGATTTCCGTCGAACTTTTCTGGAACTTGACCACCCGTGAAAGCTTCGAAGTAAAAGAAGGAGAAAGAACGAGAGAGAGAGAGAGAGAGAGAGAGAGAGAGAGAGAGAGAGAGAGAGAGAGAGAGGAAGAGAGAAAATAGCTACTTTCAAGTAAAGTTTGGATTTCGGAAAAAGTTACTCGTTCAAAGATTAAGATGGATCGCGAATTCCGATTTATCTACTCGCGTTTCAACGAGCTGGTTCCGTTTTGCTGTCGATGTAACGAATGTGGGCCGAGTTCTGCTCTCTTTACAAGAACGAGTCTGAACGTTACTTGGGAAAACATCGTATCGAGTCTTGACCAAACACTCTACCGTTCTACCGTCTTGATGTTTAGCTTGCCGAGTACTGTTTATGTAGCTTAATCGAAAAATCATAAGTGCCTAGCACTCGAAGAGGAAAGAGATAGAGATACAGAGAGGATGGTTAACGTTACCGGAAGACTAAAAGTGGCATCGGTGTGTACGACCTTCGTTTCCGTTTACAAGACTTCGTAGGAGTTTTCCGACAGTTAAACAGACAGATAAGAGAGACAGACAGACATTCTTTAACAAGTCACGAAAATAAGCTTCTGTCGTGTATACCCGGAAATATCGATAAGAAGATATCCTTTACCCCGAGAGAGCATGTTATAACCGTTAAAAAAGGGTCGATAAAATTTATATGCCAGTACGCGCGAATAACAGCTCGAAAGAAATAAAATAAAGGAAAACTAAAGGAAATAATAATACCTCTAAGACGATAGTGAAATCGCTATACTTCTTGACATAACTCAAAAGAGTTATTGCGACGGAACCTCCGAAGCTATCGCTCGTAAATCTAATAGCTTCATTAGAACGAGACATCTATAGATAAACAGATACACATCGAACGACGATACACATTGGAGAAACGTTGTTCTATGGGATCGATCCGTGTAGTACGGTACGGGCGTTACCTCCTATTACTAGACGAATGAGGGGGGAAAAAAAAAAGAAAAATGAAAAGAAGAGGAAGAGAGAAAATGCGAGCTAGGCTGCCGTTCTCGTAAAAGCATTCTGAGAGGTACGTTCGAAAATTTCTGACGACCCGTTGTCAATACCAATCAATGTATATCCATGTAGAACACGAGCTGGTTTGGCTCTCCCTAAAGCATGGATTTAGATGGGGTTAGATACAAAGAGGGAAATCCGGACGCTCGTGTCCCTCATTATCTCGGCATCGGCTACGAAACGAGCCGGACCGAACAGGTACAAACAGTGGTTCTCCCCGATGAACGTGATCGAAGAAGCCATTAAGGCCTTCTCTTTTGGTCTATTGCTATGCTCTAGGAAGCAAGCGATCGAGCTTTCGAACGGAAATCAATTTGGCTAAACGACCAAACGGCGACCCTAAATGAGAGGTACTTCTTTTTCTATAACGACACCTGTCATTTTCATGCCGAGAGAGACAAATATTTTTTCTTCGGCCTTCGTGTCCCGTCGCGAGCTACCACTACCACAATCGCCCACCGACCAACCCCCTTACCACCATCCCTACCAATGGAACGCACTATTAATAAATCTTATATAACGAATGATACAGTAATATTTATCAAAACCGACGAGACTTTCATAGTTTTCCCTCCACCCTTTCTACTCCTATTCCTCGTTTGCATCGAAATACGAGACGATATTTCAACTATCAACGATGAAAAGCAACGATAGAAATCCGTAAACGCGATAATTCATTCGTCCTCCTATAGATAAACATATATATATATATATATATATATATATATATATATATATATATATATATATATATACACATGCATACATAGACTATAGATATTTCTTGTAGAAATACGAAGGATCGAGCGACATTAATTATACAAATTTATGAAGGAATCAAGAGCGTGTCGTCCCGTATCGTCGTCGCGAACACGAGCGGCTTTTAATCTTTCCCCTCGAAAACGTTCGAAAGCATCTTGTTGTTCCTTCGCTTTTGGGACTTGAGTAAAAGCTAAGGATTCTCACCGAAATTCGAAGACGAATCGTGCATGCAAATCCTTTGAAACGTGAGAACGTCGGTGGATACGACGGAGACGACGACGAAGACGATAACGACGACGACCAAGAGAAGAAGGGCGTTTTCCTTTCGGATCAGGTTTAAGCATGCATAATCCGTCTTAAGAAGGCATTACGTATTAATGGTAGGAGGTCCTCTACCATTCGAGACGAAAAAATACGAGACAATTTTTTGTTTCGAATTCTTCGATTTCATTTCTTTTTTACTTTCTCTTTCGAACCCCCCTTTTTCTCTTTTCTCTCTCTCTCTCTCTCTCTCTCTCTCTCCCTCTCTCCCTCTCTTACTTTTTGTTTTTATCGCGATGGGACCACCGTACGTTCTCGTTCGCAGCAATAACTTCGCGCTAATGTATTTCGAGGATTTAATTATTCGCGGTCGCGCACGCCGACGGCATATTAATCGAATGCTAATCGACCGCCGTTAATGGCTCCCTGTTATACTCGAGCGCGGATTTATCGACGTGCGATCTCGCACGGCGATTGCCTCGACACCCTCGACGATGAGAAAGACGACGAGAACGACGAGGAAAAGAAAATATAAGTAATCCTTGTCTTTCCTCTTTTATTTTTCTCTTTCACGTCGACAGATTTTGTAAACTGTATCGATTTATTAAAATGCTGTTACATCCTACGACAAGGATGGAAGAATGAAGAAGAGAAAGGGACAGAGAAAAAGAGAGAGATTGAGAGAGAGAGAGAGAGAGAGAGAGAGAGCGAGAGAAAGGAGATTAAACGTGCCGTCGTCGAGCTCATCTAGATACCTAGTATCGCTGTGTTGTAATTTGTACCAATTAGATTAATGTGCCGATTTAATTAGTCCGTTCTTCCAGCGTTTGGCTCTCATTCCTCCCTCCCTCTCTCTCTCTCTCTCTCTCTCTCTCTCTCTCTCTCTCTCACTCACTCACTCACTCACTCACACTCCCTCTACCTCCCTTAACTCGTGTACACGTCGCTATGAATATTTCGTGACGAGCCGTAGTAACGTAACCTGGAAAAAATCCCTCGAGGTGAAGCAGAAAATGAGAGAGAGAGAGAGAGAGGGAGAGAGAGAACGTTCATTGGATCATGCTCGCGTGCCTCTATTTTAGCGACGATCGTATGGAAAGTGTTAAAACGTTATAACATAGCTGCTAAAACTATGCTCGCAAAGTGTATCAACGTAAAGATAAATGCTTATATCTATATATACATACGCACGAGGTGACATTAAAACGCACGACGTGTAATATCCCTATCATAGTACTTCTGAAATGAATATTCTCTCTCTCTCTCTCTCTCTCTCTCTCTCTCTCTCTCTCTCCCCCTGTTTCTCGTTCTCTTGATCGTTTGAGAGAAGATCTAGTAAAGAGCTAAGATATTTTCGATGTATCAAGTTCTAGTTTTCTTTCACTACCTAATGCATCTCGTTATTGCACCTTTTCCTTTATCGCAACGAACTTTAAAAGTCGAGACACTTAAACTTACAACATTTCTAACGGTTCAAATAGAAAGTGTAAAAGGGGGATGCAAATGGCGCTGGATTATGTCGATCGCTTCGGTAAAGTAGCTAGAAGAAAACGATCGAGCCATCCACTTTAAATCGAATTGCATTTTCTACTTTGATCGGATCCTTTCGAAGAAGAAGCATATACATATGGTGAAATACGAAAGGGGAAACTTATCGAGAAAGAAGTAAGCACATTCTCTATGCACCGTTCACTCTTTCCCTCTTCTTCCTCGAGCTCATGTCCCCTCTCCCCTCACCTCAATTTTCTTTTCTTTCTTTACCGTAATAAAAGCAACACTTTATTTTCTTTCGAAATGAGCCAAGCAGCAAAGCAAACAGAATGAATCGTGAATAACCAAGGAGAGTACGACCCTCGATACATCTCTTGTAGCGATGACTTGCCTTGATATCCTATTATTATTCCGAGATTTCAACTTAGAAGAATAGGAAAGAATTACGAATGATACGACGACGTTTAACCTAATACGATGTGACGTTTCAAAGTCAACACATTAATTATAAACGATCTAGGTATTTAACGTGCTGGAAGAAAAGATTCGTTAAATATTCGAATGAAAGATTTACCGAGCGAAGCAGAGAATATAGATACACGTTACACGTTTCGTTTGGACTTGGTTCTTGGAAAAACTCGGGCAATGTGTGCTCACAGAAGCTGCCTTGCAATTAGCTTGAATAAATGAACGTAAAAAAAGAAAAATGAGAAAATAAAAGGGAGGTAAGGTAAAAATAACTTACAATTTTTCGGCGAGTAGAAGGGCAGCCAGGTCGCCAGGTATCTGCGTGAGTCCTCGATGAGAACAGTCAACCTCTTGACCTCCGCAGGAACAAGCCCAAGGACAAGTGGCTGCATTGAGATCGTCCATAGTACCAGAGAGACTTCCAAGGCCAAAACTGCCGATGCCGGTCCCAGTACCGTGAGATGCACCACCACCGAGAACTGAGAGTATCAGAAGAAGTCCCCAGGCGCAGACCACGGAACCGCAGCTGACGCCGAGAAGACGCAACGACCAGGAAGGCGTCATAGCGCGTATCATTGCCAGCACTTTACGATTAACGTCCTTCACCGCACGATTCGGTCTCTCGAGGATCTTGGCGAAGCGGCTCCCGACACGGCTCTTTGGCCGTATGTTATCCGGGTTATACAGACCGTAGCAAGGACCCTCCGTCGCAATTCCGCTCGTGGATAGTCCACCGTAAACGTACGGCACGCTTTGAACAGAAGTAGAAGCACCGGTAGAGCTACCAGCACAGCCAACAACACTAGCACCACCACCACCACCACCACCACTAGCAACACCACTAACGACAGACGGTTCCAAGAACGAAGATATCTCTTGTCCTTCCGCAGGAGGACAACCGAGTACCCGTACCGGACGAAGAATCGGATCCTGATCGAGATGTATGATCGAACACTCAACTTCCTCCAATTGTCTCAAATCTCTACGATCCTCTGTCCGTTCTTCCTTTGGCTGTTTTTCTCTCGAGAGTTCTCTCCTTCGAGCATGAACTCGACAGGAACGATGATTCCGATCGACTCCAGGTCCTCCTCCTCCACCACCGCCGCCACCCCCACCTCCTCCTCCTCCTCCTCCTCCTCCTCCTTGATGACGCTGACGATGATGATGATGATGATGATGATGATGATGATTCCTGCAATAGGAGGATCTCTGTTGTCTACCTTCCCCGCAAATTCTACTTCGAAAACTTTCAACGTTGTCCGACGTTGTTCTTCTCGAGGATTTCGTATCTTCTTGGTGTTCTTGTCTCGAAGGATCCTGCTGCTGATGCTGCTGCTGCTTCTGCTGGTCGTAATGGTGATGGTGATGATGATGGTGGTGGTGGTGGTGATGATACTTCTCCTCCGCTTGTCTCTTTCGATGAACGCAGACCGGCACGTCCGTTGACGATAGACAAATTCGAATCGCGTATTCCTTCTCGTCAACGAGTTCTAGCTCAAAGTCCGCCAGCGCACTCGGTACGGAGCCAGTATTTTGGAGCTCTCCCTCCGTTCTCTCTTCCAACCTCCCCTTTCCTTCCTCCTCTCCTTCTTCTTTTTCTTCCTCTTCGTGCCTCTCTCGATCCGGATCGATGGACGAGAACAACAACGACGATGACGACGGCGACGATGGTCGCTCGCAAACTAGACCATCCAGCAGGCCCTTCTGGGGGCCTTCTTCGTGGCCCCCTTCTGGTTCTGGTGGCCTCTCGAGCGAGCTGTCGTCCAATACTAACGGCACCACCCGTTCCTGCGCATCCTGGGCCACAGCTCTCGCTGACCTTATCTTGATGCTGGTCTTTGGCCAAGTGTCTACCGTACCCAATGACTGGGTACGCGTGGCTAAGCTTGCAAGTTGATTTTATCGAGAGAACGTTCAATCGAGGATCATCCGTGCTCTGATTACGAAGACTCGACGCGTTTTTCTTTTAATATATGGATAAGGCGTTTCTGATATTATCCTTTAGTATCCTTTCTTGATTATTCTTTCTGTTTTTCTTGTCCAATTTCTATAGCTTATACTTCTATTCCTTCTATTTATTCGTTGGTTCTTAAGTTTCAAAAGACGTATATATACGTAGCGAGAAACTAGAAAACAAATCGATCGCGTACGTACTTGGCTTTGTAGACCAGAATCGATTGTAACAAGTGCGTGGATAAGCATCAAATGTACTTTGAACGAACCTCGTTACACAGGCATTATAGAGGGCGGCGAGCTTGTAGGATTACTCGTCGAGATTTCTAAGACCTTGCCGCGAGGCAGATGCATCACCTGGAAATGAAAGAAAAAGCAAAAAAAGAAATGAAAATAAGTTAGAAGAGATATTAAAAGAGGTTTTCGATCGATCCGACTCTCAAGGTTGTCTTTCCGAGAAACGACGTTATCGAGCCTTGCATATCGATCGAACGATCTGACGCACGATCTCGCTATATCTCGTTTCTCGCGAAGAAAACCGATTACTTTATACATATAACTGATGTTATCTCCTCGAGAGACATTAATCGAGTATTTAAACGGGTGACGGCACGTTGAATAAAAGAAAAGAATACAAAATCATAAGGAACGTCTAGATAGGCGTGGAAGGAAATAATATATTCTTGTATCCCCTTTATTAAAGTCTCATGTAAGTACTCGACGTACGCCGAACGAATGAGAAAACTACAGATGGCGTGCAAGTAAACGTGAAGATAGCGACGACGAAAGAGAGAGAGAGAGAGAGAGAGAGAGAGAGAGAGAGAGAGAGAGAGAGAGAATGAGGAACAAAGGGGCAAATGTCTCTAGCAAGCTGATTTTACTGCGCGTAATATTCTGTAAATCGCTCGTTGCCTAACCCCTCGTTTCTGTAATTTAGAAGCGAGCAAATGGCGGTCGTACGGCCGGCTAACTTACGTTGTTCCCGCGAAATCGATACGTGAAAGAGGAGGCCTAACGTTATCGTACTCATCGAACTTTTCTGCTAGCTAACGCGCGCAATTTTTACATTAGCCGATCGTAGAGACCCGTAAAAAAGCTTGGGATGGTCGATAAGCCAAATGGAGCTTTAACCTCTAAATAAGCACGTTATCCCCAAACGCGGTGCTATGATATATACGCCCGTTCGTTATTTCCCACCCGTTATATAAACCTTTACTACCTATCCCTTTTACGTCCCTTTAACGTCATAAATATTAGAAGAAGACAAAAATAATCAATAGGTCGATAAAATCGTGAGAACGATCGATCGTTACGAGTAAACTCATAAATCTGCTTCGGAGATACCTATAATATTATGTGTATATATGTAGAAATGAAATATGAGTTTTAATAAATAATGTCTGAAAAGAGAAACGCGTTTCTCCTCCGACGAAAGTAATTTAAGAAAGAGACAGAAGAATATGCAGCAACCTTTCGGACGAGCAAGCTGTGATTCGCTCGAGCAGGCAGAACCGTTTTTACGTCCTGCAGGCGTACGCATAATATAGAGAAAAGCATATTTCCCTTCTTCGATGGCGTACTTCGACGAGGAATGGGGACGTCGGCGAAGCGAGGTCGTAGAGGAGAGCCACACACATTTGTATGTACCTTCGTGGTACAACCACAATTCACTTCGCCAGACTATCCTCTCTTTCCCCCTTTTTCTCTTCTGTACCGTTCGTTTCCGAAAAGAAACGCACGCTCAAAGAAGGAGACACCTTGCGTCGCTGAGGAAGGACGGAAAGAATATGAAGGAGGGAAAGGGGAAAGTGGAAGGACCAGTGACGCAGGCAGTTATAAAAGAAGGAGAGTATAGGGACCGTCTCGCTGCAATATCGGAAGTACGAGAAAAATATGCTTCCCAAGCACAATCAAGGACGTGAATGCATTCCATGCACGGTCGCAAGAGTTTCGAAGCATATTGGAATTTTTCCTTGGTATTTTCTACAGGCCTTCTTCTTCTTCTTCTTTCTCCTTGTTCTCTCTCTCTCTCTCTCTCTCTCTCTCTCTCTCTCTCTCTCTTTCTTACATTTTTACCTTCTCTACTTCCTGTCTGAGAAACGTGCCTCGAACAAACCTAAGCACCGATGTCCTCCGCACACACCATGCAACTCGTTCGTTCTCTACGAAGGAAGGTACGAGTTAGCTTCCTTGCTTCCTTGCGTTTCCGCGATTTATCTGCTTCTATCCAGTCTCTCCTCAGAAAAGGAAACGCAACCAACGACGTTCCTCATTCAATTCCACTAAAACGACTACATACAACTCTACCGATAATTGAAATTTCTCTGAATGCTACATACGTCGCCTATATAGAGACTTTTACTATGACGTTCTTAGATCGTCTAGGAAAAATTAAAAAAAAAAAAAGAAAAGGAAGAAACTTCGATCGAAACTCTTGATTGACTTCAACGCTTGCCGAGTCAGTTTCCTTTTGAATTTCGGCGAGTGAACATCGAAACTTTCTCTTTCTAAACGTACATACTTGAAAATTAATACTTCCACCAATTTTATAATTTTTTGAATAATTTGTAACGTACTCGGAAACATTCAATTAATACTTAAACAATAATACATTCGATTAAACGTTACAAAGCTCGTAACACGTAATAAACAGAAAATAACCATCGTTTAAACTTTCTATATTTCCAAATTTCAAGGATTTTTTATTACATTTTTAAATAAAAATGAACCAAATATTTAACCAATTTAGTCGGTAAGAAAAAAAGTCTCGATAGAATCATTGCTCTTGATTATAAAAAAGTCGAGTAGAATCCATTACTTTTGAAAGAGAGAAACGAGTAAAGTCATTGATAAAAGACAAAGAAACTTGTAGAATCACAGTTCGTAGATCCTAGAATAAATTAATCAATTTTTATCACAGAATTTTCAGGAATTAATATACTGATTCTCGTTTCTCTCTCCATATTCTCTCGATTTTTTGTTCACAGTTGCACTTTGGTTACGTCTGGGTTGCGTCTAATTCGGCAATCTGTCTGTATGATTTCCCTTCTTTATGCAATTTTAATATTAGTTCCCTCTCGCATATCTACGTACCCGATTATTTCATACTCATTGTAACTATATAAATTAACGTCACTCATAATGATACACAAAACTCACTACATGATGTCACTATATCAACTGAATCTACAAATGTTCACAGTTTCTCTACAAAAACATTGTTTGATCGCTTGATCTCTAAGCGATCAAATACTTTTGTGATCCTTTCTCAATACATCATTACTTCTACAAATATTATTCGATTCGTTTCAAATTTCGTGTACATAATTCGATAGTTGTGGCCTATAAGTAGTCGCAATATTATTTTCAAAACTTAAGTCTAACATGAATATTTTTATTATTTACAATTTCAATAGCGAGCGTTCGAATATATTCGTGAGCCAGTCTACGTCGCCTGTATAGAAACTTTTACTATGACGTTCTTAGATCGTCTAGGGGAAACAAAAAAATAAAAAAAAAAAAAGGAAAGAAACTTTGATCGAAACACAGTTAGTGACTTATACGTTATAAAGTTGTGGATAGAAAGTATACCTTAGAACGCGAAGAAACGCGTTTACTTGAAATTCGATTAACCGTGTCTTCTTGTGGACCGCTCGGTTACTTGAATAAAGTAATGTCCTGACGAAAGAGAGGGAGTAGACATCGAGTAACTAACTAACTACCGGAGACCAGTAAGTTCATTCACGATGGCCTCTCTGCTTTCCTGCCTTCCTGCCTTCTTGCCTGCCTGCCCTTTGGCCTCCGACCGGCGTTAAAATTCGTTCAAAATCTAATATTCCCTTGGAGAGAGAGCGAGGACAGGGATCGATAATTCGTTTAGTAATAGTCGGTACCGAGCTCGGTTAGGTTGATGCTTCCTACTTCCTCTTTAGTAATACCTACACCGTGTCTCACTGTTCAGCAGACTCGAGTACCAGCGGGTTAAGTAGGTAGCCTCCGTGAAGGGATGTACCTATATACCACGCACGTATAATATTCTCGAGCACTCTCCTACGGATAATATCGTCTGTGATGTCGAAGTTAAGGTGCCCTGCCTGTCGCCAGCTCGCTTGAAAGACTAAGCAACATCCATACTCTTGTCTTCGAACCTAGTGTGATCGAGTAAAAGAGAAAGAGAGAGAAGATATTTGAGAAGGAACGAGGGAAAGCCTCTTTCTTGTCCCTTTATCCTCCCGCCCTACGTCTCTTTCACGGATGCTTCCTGAACTAATTAACAACGTTAGCGCATATTAATTGAAGCAATATCGCGCCGATAGAAGGAATCGCCATATTGGAAGCTTTGTCTTTTTCCTCCTTCTGCCCATTTACATTTGACGAAAAAGGAAGAAGGACGAGAGACAAAAGTACTTAACAGAATCGATTTCCGTTTTGTCCTAGCAACGAGGGAAAAAACCTAGCTATTGACACTGATGCCGAGAGCTGATAGAAGATAATTAGTTGAATTATTTGTAGTTAGTCGGAAGAGTTCAAGGAAAGGGAGTTAAAGTCCATTCAATGTTAATCGACACGATCCTCTTGTGATAGAATGAAATGTTTAACAGCTCGTATAAGAGACTAAAAGAGAAAAAGAGAGAGAAAGAGAGAGAGAGAAAGAGAGAGAGAGAGAGAGAGAGAGAGAGAGAGAGAGAGAGAGTTTAAAGAACACAAATATTTGAGGTTTAAACGATCGACTGTCACGTGTGTAGACTATCTTTTCCAGCCTGGATCGATCCACACAGAGCGAGATAGAATTTACCCCCCTGATTGGCCATATGCGACAAGTTTGCCAAGTCGTGCTGTGCCGTTAGTGAAGACTTTCTGCGCGCGAACGCTTCGTTTATTTGTGAAATGTATTAACGCTTTTAAAAATCTAAAGGGGCAACATCGAGAAAGCATCGATACATGTCCCTTTTCGTAAATAGTACAAGGGGTTCGATATTGACAAGTGTTCGGGGATGCCACAACCCCTCACAGTGGCTTAAATCACCATCTACCACGTGCGGCTTTATTCTTAATACGATGTAAAATGGAAAACAATATATGTAACGTATGTACGTACGTAAACGTATTACATGTACGTAAACGTATGTTCGCTCTTTCAAAGAATTTATGCAAACACCGAGGATATACGTCCCCTCTTGTTCTGATAAATGCTAAACGACAGTTGTCTTTTCTAAAGAGCGACGTGTATATCGAACAAAAGCCAATGCAAATATAACGTAAGCGCGTAAATTCCTGTTCCATTTTCTTTCTCTCATTTTCACGTACACCCTTCAATGTTACGTATACCAAGGTATGTAAGCTCGAAGCAATAGGAAATAGTCTTTCGTGGCAAACAAGCGATAGATTTATAGTAGTAGACGTTTATATAAGTAGCAAATCTCTTTGACGTCGTAAGGGAAAAAGGGAGCAAGCAAATCAGAAGATCCAAGAAGAGCCAATAGAATCGAATTCGAAATATTGCATCCCTATTGAAATATATTTGTAAGACACTCTGAAAGACAATTTCGCTGAGAGAAAATAAGAATAGAATAGAGTAGAGAAGTAGATATGTGAAAGGAAGAAGAAAGGTTTATAGGAGAGATATGCCTTAGAGGTGAGTCGTTATATCTCTCCAATGGGAAACCAACTCTCTCCGTTCTTGGAAATATGAGACAGAAAAAGGGACCACAGCCACTGCCGCCGCCCTGGTGAAAGTGAAAGAAACGTCCCTTGGTTTACAAGTGATCTTTGGCAAGGGCTCGAAAAAGAATATTATCTACATTATTCGATTGATTTTTAAAGATTTCGAGATAGTACTCGATTACACGAGTACTTTTGAGTACGTTAATTTTCATCAGGGGGGAAAGAAATAAAGAAACTGCGGTATACTATAATACATTGCTGGTTATTCGTGAGAGATTAAAAATTCATTGCCAAGACCTTCATGAATTCATTCGTTGAAAGGATGAGAATAAAACTGCCGCAGGAATCCTCGTACGATTTAAAAGCGACTCTCGAGAGTCTCGGTGGTTCACGCACGCGCTCGTGCAAGACCCGCGTATTTCTCCATTTTCCAAGAGTTCACCGTATGCTGCCTTTCAGCCAGACGCAACCCCAGACGATTCCTCCTAACTTAACTCATCCTCCTCCTACATCTCCTGCTCCTCCTGTTCCTCCTCTTCCTTCTCTCCTCCTCCTTGTCCTCATCCTTTCCTTCTACTTTCTCTTCTTCGCGTTTCCTCGGATCGGCCGTTCCGCACGCCTTCCGAGAAAGCCGAGAGATCCGAGGATTTTTCGTGAAAAACCTCGCTGGCGTAGTTTGCTTTGGAACAGGAGATGTTTGGTTAACATGTGTGCCTAATGGCCCGTGCGAAATGGATTTTTAAGGTTTTCGTTTTAAGAGACGACAGGGCGCGCGCCTCTCCAAGGACCCAAAGCGATTCATTCGTTGAAGGGAAAATAGTTAGAGAAAGAAAGAACGCGTGGGAAGATCGAAAATCGATCATCTAAGTGTACGATGCTATTACATACGCACCCACATTCAGAGACACGAACGTTCTTATTGATAAGATCGAAAGCCGATCAAGATTACAAAATGGCTTGTACTATACGAATCGGCTCTACTTACGATCGATATATCGATGTATTTCAAGATCCGTGAAAAGAATATTCAAGGTTTTCCACTATCGATGTCTTGGATATCATAGAAATAATATGGTAATAGAGAAAAGGGGGTTAACGTTCGGAAATACCATTACGATTATTTAATACATGTTTTCGGGAGACTTGACTCGATCTTATTTGAATTATTTCCACCCTACAAGAATAACGTATGAGAAGATAACATGATTATTAAATTCATTTTTAGGAAATTGGAATTTTACCATTGTCTTTTCTTTCTTTCAATTATACCGAAAGCCCAACGATGAAAAATAGATGTAAAGTTTCTGAGAAAGATTTTAAACGACATCCCTCTTTCTCTGTTTATCTATGGGAATAATAAAGCTAAATCGTCGGAAAACGACGTATTTCAATGGCAGTATTTAGTCGAAAGTGAATTTCTTTTCGTTCGAACGACGTTCTCTCAGAACGAAAACATTATTCCTATCGCAGTGCGTATTTTTGTGGCAACTGCGAGGATATATAGCAAGTCTATAGTATTTTCGACGTAACCAATGTAGACCCCTACCTCTCATTCTTTCTCTCTCTCTCTCTCTCTCTTATTTTCTTTCTGCTATAGACGATACCCTCTTAAAGCTTTCGTGAGCTTACGTCGCACGAGAAGGGCACGAAAGTGGGAGGACGAAAAGAAGGAGGAGAAGGAGGAGGAGGAGAAGGAGAAAGAGAAGGAGGAGGAAGAGGAGAAGGAAGGACCCTTGGATATTAGGTTTCCCAGTGCGGTTTTCAACCACCCACTCGATCGGTTGATCGGCCGACTTTACCCCGGGGAAATCACACTAGATACGAATTGGCCTTCACCCTCTCTTTCTTTCTCTCTTTCTCCCTCTTCCTTTCTCAGTCCTTCTCTCTTACCTTCCAACGTGCTTAAGAGGAAGTCCAAGAAAGAAAGAGAGAGAGAGAGAGAGAGAGAGAGAGAGAGAAAGAAAATGCTTGGTACTCTACGGTACACGGCCCTTGGCGACACCATGTAGACGACGACGACGACGAAGATGGTGGTGTGTATTAATCGACGTAGGATCTTCTTTCATTCCTCACGGCATCCACTCGTGTCTCACGGGACAGGAAGAGATGAGAAAGGATTACCGAAGAAGTAGTATTTCGTGGTCGTTGTATCAACACTAGTGATTGGGGAAAATCGATATCGTATTTTACAATTTTTCATGAACTGCCTATCGCGTTTCTCTATCACGTATCATGAACAATTACGTTTTTTCTCCCCGATATAATTTATAAATCACCTAGTTCTCCTTCTTCTATTTCTAATTTTTTTTTCTTTCGTTCTTTTTTGCCTTTGAATAGCGGAACTTCAATTTTGTCTCGAGCGCAAAATGAATTAAGCTCGCTAAAAGGAAAATATTTCTCTTAGCTAACTCTAACGTTGTAACGTTAAAAGAATTATTATCGCTCAGCGCTTCATAAATCAAGTCCTCGTACGAATAAGAATTCAGTGTTAACGATGCGGTCGTATCGTAGCTACGCGAGACAAAGTACTTCGATATACTCCGCGAGTAAAGTACGCGCCGCGAGCACGTTCGCACAATCGCGCCAGAAATCGGGTAATTTACGAGTTAGCGATTTAAAAGGACAGTTCGATGCATTAACGTTGACTTATTAAAACGTCAAACCTTCGTATTAAGAGAAAGAGAGAAAGAGAAAACGAGAGAGAGAGAGAGAGAGAGAGAGAGAGAGAGGAAGAAAAAGAGATAAATTAAGCGACACGCAAACGCCAATTTAAATTCATTATGCGCATAAATTAAATTGCAAAATGGAGTAGAGAAAAAAAAGGAAAATAAAATAAAAAAAAATACGGGAACACGAGAATCGCAAGTAGATAAAACGCACGATTTGTGTTGGTAGGATATATCGTTATATCGTATCTCGTTATAAAACAACTTGTCCTTATAGTACAGCTCGAATGTCTCAAACTTCCTTCCTATATTACTTCCTTCTCTCTTACCTTACTCTCTTCTTCCTCGTTATCGTCTTTCAAAACATTTAGTTGTCACAGATATTCACCGAGAACCGCGAGTCGTTTACGACGATACCATTCATTAATGAGTCCGCCTACTTTGTGGAAGCTCGAACGGGAGCATCAAAGTGTAACTCCCGCGAGAAGACGCAAAGTGAAACTCGTCTCTCTCTGTCTTCTCTCTCTCTCTCTCTCTCTCTCTCTCTCTCTCTCGTCTCCTTTCTTCTCTTCCATAGTGTGGAATTTCGCATTGCTTTCGGCCCTTTCCCTACTATACTACTACTAGTACCACTACTACTACTACTACTACTACTACTACTACTACTACTACTACTACTACTACTACTACTACTATTACTACTATTACTATACTATCCGACTCCTTATTCTCTCCCCACTCTTTGTCTCCCTTCGAGACTCTACGAGGTAGAGAAAGACAGATATAGAAAGAGTCTGCAGGCTATTAAATCTTACCAAGCCGGCAAAAACTCTTTCCGAATTCTATTTGTCTTTCCACCCCTCTTTCTATTCTACGAGAAGCATGAAGAAGAAGTCCGGCCACTTCCGTCAGTTTTCCAAGCTCGGGCTCGAAGTTCCGGTGACCAAACGCTAATCGGTCTAGACTCTCCGTTCCTCTCTTTCCTTCTCAATGAAATTCTCAGACTTTATCGACTCCCTCGTCTCTTTAATTCTCTCTCTTTCTCTCATACTCTCTCTCTCTCTCTCTCTCTCTCTCTTTCTTTCTTTATTCCCTCTTTATCGAAATCCCGCGAAAAGAATGAGGGAGAAAAAGGGAAAGAGAGTATGACGAGACAACCAACCCTCCTGGTCGTTCTACTAAAATGCACGAGACGCGTCAGCGATTGCACCGAGACGATATATGGCGAGAAGTTCGCACGTCCTGTGCGAGAATAAAGCAAGATAGAGACCCTTTGGAAATTCCAATATATTGCGACCACTGCTGCAGTGTCACCATTACCATAGCATGCATCCTCTTTCTTTGGAATGAAGTCTCTACTTTCTTTCTATCTCTCTCTCTCTCTCCCTCTTCCCCCCGCCCTCTCTCTCTCTCTCTCTCATTTTCTGTTTGTATCCCCTGCCAATGCATTAGATTTACAATAGCCTATTCTTTTTTCTATTGTCTCAACAGACAAGCATCCGAACAACTCTTGGAACTCGAAGCAAGATAATCGACAATTATGAGGTTAATGAAATTCGTTTCGAACGTATGTACTTCAATCATCCTCGAAATATGTCGACGTATATCGAAAATACCCTCTCTTCGAATAATCGAACGGTCAAGGCCAATATCGACCTTAGCGGCGACTACTCTCACCAATGTCAAAGTTCAACTCTCTATGAAATTAATTAGTCGCGTACTCGAACAAGACCAGAGAGCTTTTGTGCATCGCGTGTCTCCTAAAAATGGCTTGACAAAAAAAAAATTAAAAATAAAATAAAAATAGAAAAAAGAATAAATTAGCGATATTGATCAATGTCATTTTGACAACGGGAGAACGAAAACCCAAAGGAAAAGCAATAGAAAATCCAATCATTCTCTCTCTCTCTCTCTCTCTCTCTCTCTCTCTCTCTCTCTCTCTCTTCTTTTTTCTGTAATAGTAAGAGAAAAAGGGAAGGGGGGTAGGTCGTTAAACTTTTTCCAAGCGTATCTCAACATTTTTCACCGCACTGATACCGAAGCACGAACAACGTCTAATATTTAGTGTCATCATAGTTCAATATTGACACGCCGCTGTCTTATCGCTCGCAAGCAACATTAATCACAGTGCTTCTCCAAGAGCTCGCGAGCAAGCTCGTAAGAAAATTGCTTCTGACGTCTCTTACCACCCTCTCTCTCTCTCTCTCTCTCTCTCTCTCTCTTTCTCTTTCTTTATTTCTCTCTCTCTTTCTCTTTCTTTTTCCGTCTCAATATATGAAGACGAAGCTGACGGACGAAAGGAAAGAGGAGACTGATGGGAGGAACAGGGACTAGTGAAAGATAAAAAAGAATGTAAAGTACCGGAGACTTAGAGCCGATACTTTTTTCGCTTAGCATTTTAAAGTAAAGCCATCCAGCTGCTACGTGCTAATGGCAAATCTATAATAGCCTCGCAAATACCTTCGACTTTTACTCCTCACACCCTTCTACTTTTTTTCTATACCCTTTGTCCACTTTTTACCAAGCAAAAGGCTATTCCCAAGTGACGTCACGATCCCGCCACCACCATCACCACCATCACCATTACCATCACCGCCGACACTACTACTACCATCGCCATCACTACCACACGTACCCAGGACCACTCTCGTTCGTCTTTTTCTTTCTTTCATTTTTCTCATTTCTTTCTCTCTTTTCTCTTTCTTCGTTTCGATTCTCAAAGAAACAACGTCCGGTGGATGTCTCTCCGAGCTATCGGAAAGATACCAACGGAAGAGAGAACTCTCATGGATCGATAGCTACGATCCAAGGTGATAATCTTCCGAGGCCGAGCAAGCAGACGGGTATCTAATCTCCGTAAGGACGGATGTGGCAAACACGGATATACTGAATGGTGCATGTACTCATCGATAAATCGACTTCCTCGAACGTGTATCTACCTTCGACGTATTTCATTGAGAGACAAGTCTAACAGCTTCGTTCTCTACCTTTATTCTCTCTCTCTCTCTCTCTCTTTGTTTAAATCGAAAGAGAAAAGAACATATTATTTACGGATAAAGCTTTTTTTCAAAGGTTACACGAACAAACTTATCCGGCCATTCACGAGAAATTTATAACAAAAATCAACGTACATTTTTACACTGAAAATCTTTACCGAATGTAGTAGTTATCTCTTTAGTATCATTGAGAGATCTCTTAAAATCCATTGACCGAACAGCCATGTTAAATTTGTAACACGTAACATGCAGAAAGGTAACGAACAAGAAGAGGAACGAACGAGAGATCGTACCAAACGTTAAAGGGCTAACACGATATCAGTGAGTACGTATCGTTTTCACGGAATACGTTGAATACCTTGCCAAGGTTTACGTTACACGTTCTGGATCTGTCCTCTCTCTCTCTCTCTCTCTCTCTCTCTCTCTCTCTCTCTCTCTATCTATCTATCTCTTTATCTCTCTATCTCTTTCCTGTACCCCATGACTTTATCTTCTCTCCACAGTGCGTTATCCTCGTTCTGCAGTACGACGATAGTCACGCGCACCGTTATCGTTTTATGAATAACAGTTCTCGAAATTGCCTTTCGCAAAGCGCGATACCCTGCTAGCTTCTGACCTGTACAACTAACTACGCCTCTTGTGTACTTAAGTATAGGCAATACCGTGGAGTCAGTTTCACTGACCGCCATAACGTTCAGATATCGAGTGAAATACTACGAAGGGCTACGAAGCGGATGGTTAAGCATAATAAAGTAGAATCGACGAAATCGGAGTACGGACAAGAAGAAATACGAATTGTTCGAGCGTTACGTTACATTAGATCGCGTTAGAGATCTTACTTCGATTGTAACTGATGTCGCTACGTAACCAGTACTGCTTATGTGTATTAAGCGTTTTCCATCGATATATCGTCATTCTCTTAATACGTTCCCCTTGAATTTCAAATAACATACTTCGTAGATTACGCGACACATAACACGTCGCTAAGTTACATGCTTGTAAATGTTACGTATCCGCGCAGTCGCGACGTCGTCTAAAAGTACCACGTCGATAACAGGGAAAAGGTAAAAAGGGAAAAAAAAGAAATTATTGCCAACGATCGATGAAAAACTTATAAATGTTAGGCCGTAGTTTGCAAAACTGCCGAACGATTTGCACTTAACTCGTTTCAATGCTGAATAACACACTCGCCGAAGTGTCGGTAACGCGTGTAACTTGTAAGAACGCGAGATAGCGCCGTGAGCTCTCGCTCCTTCAGATACATTTGATTAAATCCCTCGCGATAACGGACAGGCGTATATGCTAAACGGTAGGTTTTCATGAGGAAAAGGAACCAATTACTATGATGCTATATGTTCGTGAGAAAACGTTGAAAGGTAATTCTATTTTAAACGAGTTCGTAACAACTACGTATACCATATACAAGGTGTTGCATTAACGTGCCATATAATACTTGCTTATTGTTTTTTTGTTTTTGACAAATTCTTTCTAAATACTTTAAGATCGTAAGAAATTCGATATAATCTTCATATTATCTTTTTGAAGTTTGAAGTAATGTTTGAAAATTCACATCGAAGTATTTTTTATATTGGTTCTACTTATAGATCAGCAGTTAGCTTTTTTATAAATAAAAACTTTGAATAAAGATAAAAGATATCAAAGACATTAAAGAGAAAAGTATATATCGAGCCACGTTCAGGCACATTACATTTTCTTAACTTTACAATTAACGTAACACGTTCCTAAAATACGAAACAGCTTGTATACATACCTAGTTGTATAGTAACTGCTGTACATACAATCATACCGTTTTACAAAGGTTTCTCTTCGCGTGTCGCGTGCGTCGACCTTTCTTTCCTCGCTTTCGTTCGTTCCGCCGATTTTGTCGGCATGCCATGCTCGCGCTTCAATTCGTCCGTACGTACGTATACGTATATACGAGAGTAGCAAAATTTCATCTCTTTCTGGAATTTAGAATGACGGCAACATTTGCGCTCCCCCTTTCTACGCATTTGCGCGCAGAATTCCATTCCCCTCTTAGCGCGTGCACTTCTTCCACGTGAAACGCTCGCGCATTTGTCGCTCGTGTTACTCTTTTGTATATCACTCGGAAAATATTAAACTCGTCTTTCTCATTTCTCTATACTGTACGAATGTTGTTTAAAAATAAACGAATGTAACATTTTCCACGTCCACTTTCTATAATTTTCAAGCTTCAAGCGTAAATAAAAAGAAAGAAAAGAAAAACGTGAGAGAAAAATAACGAGAAAAAAAAAATAAAAAGGAAAAAGAAATGCTCGTCGAAACACAAATTTTATACACATTTTTCTATTAACGATCCGAGGGACAATGTGATTTCCCTTTTATATATCCTCGCGAGTCGCCGTCATAAAACGAAGACAAACGACGATCCGCAAATCTTCGTGTCACATCCGTAACGGATGCATGAGTTTTCATAAAAGTTTCATCGCGACCCATCCAGTGGTTCGGACTGAATTTAGAATATACGCGTACGTGCCGCAAGCCGCGAGCACGAACACGGCCGCACATTTTTACGATGGCAAATGTATATATCATCCACGAGCGGACGCGTTTAAATGTCGCTTTAACTTCCTACTAAAAGAGACGCTACGCATCGTCTCAAACTCTCGGCTCGATTATCCTTCGCTTGACGATAAAATTTCACTTAAAGAAAATTGATCTGCAATCGAAATAAGAAAAAGGAATGTATTAGAAATGAAGATATAGCCATATTAGATCGTTCACATTCATTTCATATATCCTATATAAATCCAAGTTAAATTCAATTATAATATTGAAATATTTGTTTATTCGAAACACGATCACGAATCTCGGACGTCTTATATTAAGAAATGTATTATAAATGAAAATAACTCGAACGTGCTTTACGTCATACTATATATAAATTCAATTATAATAAAAATATATATTTTCTTTTCAAACTTGATTTCGAATCTCGCACGTTTTGCGAACGAATATTTGAAATACTTTGAAACGAAACTACTCGGCAAGACGTTTAGAAGCCACTACTATTCCAAGGATTCTAAAAAATCCTTCGTGTAGTTTCGGCATGATAATAATGCATGGCTTTGCCATAGGATGAAGTATGTACGTGCCAGCGGCATACGTACACACCCCACCCCCCCCCCCCCATCGTTCGCACGAATTCTTAGGCGCTTAAGTATTGTCGTCGCGCGTATACAAACACATATATATACGTGAGAGAGAGAGAGAGAGAGAGAAAGGGGGGAGAGTGAGAGAGACGCCAAACACGAGAAACACGAACGAGATGTACGCTTTTACGGTAGAGATAGCGATCAGGCACGAGTCTGGCAAGTGTATTCTTTATTCCATGCAGGGAGACTGCGATAGCTTGGATCAGCCACCAC
>OU964962.1:5006748-5094248 GCA_918808275.2 Dolichovespula sylvestris | reverse complement strand
GCTAGTAATGCGAGAAACGCGCCGATATCAACGTTTGAAGTACGCCGAAGAAACCCTCTGCACTTCTCCCCTAATCCCTTCTCAGTTACTACGGAACTTCGTTCGATGAAGCTTCTGATAGAAATCGACGTAGCGTGCCGTTACGACGACGACGATGGCGACTACTACTACACGACAACGAAGTACGAGGAGAGAAAGAGGAGAACGATAAAGACACGCCATTTGTGATAATCAACCGAGACGTACTTAACTGTATAAAAAAAAAAAAAAATGAACTCGCATAAGGACAACGACGAACCAACTCTTCTGATCGCATCGGATCTGGTTTTGTTTTCTTTAGATACAAAGAGACTCGTCTTTAAAGAGATGAAAATGTGCGAAGAAGAAGAAAAATAAAGAGACAGCAAGAAGAGAGAGAGAGAGAGAGAGAGAGAGAGAGAATGTGTGAGAGAAAAGTCCCATAGCGGAAAAAAACACACACGCCCCATATGCTTTTCACACTTTTATCATGTTTACACGCTACAGTTAACCAACAGCTACGTTTTAAATACGAAAAAAAAAAATAAATAAATAAATTTCTCTCTCGTCTCTTCTACGATTTTCAATGGTATCGAAAAGAGCTCGGTTAAATGCACTCGCTTTCAAATATTAAGCGTTGCTCATATCGCACGATAAATTCGTGCGTTCGACGCGTTAAAATTTTCGACTTAAATCAAGCTCATGTTTCGAATTTAGCTGACTGTTGAATGATTTGCCAGCTAGCTAGCTTAGTACGGAACTCGCACAAAGGGATCGTACGATGAATTACGAATCTGATTGAAAACGAACTGATTAATATAATTCGAATACCATATTGAAAGAATATTCAATATTACGATTGTCAAAAGATAGATCGTAATACACGGAAATACGTAGAGATATGTTCACTCGCTTAACAAATTAATCCATCACGATCGGATCACAATGAAAATCTCCGCGTCAGCGAGCCATCGAATTCGGACTGCATACACGTTTACGAGGATTCGCGTGGTTCCGACACGTGTCGTTCGCAGCGACCGACGACGAATGTCAGGAACACGTGTCATCGTTAATGTAAAAAAAAAGAGGTAGAAGAAGGACGGAAAGAGAAAGAGAGAGAGAGAGAGAGAGAGAGAGAGAGAGAGAGGTAGGGAGGGAGAGAGAAAAAGAGAGACGAGCTCACGTCTTCTATCGTGACAACTTGAACTTGGTCACATTAGAAGCTTTTCCGGAAGTGTATATCGCAAGGCAAGGTTCGTCATGATGGTCTCGATGACAGGCAAAAGATTTGAGATTCATCATGCATCGTGAATTCTCTTATTGAGGCCGTCCATTTGTGTTAACATAACGAGAGATACCAAAGTATATATACGTGAATGTATGTATTTGTGTATCCATGTATGTATGTAGGTAGGTATTACGTAGAAAAAGGGAAGGAAGTTCTGCGAACTTGACTCACCCACAAAAAAAAAATAGATTGGCCGTGTTGGAAGTTGGTTAAAATAAAAGCAGGAAGAGGAAGGAAGGAAGGAAGGAGTAGAGAGAGGGGTGGGGAGGAGAAGAAAAAAGCAATCGAGAAAAAACTCGAGAGAAAAATCGCGCGATCGACAAACCGCGAAAACGGAAGTCGAACGAACGAGAACGAATCGTTTCGGCGATTTTAACGAGCAAACTACCGATCGTTTTCCAACCAACGTACCGACTTATAATACACTTTTCCAAGCTCGTAACTCCGATATGGATGGGAACGATTCTTTCGCGGATTATATCTCGACAGTGTACAACACTACTCGTTTCCCATCTTCTTTCCGCTTGGTTCTTTACTTTCGTGAAAGATAGAGATAGAGAGATAGATAGAGAGAGAGAGAGAGAGAGAGAGAGAGAGAGAGAGGGAAAGAGAGAGAGAAAGTACTCGAGCTAAGCAAAAGTTTGGCGTTACGTCGCCTTATAAATCACGGGCCCGAACTTTCTCAGGAGGCAACTGGCTTTAACTTACTCCCCTTTTTTTCTCTGCTCTCTATCGTTCTCTCTCTCTCTCTCTCTCTCTCTCTCTCTCTTTCTCTTTGTTTCTAGCATCTCTAGCTCTCTACGAAAGTAACAACCCAATTTATGCAGATTGCGGACGTCGTATCGGAACCGCGCGCGAATTCGAGCCAACGCACAAATTGGCACTTCGACGAGGAACGCCCGAAGCTATGAAATATTCAGGGCTCGGCTCTAAGGATAGCCATAATATTCTCTCTCTCCGCTATGATTTTACGTTCGACATATAAATTCTTAAAGTTCTTCAAGTTTCACCGAAAGAAAGAGAGAGAGAGAGAGAGAGAGAGAGAGAGAAATAGAGGTAAAAAAAGAAAAGGATAAGAATACGGAAGATGTTCTTTAGGAATAATAATTATTTCGAGACCCTTGTCTAAAACACATACCAGAAATCCATTCCCATCGCTATTAATTTGAAAAAGAATAAACGGCTATGCCCGATCATAATTCCAAATCCACGTCGAGTTTGAAGAGCAGACGCGTGCGTTAAAATAGGCGTACGAGAGACTCGTCAGGTGGCAAGCAGATGTGTATAACGCATCTGCATACTCGCGCATAATCGTTCTTTTTATCGGTTCCCATACCTTCAGACAGACATTTATTTCTGGCGAAAATCTCGGCCTCGGTTCAATGAAATATGTAGGTATGTCAGAATTCCCTCTTCAATTTCTTATCCCCTTTCGGTATTGCGTCATGCTAGCGTGTCGCTCCTTTCTAAGCTTATAAGCGCATTGCTTATGTCAAATTTAAACGACTCTCGTCTTCGTACTTTGATCTACCTGACGAAGAAAAAAGAGAGAGAGAAAAATGATAGATCTTCCATCCGAATTCATACGACCCCAAGCGTCGTAAACGTCGATTCGTTCGTTCGACATTCAGTACGGGCTTTAACGTTCGAGTAGACTTCCAAAAGAGAAAGGAAGAAAAAAAAAAAGAAACGGCAAAAGAGTGAAAAGAGAAAAAAAGAAAAGGCACGAAAGTTCTCTAGTCGGGCGCCTAGCGCGTACATCCTCATTTAAATGAAATAAATCTTGTTACGAGTAATTTTCGTCCGGCCGACGGGTTCGAGACGGTAAAGAGACGAGATGGAAAGGCCTTTTAAGCCCCGTGTCGGAGTGATGCGAGACAAATGAATTTCGTTCCATCACCCCAAGAAGACTCCTTTCCTCCCTTCCCCCCTCCGCCCTTCCAAAGCCCTCCGTACTACCTACTCCTTCTCATCACTGGGCTCACCGTATTGCAACAATGAGTATGTAACGCACGTTTTCTCCTGTCTATTTCTCTACGCAACGCGAAGTGAGCCTTTCAACAATGCAACACGTTCCAATTTCATCGTTTACGCTTCGATGTATATGAAGAAGGGAAAGAAAAAAAAAAGAAAAAAGAACGAAACAAAAGAATCGTCTAGATAATCCTTTTACAGGGGGAACAAACAAATTATTTGTAATAATGACTCCTTATATTCGTTTTTCATTTTTACTTTTTCTTTTCCTCTCTTTGTTCGTACATTTTACGTCATTAAAAGCGACAAACTGTCGCGATACATACGAACGTAGAAAAGACATATGACAGAGGCAATAGCTGGGCGCGTTTAAACGATAACACCATGTAATATTTTCTGAGTATGGCCCTCGATATTTCATAGAAGCTGCTTCGTTAACGTTTTATTACACTTTTTTGCACGTTCTACGGTCTCTCTCTCTCTCTCTCTCTCTCTCTCTCTCTCTCTCTCTCTCTCTCTCTGTCTTATTAGCGTGCCTCGTCTCAGCTCAAGTAATTAAATAATGCCATAGGATCGATCGGCTTTTACAAAAATGCGGTCACGCCACGGAGACCGATAAGTCTGTCATCCTTATTTGCAGGATTTAATCTCGATAAGCGAGATTTAATTAATGATATGACAATAACGATGCGCCATTCTCGGTTTTTATTCTTACTCTCTCTCTCTCTCTCTCTCTCTCTCTCTATCTCTCTCTCCCTTTTTCGACCTTTCTTTCTTTCATTCGTCGTCGTCGTCGTCCACGAGTCGATACGCGAAAGAATTCAACCAAGAGCCGACCGGTCAATCGTTCGATGGCGTTTTGCGGTGGAATTAAACGATCGTTCGCTTAATTAATTACACGAAAGGGGCCACAACTTTTATTCGTTTTCTTATTACGTTCCAACGCTAAAAGTGTATCCGCAATAAAGCAAACAAGAATAAAAGGCAACACGTGAGAGAGAATTTTTTGTACATACACATAACACACATACGAGTACTGAGTATCGAGTAGTTCGATGTCAAAAAGCAATCAACGAAGAGGATCGTAAAAGTTCGTATGCACTCCTGTTATGCCTTTCTCTTTCTTTCATTCTTCTACCTTTTCCTTCCTACTCAATCTTAATCTTCTCTCTCTCTCTCTCTCACACTCTCTCTTTCTCGCTATCTTTTTCTTTTTTTTCTTTTCTTCTTGCATCTCGATCGTGACGGTATTTTATACCCCACATTATCCGATTCGTCGTCTCGTTCCTCGTCTTCTTGAATCCCTCTGGCTACTATATACTACCTTTTCGTGATAGAAAGAGAGAAAGAGAGAGAGACAGAGAGAGAGAGAAAGAGAGAGAGAGAGAGAGAGAGAGAGAGAGAGACGAAGGTCGGGCAGGTTTCTGTCTTGGGGAGCAAACGGTTTTTACTTCCTTATTTCGTTTTGTACTCGCTCATTTCACCGCGTTCCAGGACCGTACCTACATCGTCACGAAGGCGACGAAGAAGCCTCCGAGCGTTTTATCGAACATCCCGATGTTTTATCTTTACGCGCTTCTTTTTATGCCTGCGACACTTTCCATGTATCCGTTTCATTACGTCTTCGAGTAGCGACGAGGACGAGTACGAGTACGATGACGTGATGAAAGGGAGAAAGAGTAAGAGAGAGAGAGAGAGAGAGAGAGAGAGAGAGAGAGAAATAGAGAGAGAGAAAATAAATAAATTCTTTAAAACGAAAGCTCAATGGATCGAAGGAGAAGCGCGTGCTACGATAACAACGTGTTTTACTTATCAAAAACGAAGTATAAGTTAAGAGCATCCGCTTTGGAGAACGCCTGGACGCTCTCGCTAAACGATAAAGAATTCTTTGTCGATGAACGTAACGCGACAACGACAACGACGACGACAAGGATAGATAGATAGATAGATACGGACTAAGGGCAAGCGAAAGAAAAAGAGAGATAGATAGAAAGAGAGAAAGAGAAAGAGAGAAAAAGAGAGAGAGAGAGAGAGAGAGAGAGAGACAAGAGGACTTGTCTTTAAATTGATCCAAATTGACGAAGCTGCCCTAGAATGTAATCGGCTCGAATAGTCACTTTAAAAAGTGTTGCAAGAGTTCTCTCTCATCCGCGATAGAAGGAGAAAGAGTAGAAGAGTCCATTTGCACTTCCTCTTTCTTCTTCTTCATCTTCCTTTCCTTCTTCCTCCAGCCACCCTCCCTGTACTCGTTAAGGATGCCATCAGAGATTCCATTCTTTTAGGCAACGTACTTACGATCGAATGTAAACATCTAAACGCTCTACGAACGAGTACAGAAAACGTGAAAGAAAAAGATGGAAAGAGATTTCGAAGCATTTCGAAAAGCGTTCCTCTTTCTTCCCTCGTTTCTTTCCATCTCTTTTCTCTTTTTCTTTCTGAAAAAGGGTCGCGAAAGAACCCTCTTCAAGTTCCTACGTTCTTTCACGATGACAAAGTGGATCGATCTCGTCAGTGTCTATACCCTCTCGCTTCCACTCGTCATGGGACTCGATTTCACCAAGGCCCAGTTTCGCGTTTAAGAAACTCCCGAAACTTTTCACTCTGCAGTTCGCGAGTATACAAGCTTCCTTTCTCTCTCTCTCTCTCTCTCTCTCTCTCTCTCTCTCTCTCTCTCGCTCGCTCGCTCGCCCGTTCGCTCTTTTCATCTTTCTTTTCTTTCGCCCGAATTTTGTACGATAAGATACTTTTTGAAGAACCCCTTTCGCGAATCTTGCTTTCAGGAGAAATACTAGGATTCGTTCCATATTTGACTATGTTCCACGAAAGAATAAGAAGATGAAATGTTCAACGCGAAACAATGTCGTTCTTTTTTATGACAACCATACCAACGAACATACCAAAGGTAACGCTAAGTTTCTTTGTCCTTTGTCAGAAATTTTTCATAAATTACAAAAATATTCGTTGATACAAATGAAACGTTTCTTAGATACGAAAATATCTTCGTAGAAAAGTATAATACTAACGATCGTGTTGTCAAAGTCTGGAGAAAGTTGGTATGGTATCCTTCGACAGGAAAGTATTACCATATGTAGAGTTTATCGTTCGTACCGCGATCGATTCTATTTCCCAAGTCTCGATGACTCCACCCTGTACATCTACAACGGATAGAAAGTCGACAACCCAAGCGATCATGATCAAGTAAATCGTACGCAGCAAATAGAACGCTGAAAGCTCGCCTGCCACTCGAAAGAAATAAATTAATCGAAGAAAGAAAACGGTGAGATAGAAAGTAGTCGAGAAAAGGATAAAAAAATATTTTAATTTCTAATATCACTTTCCTCTCTTCGAAGGATTTTTCAAATGAGATTTTTATTTAATTGAAATTCATTATAAAAACAAAACAAGAAAAGAATACAATTATTTTATCGATCGTCAGAACTTTAACGACGATGAAAACGCAATGTTCTCTTTGGTAAGCGAATATCGAGTACATCGAAGTCTCTTTTAATGGTACGCGTGCCCTTTTGATCTCAAAAGGGAACGAAGAATGAACAGAGAGAGAAAGAGGGAGAGAGAGAGAGAGAGAGAGAGAGAGAGAGAGAGAGAGAGATAGTTTTAACGCACGTCAGAATCCCAGTCGCTTTTTGAGACCGGAAGGACCCCGCTAGCTGTGGTACGCCTGTCAAAGTTCTATCGGCGGATAATCTCCGAGAGCAGAAACGCCAGACCTCCGTTTTATCCGCGTGCCGAGAAACTCGCGTAATGCCATGGCACGTTCATCAAAAGCCTTTTCCTCTCTTCGTCGAAGTCGAGTTTCATGGACGCTTCAAAATTTCTCGCTCCGATAGAGTCTCTGTCTCCGTCTCTGTCTCAGTCTCTCTCTCTCTCTCTCTCTCTCTCTCTCTCTCTCTCTCTCTCTCTCTCTCTCTCTCCCGATTAGGAAATTCATTGACCTTTTCTATCCAACTATTTTGAATTTTTTTCTATTCGCCGTTTCATAACGGTATATCTATTTTATAGAAATCGATGAAGGTAACATTTTATCTATTCTTTCCTTATCATCATCGTTTTTTTAAATGTTTTTTTTTTTCTACTACTCTCTTTTTAATCAAACAGAATCTCGCTAATTCCATTTAATTTTCTCTGGGTTTATACCTCTATTCGAGGTATAGTAATCGAGATAAGAAATGTTTGGGGTCTATCGCTCGATCTTCAAATCTACGGAAAAATTCTAGGAGGTGTATTTTGTGAAGAGGAGTATTCGATATTACGCATTACGTGTTGGTCGATGGAAGTGAACGATAATGGAAGTAAATGCTTCTTAAAAGCGGACAATTCGACCGGTTTAAACAAATCAGCTTATTTCCGAATGCGATTATTACACGAAAATGAGCCGTAAATCACGCGAGTGGTATTGCACGTAAAGCTCATTTTCGCATAACCGGGCGACTACTGCTTCGTAAAACAAACTGACTCATACCGACTGATTCGACTTGAATGAACAATAACGTAACGATAATCAATTAAATCGCGTTACGTTAAAGCATGATTAAAATAAATTTCACGAATATCGATAATTGCTACGATAATGTAAAATTGATAGTTGGAAAGCTTTACGAAAATTTCCTGAGTCTCAATAAGATAAAAAAAATAAAGAATAAATAAAAAGAAATAAAAATAATAGAAAAATAAAAAGTGGAAAGGATCATGATCGATGTTAGCAAAAGCCGTCCGTCCTTCTAAACTTTTAAGTGCGATCACTTATTCATAATGCAATTTGATTTTCTCATAAGATCGATACGTCAATGGCACGATCTATTTATAAGACGTATTACACCGAAATTAATTTCCTCGAGTCCGACTACTCATCCGAATTGAATCTCTTTACGTCATAGTCCGCATCTACACGGTCATAAAGGATTCAAATGATTCGAACTATCAACGAAAGGCAACAATTACTTTCCCGTTAAAACGATCTTAGAAACAACGTCTACGAACCACGACCTTCGATGCCACGTGTCACACAAGCACGAGGAAAGTTCGACGTTGAAGAACAAGAAAAGAATGGAAGATAAAAATAAACACGATCTACTTCCGACGCTAAGCGAATATATACATAAGAGGATAAGGTTCAATCACTTTTTTCACGAGAGAAAAAAACACTCGTGTCGATCGGTCACCGACGACTAATAAACCAAAAAAAAAAGTCTTCAAAATCCAATAAAACATATACACGGATGAACGATACAAGGATGAAAAACAAAAAATGTGAGCGTGTGTACTCACCACGTGTCTTCCACTTCAAAACTTGAATCTTCTCTTCGTAAGAAGATACAGAGAAAATGTTGTCGAGCACGGGAAAGATTATAACATATAACAGAGAGAAAATATCAAAAGGAAATTATCACTGTCCATGGAAGATGAGGTTCCTCTTGCTCTTGTATTACGTACGGTACAGATCGAGAAAAATAAACTGCGCGCGTTAAAGCACGATTTATTTCCGCGTTTTTAAGAGTGTACCGGATAATAATAATACTAATAATAATAATAATAATAATAGTAATGACGATAATGACAATAACAATGCTAACAGATCACTATATACGATAATATGTTGATTGATATTTAAGAATTTATGGAGGAATAAAAGAAAAAATGGGAAAAATGGAAATAGCTGTTCTATAATAATTTTTATAATGATTATCGACGAAATGTAACGAGGGATAAAACGAACGGCGTGGCGTTTAACGTAACGAAAAATTGACCGCGTTGTCTATCGGTCGAGTAGACGCGCTCTGTTAGCGTGCACAACCGTCCGGTTCGAGGACTCGCACTCAACTGGTCTCCGCTCGTTCGCGCGGATTTCTCGAACGGCCAATCGGATTCGAGACTGCGCGGCGCGCCAGCGACGCCGGCGAACATTTTCTATCTCTATCTTTCTCCCTCGTAGCGGTGGTAAGCGAGTTGTACCTCGTGTGCACCGCACCTTAGCTTTAACCCCTCGACGCAAGAGGAGAGGAGGACGGGGGTACCACCCTTCGTTGCTTCTCCCTTAGGCCCTTCCTCTTTATTTCTCTCTCTTTTTCTCCTTCTTTTCTGTTTGTTCTTTTTTCTCACTCTCTCTCTCTCTCTCTCTCTCTCTCTCTCTCTCTCTCTCACTCTCTCTCTCTCTCTCTCTTTCTTTCTGTCTCTATCGACTATTCTCCATCTTTCTTTCACATTCATTCTTTCTCTCTCTCTCTCTCTCTCTCTCTCTCTCTCTCTCTCTCTCTCTCCTTCTCCACTTTTCTTTCTCCTCCATTTGCTATCTCTCTCCCTCGTTAGTTCACTCTTTTTCTCTCTTTCTATCTTCCTCCAGAGCACGACCGTGTTCCCTCTTTTTACTCGCCCTCACCGTGTCCCTCTTCCTCGCCCTTATTTCCCCTCCCTCTTTATTCATGGAAATATAAGGGTCGTTGGCATCGTGCGTGTATGCGTGACGCTCGAGCGTACCGTGTTCAAACTCAGGTGCGAATTTCGAGACGAATTCTCGTAATAATTCGCTCGCGAAACTCTCTCTACTCTCTTTCTCTCTCCTCTCTCTCTCTCTCTCTCTCTCTATTTCTTTTTTTTTATTTCTCTTGTATGGTCGTAAAGATTAGGGCACGAGTTTCGAAAGGCCAACGAAGAGCAACGGGACTCTTAGCCGTTTGTCGAACAAACGGCCCTTTCCTCGAGGATGTGTTATTGAGTCTTCTCAAGTGGAATTCACTGGAGAAGTTTCAAATACACCGTATATATCCACTCGACCCTCGAATAATATACCTATATCCATATATATATATATATATATATATATATATATATATATATATATATATATTTATATGTTGATTTTTTCCCAGTGGGAGAAGATCCGAAGCGAGCGGTCTTATAGCCTTTCATGAGTCGTTAAGTACCATCGAGGATATCGATGATGCATCTGCCTGTCTTCGGCAATAGGATCGACGTATCCGATGGCCCGACTTTCGCGTGGCTTGAACAAGAAAAAAGAACAAATAAAAAAGATCTGTCCATGTGCTCGCTATCGAATTAAAAATATAGAAGTAAAGCTACAGGACGACAACAACAGGCCTACAGTAACAGCAGTTTCGCGTCTGCCCGTAGTCGTGCTCGTTGCTCCGAACGGACGTCGATTTAAAAGGCAAACGAGATCACACGATCGAGCACAACCCCCGCACGGCAAGCATATATGGAGTAACGAAGCTTTTGTTCGAAAAATTCTTCTGAACCCTAGAGAAGAAAAAAGCTAAAAAAAAGAAAGAAAGAGAGAAAGAGAGAGAGGGGGGGGGAAAGAGAGAGAGAACGAGTATCGTCACCCTATTTATGTCGGACTTCGATCGCCGATCCACGCATCACTCCTCTCCTCTTTCTAGGGTTCTCTCCCTCTTTCTTTCTCTGTCTCTCCCCCTCCCCCTCCCCTCTCTCTCTCTTTCTCTCTTTCTCCATCTCTCTATCTTTCTCGATAATTCCAACTAGGGCTCGACATAATGCTTTTTTCCGGCCCTTCTTTTGGTACGGTGAGACAGGATATGTAGTATCAGTACGTATCTTCTCTCTCTCTCTCTCTCTCTCTCTCTTTCTCTATCTCTTTCTCTTTCTCCCCCCCCCCCCCTATCTTTTTTATTTCCTTCCTCTTTTTCTCTTACGCCCCCGAGTGATGCGAATTTTTCCCCGAAACGACGCGCCGTTCAAGCACACGAATCCAGCCGGTGGTAACCCCAAGGCGCACTCTTGTGAATTATCCGAGTACCTTAGGTAACTCCGTTGGGAATCGTTTTGCATAATGTTAAGAAAATACCGTGAAAGCCTCGAATATATGTATATATACATAGTTATGTATGTAAGGTATCTATGTATTATCCTACGAACACAACGTACTTTCTTTCCCACCGATATTACATCGCGTTACGACATTGTCGACAATGATCGCGTTTCTATAGCGTACTTCTTCTTATTACCCCCCCCCCCCTCTCTCTCTCTCTCTCTCTCTCTCTCTCTCTCTCTCTCTCTCTCTCTCTCTCTCTCTCTCTTTCGTTACGAACCTATTCATATCCCTGGCGAATTCTACTTCGTAATTTCACTTAGAGACGTTCTAGCGCCTCAAGAGTGTCGAAAGAAGAGTTCCTCTGTGAGTCCTAGTCTCTTAACAAGTTCCGAAGTCAAAAAAAAGAATGAAGGAAATGAGAAAGAAGATATCGATTCGAAGACAGAAGTGTTTATAGAACTCGATGCGACTTCGTAAATCGTATTTGAAAAGCTCTTCTTTGTTCGTTGAAAAAAGTACAAAAGAGAGGGAGAGAGAGAGAGAGAGAAAGACGTACGGATTCTGGAAGAGTCAGAAGAAACTAAGAGGACGAGGGAAACCCTTGGAAGCGACGCTATTAGTTCCGGTACGTCGTAAAACCTCAACATACCATGCTGAGGTTTCTTTGTGACCGTTTTCACCAAGAAAATCCTTCAGCATGTTTTCGCTTATATATACTAATCTTTTAAAAGGGACTCCTTAACGAGCGACCGATTAATGTTATCCGATACTCTTACTTCTTAGAATGCACTATTATATATACCTAATATCTATTTCATCGCGTCAATTTTTCTTTTCTTTCCTTTTATTTTTGTCGAATTCTCTCTAAGGGAAACAAGGCGAATAGCCACCCTTATCGGATCTGCGAAATAGAGTTTAAGATTAGATTCAGACCGGTAGCGACCGTTGGTCCTTGCGTAAGGACTTTTTAATGTATTCGGCGTTAAGAACTCGATTCAAACTCCATAAACGAGTTACGAGAAGTTGTTCTCTCTCTTTCTATCTTACCTCGTCGCACGCGCACAAGCCACAACCTCTTTAAACCGCCTCTCTCGCCTTATCGGTCGATCTCGCCCGCTCGTCGTTCCGCCGTTTACGTCCTTCGTCTTTTTTTCCTCTCTCTCTCTCTCTCTCTCTCTCTCTCTCTCTCTCTCTATCTCTCTCTCTCTCTCTCTCTTTCTTTATCTTTCTCTTTCTTCGTGGACAAGAAAAAGGGCAACCGGAAGCCATTGCAGATTCACCGTCCATCCAACAAAGGTCTTCTTATTTTGTAAACAGCTCGCGAATCGGTTACTCTTTTTATTTTTCGTATTCTCATTCCTACTTGTCTCTCTTTATACGGCTTTTCTCGCGAGAGATCGAGATCGTCGAAATTTAAAAAAACACCCTTATGTTATCTCTCTCCTTTCTCTCTCTCAGTCTTGTGGTTCAAAAATTTACAGTGAAAAATTATCCCTGTCTTACGATTCTTGCAATAATAAATTAAAGAGAAATAAGACCAAAGCAAAAGATTAACAAAAATTAGTATAAACTGTATAAAGGGACTCTGTGAAAATGTTCCACTTCTTCTTCGTTTGCCTTCTTTCGTTTAACAAATAAAGAACACTTATACTTGTAGCTTTTCGAGAAAAATTGTTCGTTGAGAAATTCGATGACAGTGCAACAATCCTTATTCGCGTTGTATCGATATTATCGATGTTCTCGTTCGTGTTCGTTTGTGACTGATCGAAAGCACGAGTTTGTGAACGACGAGAAAGCTCGTCCTCATGATTCGTATTTGTCTAATGTAGTACGCGTTTCTAATTACTTTTCTGTCCACGCATATTCTGATTTACGGTCCATTAATATTAATGCTCCGCCTAGGAAGTGGTCGCTTGAAAAGCATTTGACGTGGTATAACGTTTACGATCCATTTCCATGACGGTCCATTTGCCGGCTATAGAGATATGCGAACGCATCGATCGTAATCCGTCTATCCGATGAATGAGTAATAACTGAAAATTCGTCGGCAGCTGTCGAACCAGCGTGTCGTTTTGTTCGCGTACAGACGACAGAGTTAGTACGAGAAAGAAAATAAATCAAATGTAAATAAAACGAAGAAGATGAAGAAAAAGAGTTAACGGATAATCTGTCATAACTGCCGCGAACACCAGAAAATTTCATGTTCGACGTATATGCATGTAAATATGTATATAGGAAAGGTATGTGATACGTGCCGTAGACGATATTTTTCAAAAATTCGAGTCTGATTCTAGAATAGCTCGATGCATCCCAATGGACGTTTACGAAGAGCTTGTTTTCCACAAAACGTCTGCAAATAAAGTTTCACCGGACGATTTTAAAACGCAAGCTGGGCCTCATCCATCGAAACGTGTTCGCAAGATAAACGTAAAAAGGAAGAAAAAAAGAATTCAGAGGAAGTAGTAGTAGTAGTAGTAGAAGAAGAGTAAGAAGAAGAAGAAGAAGAAGAAGAAAAGAGATCAGCGCTACGAATCAAACGGTTGTACGAAAAAAAGATACGGAGATAGATAGGGTATGAGAGAGAGAGAGAGAGAGAGAGAGAGGTAGGGAGAGGAAACAAGTCGTTTTCGTTGTTTTGCGTCGTAAAACGTGGCGAGTGGCTCATTTGTACTACTCCTCGGTAACGAAGAAAAAACAGGAATCCGATTTGGCGCGAGAGCTCGGCCGCGTCGCATTTAAGGTTAAAAAGCTCGTTGAATCCTCATGTAACGGAAATTCTATTTAAGCTCTCCATTCGCTCTAGCAAACCGCACCCATATTAAATTCCACTGCTTCCTTCCTTTTCCTATTCTATTTCTTTTTCTTCTAATATATATATGTATATATATATATATATATATATATATAAATTTATATATTTATTTTTTTATTTTTACAGCATAAAAATTTTTGAAACGCTTTCAGGAAAGCTTTCGATCGGGTAACCTTCGTGGACTGCCAATTGCTAGCTTTTTCCCGTAAAACGCTTCGATCGCGTTTAATTCATTTCGAAAGTGAAAAAGAGGGAGAGAAAGAGAGAGAGAGAGAGAGAGAGAGAGAGAGAGAGAGCTGGAAATAGCTCCGATCCACTTACAGCTCGTAATATATTTTACATCGCTTTTATAACTACGAGTTAATGACGCTTTTACTAAATGAAATAGTGCTCTGACTCTGGCACGATATTTTGGAGAATTTCGTATGATCCCTTCGATCCTGTTATAATCTCATGACGACTAAGAGGTCATCGAAAAGAAGCAAAACGATAACGAAGAAAAAAAAAAGAAGAAGTAGAAGAAGAAGAAGAAGAAAGAAGAAAAGGAAGACTAGAACGGATGTCCTTGGAAGAGATTGCACAAAAGACGTTTGCTCTCGCGTTTTCTTCTGCAGCTCGTAAGAAGTCGCGAGTTCGCGGTATCCCTCACTCGTTGCCGGATGTCACGATTCTTTTGGCGAAACGTAGAACGTCCCATTGATATAACGAACGTGACCGGCGCACCTTCGATGCTATTACTTGTGTCTCGAAAAAAAGGCACGAGTGCCATACGTTCCTATCCGGCGCGCCACGATAAATCGGAATTAAGGCGGAATTACGATCGTATCGAGCTCACAGTAGCAACTCTGTGCGTGCTCCAGCAAACTGTACGGGACTTAAGCCTCCTTCTGGCACCATCTGGACCGACCGGTCGAGCTATGTTCGACCTATTCGAAGAGACGTCTGTTCTTTCTTTCTCTTTCTCTACCTCTCTCTCTCTCTCTCTCTCTCTACCGCGCGCGCGCATTCTTTTTGTCTTCTTCCTGGTCTATATCGATGATAATTGCACGGCCCATAACAGCTTTTTGCTCTTCATTCTTACTTCTCTCTTTCTCTCACTCTACCAAAGACTTCCTACCGTACAACCATCCATCGTTTCATCCTATCTATAGATGATCACTCCAGACTGCGTGGCTCCCGTCAAGGCCGATAGCCTCCGATCTAGAGAACAGCACAATCGCGTGAATATACTTTTCTTCTTTTACTTCCGTCCAACTTTAAAGCAATGCGAACATTCGAAATCGACGAGACGCGTTACGAAGGGTGCGATGTGCGTGGCGTTGAAATCTGGTATTATCAAAGAATCGACTTACAAGAGACGTCTATCAAAACTTTCGCACGCCTCTTATTTCAGAATACAGAGACCACATAAATATAAGTATATGTATGTGTGTGTGTGTGTGTGTGTATATATATATATGTTTCTATACATACATGTATATACTTATATATGAACGTATCATCCGCAGCATTTTGTATCTATCAAATATATACGACGTACACATTCGAAACGTCTACGGTGGCGCTTATGCTAATTTTCAGGCTTTTATAATCACGCAAAGGGTTCCTGCCACGCAAATTGTTCGAACGAATTCTCATGTCAGCGTCTCGTCAGAGCGTCACGCCGGATTAAAATCCGGTTTCCGATTCACGCCGGCCTGTCAATGAGGATAATAATGCTCCTACTACGCGTGCATATGCGAAGGCTTTTGTTAGCGAGAATGCACGTCGATTCAAATCCTCCTTGACAAAGAAACACGGTTTGCGCGCCCCCAAACATCGCTTCATAATGCAAAGTGTAGCGAAGTTTATGCCGAGCGAACGTGCACCGCAATTCGCCGTGGTCTTTCCATTTATAATTATCAGGGCCAGTAATTAAAGCCGAACTCTGCTCGACGGACCGTTCATATAGCACATATTATTATACAGCCTGGTAAACCTATAATTACGATACAAAAGAGGTAATTTCTCTAGAAAATAAATTTATCCGCAATGATAAAACATTTTTCCTTTTTCTTTTTATTTATTTTTTTTTTTTTTTTTGTTTTTCTCGCAGACTCATTTTCGTTAGTTTACTCTAGAATTATTTTTACCACGTGTGCTGCAATAATGATCGATGAAATATTATTGTAGCGATTCGTTTATATTAATTAATTCTGACAATAGGCATTGTATGATGCATAATATATTTCGTAATTGTAACGAAGAATGCCATCTATCAGTAAGATACTTTTTCCAGATCTCGTGGTATATAATCATACAAAAGGTTCTGATTTATAGATGGCAGGAGTGACCACAATTATGGATGAGGCATAAGAAGTGCCCGTCTAATTCCATAGGTAATGCTAGATATTCGTGTAGATTATAAAAATTAAAAATTAAAGATTATAAAATAAACTTTCCTAAAACAATGTTGTCTAACGTTTTAATTTATTTATAATCTTTTTTTAAATAAATCTCCTTACCATTATGTTACATCATACATTGTATTTTAATATAAAAGTTCTTAAAAAAAAAAAAAAAAAAAAAAAAAAAACAGGAAAAGAAAGAACAAGGTATGTGTTACCGAACGAAACGTACCTAAGACTTTTCTAAGAAGATTACAAACGAACCTCTACGAGGGCTACTGACCTCTCTGCAACTCTTCGAGCAAGTTTTAGATCATATAAGGACTGTTCCTAGAGCAGCTCGAAACCATAGCTGGATCCATCACTCGTTCAACGTCTGGACGTAAGCGACGTGTCAAAGTGACAAATAAGCGGATAGCTCGAACAAAAAAGGAAAGATCTAATGATTGACCTATATGAAAGAAAAAAAAGTAAATGAATAAGAAATTGAACGAGATTGGTATTTCAAAAGCTGACGATGCTAAATTATTATTAAGTATTAAAAAAGCTGAAGACTACTACTTTTAAATCAATTCATTTTTGCTCTGCTCGTTTCGGATAATTTAACTATATATCTATTCAGTTCGTCGAAACGATTGTTATCGGTCAGCCATCATTATCAAATAGCTTACATTGCGCTGTCACATCGATCGACATACCTCGTAATTACATATTGTCCTCACAGTACTGCTGTATATTCTGCCATGATGAAAATATACGAAACAAAGAATCAAGTTGTGTTGGATGTCACATGTTACTAACGAGAATAAAATAAACGCTCTTCTACTAGGCAGGAAGAATAGCATAGGTTAACTTCAATACGAAACGATTTTAGTGATTTGGTGCACGATCAACATCTAGTTAAAATCCTACATATTATACTGTTATAGAAGACCAATTGATTTTGATCTATTTATTACGAACTTTTTTTTAATTTCCTCGAATTACTCTGATAATTTACTTTGATTTAAATTTGAACGGATATCTTTATACTAACTCGACGGTTCAGCATTATTTACGGTTGATCATTAGCATGTACGTATCTAATCCACGTGGTCCAGTTAAAATGTAATTAACTCAAAATATATGCAAGAGGTATAGCATAAATTTCTAAATTCGATTATGAAATGAATGACAGCTCAGGTCACTTTTTATAGGAACCACTGCATTCATTTGAATTTTAAGTGGCTTTTTAAAGAAAACGTGGCTCCCTTTAACTCTAGAGAGAAAGAAGGAAAGAAAAAGAAACTTTGAAATTATGAAATAAGTTTCTTACAATATTTCCAAAAATTGACATGATTCGAAACATAATTACATATCCCATTAATCTTAATGTCGATGATTTAATGTCTAAATCTTAGTCGTAGAATTCAAGATTTCGATATAATATTGCTACCAATTAACCAATGTATCTCTCTCGATTCTTTATTTATACTTTTTCATAGGAAGAAACCAAAGCAATTTAATTGATTCAAAATTTGTATATGAAAATTGAAATTACATTGAGAAAATGGAAAATTATAAATATCACAAAAATTGTAAAGTAATGTAAGTTATTAATTTATTTATTTATTTATTAGCACGTACCGCTTTATTGTTTGAATGAATCGAAAGGTAACAGGAAACGTACAGTATGTAAAGATATTTTGATAGATGGCGATGGTATAAAATTCGAAAACATCCCACAGTCGGTATGTGCTGAGATAGCCTTAAATTCAATCCTGTAATCGATAAAAAAGTATTTATGATATAAATTTATATTATGCATTCACTTGTCTTAATATATATATATATATTATGTTAAATAATCAATACTCTGATTGAAAATGACGTGAATAATATTAATAACAACTCTTCTTTGCTGTAACGTTAAAGCAGCTATTAATCTGTAATTGATGAAATATATTTTGAAAGACACTACTCTTAATTGCAGCTCCCACAAAGATTCGGTAAATAAAATAAAAAAAATGAGATATCAGAGGTTTTTCACATTATTTTGAACAATTTAAGAACAATTTGAACAATTTAAGAAAAAAGTGAATTCATTATCTTCCGTAAAATTAAATTTACTAATGAAAATTATATATTACTATTGCATTAAACAGCGCAGCCATTGGTCATACTTGTATTGTCATATTGTAATTGTTCAATAATAACAGCATCGGATATAATACCGATTGTTTAGACTTCACCGCATGGAAATTGCTGCGTATGGAGGCCCATTCTCTATAAACAACGAAATTTTGATTTGATGTTATACCAGATAACAAAACAAATATATTACAACATTGAACGTATTTTGTTTCGATATCGCAGATTTTGTCACATTAAAAAAACAAAATAAACGTTCTAATGCTTATCATTTCAATGATGAGTAACACAAACACAAAATAACTAAGACGTTAACTTGACGATGTTCTAACATCTAATGAACTATTTTGAAAAAATATGATTCATTTATATTATTAACATTCGGGACATTCAACTATGTTTATCAACCAACAAAATTTGTGAAAGATTCAGAATGAAATGCGAAATTTTATTAAACAATGTAGCTTTCTAATTGTTTCCTAACTATCACGTATATAAACATACATACACACATCCATACATCTTCTCATATATGATATAATTTACGCGATATATATAATCTAATTATCGATCAGACGATTCATTAAATATGTTAATTGTATTTCGAATAATTTTATATTTCATTCGAGATACAAATCGAAAAATATTTCGATATGAGAAAAAAAGTAAATGTATCATTTTTTGGTATAAGTATGATGGATATTAAAGCTTTGAAAATGTAATAATATCATACGAGAAAATATCTAATTTCATTACCTCCGATTCCTTTCTTATATTTTTGAATAATTTTAATAGAAAAATTTTTAATTTCAACTTTTATTAAAATGAAAAGCCAGAGAATGACAATGTCCGTCTTACGGAACGATCTCAATGATTGTCGTTTAAGGCTGTTCTGATTTCAGCGATTCAATGGAATTATCTAGCCTCAATTCCATGCATCACACATTTATAAGCTTAAATGAATCATTTATTATATGAGATCTGCTATTTGATATTACGTACATTCTATCTATCTAAAATTATACACTATAAATAAAGAACCAATATCAGAGTGCATTAGACAATTTTTTCTAATTTATTTTATCAATATTAACTAATATCACAAATTAATAATTAGTTTAATTAATATCATAAATATCATTATTTCAATTATGTCTAGTTTAAATTTAATTAAATATGCAACCATTTGATCACAATACTTGCGTTACAAGATTTATGATTAGATCTCGATAGATCGCAATTGCAATCCATCGGTAAACAAAAATCTGTTTTTATCGACATTTACTTGATCGGCGACACGGGAATCTACTATTCCCGAGCTTGTGTTCGGTCAGTAAAAACATGAATTTACTATTTATTATCGATATTTTATATCATCGGTAAATCGCAATTTGACATTACCGGCAAACTGTTAATAAAATTATCGAATATTATTTAATCTTAGTCAATGAAGAGTGAATATTTTGATTTTTACACGTCGGAATGCAAAATCTATGATCTATCCATAACTCTAATTATATATTATTCTTTAAAATCAATGTTCTTAAAAAACCCAATAATGTTCAATGCCCTTTGAAAGAGAACGAGAACAATCGATATATATATAGCGAAATCTATTTATTTAATTGAAAAATAGAAAAAAAACCGTTCTATATATATCATACAATCGAAATGTTTTACGCTTTTCTGTAAAACATTTGAACCTATGTGTTTGAGAGATATTACACTACATCTAAAACAATAATACAGAAATTAGAATTGTATGATATATTTCTCGAAGAAAAAATCGTTTTATCATGTATTCTAATCTTATTATCTTATTAAATATGATTACTTATACTCAATTGAAATATATTATATTCAAGTATTTACAATCAAAAAATAAAAATTATAGAAATCGCTAAAATGTGTGCTACCATTCTCTCGGTAAAACTTGCGTTATATAATCTAGATACAGATTTCTTTATATCGCAAGTACATGAAAGATTGTCTAAATAATTATAAAATTAGAGAAACTTTAAATTATTTAAGTTTGCCCGTATGAAAAGTGATAATTTTTATGTTTACTTGTCGAAATATAAAAGAAAACTAATCCAGTAATTATCAAAAGTGCGTTCTTATTGATATTTAACAAAGGCAACGACTTCGAGTACAAACTTTAATTTTATCGAAATATTAAATAAAAGTTATTTTATATCAATGCGTATTCCGAGCCATGTAATCTTTAAGCGAATCTACTACTGTCTAATTATTTTTTATTGTACTCCGTGTACATTAAAGATTGTTGGAATTATTAAAAAATTAGCGTAAGTTTAAATTATTTGAATGTAACCGTATAGAAAGAGATACCTTCGATGTATACTCGTCGTTAAACAATTACGCGTATGGAAATATTAAATTAAAAATTGTTTGATATTTATCGCGTATTACGAGCTGTGTAATGTTTAAAAAAATGTATTATCGTTTAAATTTTAGTTTCTTTAACTTTGTGTGGATCCCAAATTGTTCGAATAAACATATAATAAGCGAAACTATTAATTATTTAGATGTAGTAGTATGGGAAATTATAGTTTCGATGTTTACTCATCAAAAAGCAAACGGAAACTGCTACGATAATTGTTGAAGTCAGTCGTGATTCCGTTTTTGTTGATGTTATGTGAAGGCAATGAATCCAAGATCGGAATTTACGTGTATTGAAATATTAAATCAAATTTATATTATACTCAACGTGTGTTACGACCTATGGTAGTGTTTAAACAAATTTTGATAATTGATTATTATTAATTATTCATATATAACTAATGATAACTAGTGATGTTCATTATAATGCTTTCCAAATATTAAATGAATATTAAATCATCGAACGAATCATTTACAACAGCAAACTAATTGTTTTTTCTCTGTCAATGTCTTCAAATCCTTTTTCTTTCTTAAATCGATTCGATTATTTTAAAAATAACGCATACACGCGATGAAAATAAATTCGTTAATTGCCTTCGTTTAAATTGATAAAATAAAATAGAATGAGCGAAATCCATTCCGCCTCGAATTCGCAATTCTGAATATGAATCCAGATACGTGCCATCCTGCTAAACATGTATTTTAAGACTTTCATGTTTCTAATATATAAAATATATGAGTATTACAGATTTTTCTAAAATTTATCAATATTTCAGTAACTAAGACCCATTGATATGAATGGCTCAATATATTTATTTATTTTTACCACAGAATTGTCTCTCCAAAGTGAATCAGTGTAATTTCTTCACATGAGCATTAATATTAGAATGGAATAGAAAATCTGATTATCAGTTTACGCAACGGAAACAAACGAGTAGACTATCATCTACTTGTTCGAGGTGCGAATTTCAAAGGCTATCATTATACGAAACGTTTTGTTCGCGAAAATGTTAAAAACAATGTTTACGTCAACCGATTACCCATTTTGATGAACAAGGTCTCATTTTAAAGATAAAGATTTACGCGAGGACGTGGCTATTTCAAATTTTTAATTAAAGTTTATTTTCTTTGAAAAAAATCATACCAGATAATGATATTTCTTCGAGAATAGTTTGTGCATAAGGATAAAGCTTCTAAAAAAATTCGAGATACCCGTGTCCTCGCTTAAACGTTCCCATTCAAAATAAAAGCTTGTTTATCAATGTCGATCAAGAATTATGTCTGTTACTCACTGCTGGCATGAACTATTATATAATCAAAGATGATAGGCAGTTTTGATTGAATGTTACATTTTTTGCTTAGGTACAACCAAAATTGTAAACAAAATTTAATTGTATCCAAAAATTATAAAATAATGTTTAAATTATTTTACAATGCTATATTAATATGGATTATAAGAATATCAAAGAATGTCAATTTTATGCTTACTTGCATAAATCAAAACTGCCACATTAGAATAAAGGGGGAAAAATTATTTAATATTTGTTACAAATAAAGGTACTCTATATTATTTAAAAGGCAGTCAAACGCTTAATTTGATTAATCTAAATCATATTCTTAGATTAAATTCTTACTTTTTCATGTTTTGCACTTATTGTATATTTTTGTAATAACATTAACTGTAGTTAAATTAATTATTTGAATATATATATATATATATATATATATATATATATATATATATATATTCAAATTCTTAAAAATTTCTTTTCATAAGTAGATTACAAAAATATTAACTACCAATTACAATAACGCTGCTATATGTATTTACATTTAACAATTTGATACGTCTCATAAAATCTATCTATGTACATGTATTCGATGTAAAATTATTTTTGCCGAATTTATATTGTCCTCTCCAAATGACATTTTATGGATAATATATCTTGTTAAACAAGATGTTTTCATCTCATAAAAATACACATACTGAATATAAATAACACTTATTCAGCCTTTTTAATTCCTTAACATTATGAAATGCGATAATTTAAAAATATTATGAGAAAGTATAAAAATGTTGCCTATACACAGCCTGACATTTTTTTTTTATAAAAACGCTTAATGTCAAATTTAAATATTATTTATATTTATGCGAGAAAAATCTCTTTTTTCTTTTTTTGTTAAATATTAAAATTCTTTAAAAATGACACTAGTGTAAGGCAATGAGTACTATATGATTGCTATATTTATGAACATTATTTGATATGACTTTTTATGTTAATGTGTTTCTATTATTTTGCATTGGATTTATTATGCATTTTAGATATGAAATCCATCGCTTGGTTGTCTCCTTTCCTATGTTCTAAGGCTCGAATTACGTCCGTACCTTAAAAGAAATAAGTTACAATGTTCAGCAATATTCAAACAACTTTTTAACACGCGCGCGTAGATAAATTTGGTAATTTAAATATATTAATTTTAATTCATACTTTTATTATTTGGCCGTGAAAGCTTTAAATGAATTTGTTCCATTGATTCCATTCCTTTTTCTGGTCCCACTTCTGGAATTTCACGGAATGATAGAAAGGCTTCAGCCATAAATCTAGTTCGTAAGAAATCCTTGTCTTTTATTTCAAAAGCCACTATGGCATCCTCTACAGCTCGTTGTTCTTCGGTAAGAGGACTAGAATATTAAAATGTAACAAGATAACATAAAATGAACAAATGTACAGATTCTAATTAATTATATTATACTTACATGTTAAAGGTTTCATCGAAAAGAGGGAACAAGGTTTCCTTTTGTACGTGCGTCTTTGGTGTCTTGTTATCAGTAAATTTTTCTTCCGGCAACAATCTTATTTTTACGTAAGAATCACATTTGCCTGTAAAAAAAAAAAAAAAAACGTAAAATTTTATGATATTTGAGTGATACTTTAAAAATCCCAACGTAGAACGAAACATGCACGGTGAAGGTGATTGTTGAAAGCAATCGATAGTTCATCAACGAGATTCTATTTAATTTAAACGATAAAATAATTTTAATATCTTAAGCCAAATGTCCTCGAACATTTTCAAGAATCTAGTTAATGAAAAGTTCTGTCGATTTTCTTAATATCCGTGACAGTGTATTCAATTTTTCGAGCAAGAATAATCATTGTATTGATTAATAAGGGCTAACATGTCTACTTGGAAATAACATAATAATAAAATTGATCCGTGCCATGCAATTTGCAAAATCTAATCTCACTTAGGACAGGCAATCGACCAGTACGAGTCATGTAACAGCGATGAAATATAATTTTACACGTCCACTTTTTTTTACATACTTTTCTTCCCTTCTTTCAGTCTTTGTTTAGATTTAGAGTGCAGTTTGCGCTCGAGAGTAGACAGCTTGCCTATAATATCTCCTATAAAATCGAAAAATATATCATTCTATGTCTACACCCCGTTTCCAATTACCCAATTGCATTAGAAATATAATACATTAGAAAATATTATTCGCAACCCAATATTATACTTTTTCATTCGTATTGTTCATTATATGATTTGCCATTCTCGTACTGTTGATAATGCACAAGCATTTTTTATTAACTTATGCTTTAGCTTTCTAAATTTATAATATATATATATATATATATATATATATATATATATATATATATATATTTAATATATATATACATATATATATATATATATATTTATTTAAAAAAAAAAGATAATTTCCTTTACCATTACTATCCATCGGTCGTAGATTTCTGGCATTGAGAATTTGAATGTTCAATGAATTATTCAGGAAACAAGCTTTAACAGTGAGAAGACCATAGATAGTTTCTTCCATCTCTTTCTGTTCTTTCAAACGATCTTGATTATATCGATGAATAAGCTCGGCCGTTTCCAAACCGTGAAGTTTCAAAAGTTTTTCTATCTTCTCTAAAACCTGCACATTCGATGTTTCGTCTGCACCAAGATTGAAAAATCTAATGAGCGTATGAAGTGTCCGATGTAGATTAGAGTAGAATGAAGGTGGTCTTCTTTTCTGTAAACAATTTTTGAAATGGTATTTGAAATATATAATTATTTATTTAAATAAGTAAATTAATAAAATATATATTTCTTACTTCTAGATTACTATGAACTAACTGATAAAGTGTTTCAGACATTATCTCCCAAATAACTAGGAGAACTCTTTCAAAGTTATCCTGGCTAAGATTATCATGTAATATTGTTAAATTTGAATCAAGATACTGCAAAAGTCGATCCATCGCATTACTAGTAGTATCTATTAATTCTGCTCCTTCCATGAGATACCTGTAATAATAAAATATTTTTGTTATAAAAATTTTGAACGAACCTATTATATATTTTTTAATAAGCATGAAGACTGAATTTAACTGTACCTCCTCATAGCAGGTGCCATTTTGTGCGCAACAACTTCTAATAATTCAATAATTTTATTTTTCACAGTATCTGCCGCATTATCAATGATTAACTGAAGAGTCTGTTTGCAACGATCGGCCTCTTCTTCCGTTTTGTTTTCTCCTAAAGCATCGACGATACCTTGAAGCCCTAAGTCATTCGCCAATGGACCAATCGATGTTCTTATATAATCAATATTATTAATAGCAAAGCACCAAGCATTAGATACCAAGAATTTTTTCTCATAGACACTACTTTCAGTAAGCTGTTCTAAATCTGTTGTAATCTCTGCCTTTGTAGCCATTTTATCAGCATATGCAATGGAACACTTACAAATATCCTGTAACACCGTTTTCGCACTCATATATTAATAAGATCATAAATATAACAAATGAACAAAATTATAACAAAAAAAAAATTGAGAGATATTAATAACGTACATCTATAATTTTAGTGACAAATGTATAAGATCCTTCGACATCAGGCCATGCCAGTTGTGTCCAGAAAACTTTGATTTGATAAAAAATCGTTAATGTATCAACCGCACTGGATGTATATTGCACAGTATTATCAATAGCCTGTAATGTATCAAATTCAACAGCTCTATCGATTCGTTTTATAGCTTTGTATACTGCAATATCCAACCAATGTGCAACACCAGCTCTAAACCACTCGTGATAATTTTGTATTTTCATAGATTCCAATTGTCCTTCAGCGCAGACTATCTGGCCCAGCCTATAAATTAATTAATTATTTTAAAAAGGATACGTTAAATGATTATTAAAATAATTCACTTTTTTAATATCTTACATGGCATATCGTTGAAGAGTGAGATAGAGTTCGAACAAAGTTGTACCAAGACTTAGCTCGGTATCATTATTACTATCGACTTCTATACGTTTCAACCTTGCACACACATCTTCCACAGCTTCCATGCACATGTCACTTATTTTTTTTTCATACATAATATACAATATTCTCGTATAAGGGAAATTAATTTTTCTACAAATGAAATTTTTACATAAACGACTGTACAACATAAAATAAATTACAATAATAATGATATACTTTTGTATATAACTTACTTGATGAACAGTTTGTCGTAATAATCTATAGATCTTTGTAAATCTGCTCTGATTAACTGGATTACTTTAATATGATATCTTAATGCATCTTCGTCCGATTTAGTCTCGGGAGCTGTATTACTTGCTATGTGCTCAAACCTTTTAATATTACAGTATATAATCACCAATAATTAATACAAATCATATTAGAAAAATTATATACACGCAAAAGGAATATACCTACCATTCGGCACCGCCTTGTATAACTGTGTTCTCTAACCCTCGGATAACATCCAATTTCGTACCATCTGGTTCTGGAAACCAAGTATACATCTTTGGAAGAAATAGATCAAAATCATCAGGTATTTTTAGAGTGGCAATAGATGATAATATCCTACAATTAAGTAAATTAATGTAATTATTGTACTTTTGAAAATTTTATAATACTATGATCGAGAAATATATACCCTAAGATAGCCGATAACTGTGTTATGGCATTCTTGTCTCCTAAAATTAATCTCCTTATTTTCCTTATACTGTTTAAACAAGAATATAGTAGTTTCCTTGTCGCATCCCAAAATAGTTTGGTTTCGTCCGTAGAAAATAATCCATTATCCATAGGTCTTAACAAATCGACTATCAATTTATTAAAAACCATAAAATTAAGTGGATGCTCTTGATGAATCCTAGCATATTCAATCCATTGTGCCAAAGCAATGTTTCTAGCTAAAAGACCACGTTGTGCACTATGTTGGAGGATCAAAGCTTCTGCAGGACCTGACCACCGACCACACCAACAATATTTTTCGACTTTTTCTGTCTCAAGTTCGTATAACAACAATACTCGGAGTAAATGTCTGTGTTCCTGAGCAGCAACTTGCGCATTATGTTCCGCGCTAAAAGCCAATTTTAATTTAACAACTCCTCGTCGTTTGGACTTATTTTTTTTCTCCAAAGGATACCACATCATGTGTCCAGTCGTTGGGATATCCTAAATAAAATTGATTTGTAAATAAACAAATCTTTAAGTGACAAATATAGTTGCTTTTTCATAAGAAAGGCTATCTCGGAAAATATTAACAATTGGATTATTATAAACTGAAGAATTATATATACAATAAGATAACAGTATTACGTCGACAGAAAATGTAACCAGATGTTCACGTCAATGTAAATCTATTAAGGTCAAATAAGACAGTCATGTGGACGAATAAAAGGTTCGACGTGATCGATTATATTACTACTATCGTTTAACGGTAACTAATCGTTTATATTACTACTACAGCGAAGAGCTTTTTACACTTTACTATTGCTTCGCTTCATTTATAAAAAATAAATATTAAATATAGCATAAATGGTACTGATAGATATAAAATTGAATTAGAAATGTATAATACCTTTAAAGGTATTCGACAACGTCCAATAAATTCATTATCATGACTACCAGTTGTGGCTGTTACGGCGATTTCCTTAGCAAGTTTCACGAGACCACGAACACCTTTAATATCTTTAACTTTACTTATTTTCTCAGGCACAGTTTCAGCTGCATCGAAATCCCTTTTAGAAAAAAAAGAAAAAGATAAAAAACAAGGCTATAATACATATATACATATAATACAATTACAAGGATATATATATAGTTTATCGATTATATTTCTTACTAAATTTAACTTGCAAAACACTTACCAAACTTCCAGAGATAGAATATCGTTTTCTGGATCCTCTATAGGTCTGTAAAACACATTTTAATTTCTTAATATTCATTTCTTAATAGTTAAAAACAATTCAAAATATAAATAATTTATTTATTTAACAATGATCTAAATATATTCATGTGAATATTTATTATCATATTAAATTATTATCGTATTATTAGATATATAAAAATACTATTTCATACTAAGCAGAAGAAAGGGTTCTTCACAAAGAACTATGAAAATATTGCCTACTAAAGGGGGCACACAAAATTATACTGATAATAAAAGTATCAATTGAGTATAGAGTGTTACATATATCTAGGCGCATAATAATCACATTAAGAAAAATAATTATTAATCATCGAAAATACAACTCACAATTCAAAATGTTCTTCCCATACTGGACTAAGAGTCGACGTTTTTACAGCCGTGTTATATCTTCTGGTAGGAGCTGATTCGAGATAAAGAGCGCAAAACGGATCGCTTTTTCCATTAGCATCTTTGGATACCAATTCCTTGGCTTCGATCACTTCTACATTGAGATGCATTTCTGGTGCCTAATAACAGATAAAAATTATACTCATTGATATCGAATTTTGATTGGCTCTTGATTTATAAGTAAAACAATTTAAAAAAACAACCTCCATGTTTTGTGTTTCTTCCAAAATTCTCTCATGAGTTTCATTGTCGATCTTGAATGCATTTTGCAGATGATTTAACAGAGCTTCTTGTCCACACTCGTTAGTAACATCATAGCCGATTTGATGTTGTGTCATATACACAAGGGCTGTGTAAAGTTCCTCGATCTGTAAAGCATACGTCATAAATTAAGTAAAATTCATTATCATCGATTACCTATTCTATTGGCGCGCTACTAAAATAAAAATAATAATGACCTAATATTGGCAAACAATTCAAATTTTAAATAATAAATTCATTATACAAATATCTAATAAAAATCCATTACCCCGGTAGGTTTCTATCAAAGAGAAACTACAACGATAATAATACATGTATTTCATAACTTTCTTATAGAAATATCACGCAAAGATATTGATTAGAACAGAAGCTTTGATCAGACTCCAAAGTCTACTTTTAAAATACTCGACAAACAAGCTTTGTTACAATTCTACTGGAATACACGAAGTTCACACAATCTAAGTAAAAAATAAACTTAGTCTGTTATACGACAAATGCAGACACTAATTTGTAAAAACGAAAAAAATTTCAATATAATGACAAAAATTTATATAGTTTTATTTCAAAAAATAAATTTGACTAAAATTTTCGCCATAACTCGACTTGCAATAAAATAATTTACACCATACGATATGTCCCTCTTCATATCAAATAACATTTATTAAAATATTTTTTGATATGTTCGATCTGTTATGTGATATTCCAACATTCGAATGGAAGGTTTAAAGAAACACTCTGTATATGTGTATTCTATAGGTATACACACACGTGCGCGCGCGCACACACATACGCATACACACACACCTATACATTAATTTTTCGACAAAATAAACTCACCGTCATTGCTCGTAGAAGAACATTAGTTCTTCTTTCAACTTCTGCTTTCGGTATTCCACGAAAATTATTTCTTTTGCGATCATAGATGCTCGCCCCGCCGGGCGAACTAGTGCTAACCATTTTGTCGTTCACGCAAATATCACTCTCATTTCTATCAAATACAAATAAAGAAACAACAACGTCTTTGTATTCGTTGACACTTCACCTTTGCTTTAATATAAAACGATAATGAAATGGACCCTCATCGAACTATAGAAATGAACGTTTTGCAATGTCACCACACTTATTTATAGACGATTCACGATTAGCCTTAAGAGATCAAATCGTTGAACGTTGGCATTCGTTTTACGATGAAGCTATAGATTTTGGAAGGAAGAATTTAGGACAAGGCAATAATGACCCACAGAATATCACGTTTTAGCCAAGAACAATGACCATGTTCATGCATCACAAGCTCTCCTTATTTAGAAATCGAGAAGCACAGACAGTGTCGAGCTTGAGAATCTTACTTTTCTTGTTTATTATATTACAACGAGCTTCTTCTCGACTAGGACAAAGAACTTCTGTATCGTATGTTCACCGAGACAAAGACGTACGAATAATGAATAAAGAGTTCTCGCACAAGCGAAGAAAGATCTACATGCACTTGTTGTGACATGATCGAAAGCTTACAATGATCTATCATCACAAACGATACAGTACATAATAAAAACGAAGTAAAAATTCTTTAACAAAAACGAACGAAAACAACGTACTAATCGGCCAACTTACTTACGTTTTTACTTAGACAAAACTGAACTTCCATCGTGACCTTTTCTTATCAATGATACAACAGACCGACGCATATTTGATCATGCGTATACATAATCACGAGTCATCTAATTAATTCCACTCGTAATACACCGATAAACTTGGATTCTTTATCTTCACCAAAATAACAGTTTTATCAATAAGAAAATTTGTTTAATAAAATCCAATGCTAACACTATTATTATAATAATAATAATTATTATTACTATTATTATTATTATTATATATTTAATTATATTACATATGTGTGTATGCGTTTGTGTGTATAATATAATCAAATTATATAATTCGTAGGAGAAAACAAATTATTAAAATTTACAAAAAGACGTTTCGATCAGATCAGAGAAATTATACGAAATAATAATTACTTACATTGATTGATGTGAAAAAAAAAAAAACAAATTTCACGAACGAATAAAGAACGTGTATATAAACAACTTACTCGTTTTACAAGAGAAATATATGGCGGAGTGCTCTTTTTTTAGCATCTTCGTTACGTACGTCATAGAAAGAGAGACCAATAAGAATGCGGTAACGTATAGTACAAATAGTTGATTTTTTGCCATTGCTTTTGAAAGGAATCTCTTGACGAATTTTGCTCGTAAACGATCGCGAATATAAAAGAAACGATTTGTACGAAAAGAAAAAAAAAATATTCGAAGCTTTGCAATGTACGTATGTTTACAGAAAGTATACGAACAAAAAAGCAACAAAATATATCTGATAGTAGGTCAACATCGAAGCTCTCTGTCGCATCGTCGTTAAATCGACTAAACTTGCCAAGTGCAATTGACTCTGACAATGAAGTTTCCTGCGTCTTAAGATTCTCCTATTAAATTGTTTATTTCATTAACCAAAGTTTATTTTATCAAAACGACAACATAATCTCCAGGCTCAAACACACCCGTTACTAAATACATGGATTTTAGTATTAAGAACAAAAGAAACAAATATTACTAGAAACAAAATTCACTAGATTCGTCTCTACTCATTGAAAACTTTATATATTCGTTCTCGCGTCTTATATTCGAAAAAAATAATATCAACACAGAGAAATATAAAAAGAGTACGAAAGTATACCGTATCCCGTTTGACCCACAGGGCAAATGCAACTACAATGCGTTCGTACGTTCGCACAATTGTATCCAATGAAAGTTGATATACCGGCAATTAGCTCGTTGGCCATCAAGGCACACACCGAGATAGAACACCCGGTATGCGAAGTGTATACGAGCGTATACATGTAATATGTAGATACGCGAGACTATCGTCCTTCCTACTCAGCTGCCGCCCAATTTTCGTTAAATTATGCAATTTTCCTCTGGTCCAATTTTAAACGTCGTTCTATTTCCGAATCTACGTTATGTGGGTGAAGTTCATTCAAGAATTTCGTCCACTCCTATTTGTCCCATTTTGGATCATGTGAATTTTACCAAAATTTCACATCATTTTCTTTTTTTCTTTCAGTGAAAATTCTTTTTATTTTATTAATATATAAATTTATTACGAATGCAATGAATTTTTCAAAGGAGCTACGAATTACTCGTTAAAAGAAACGTCACGTTCGTAATAGAACAAAAATTCAATTTTCCTTTTTTTTTTTTTTTTCAAATATTATCTCTGACAGTTTGCTAATTTTTCAAATTATCTTACAGATAAGATTGCTTAACCTAAATTTTTTGAATAACAATTCACTTTTATATCTTGAATAAATCCATGCACACGTTTTTCCACGCGGAATCGAACTAATGGAAAAAGTCGAGACATAGAAGCTCGTCGATTGAAACCAAATAATTCTTCTTATTATAAGAGAAAATGAGAGAGAGAGAGAGAGAGAGAGAGAGAGAGAGAGAGAGAGAGAGAGAGAGAAAGAAAGTAGGAAAGGGAGAGAGAAATAAAGTTGATCACTTTCAAACGAAGAATAATCATAAATCGATCGGATGAAAAATCTCCATAAGCACTGGCCTTATCGAATACGTTATGAATAATAATTACATTTCACGTTTCGAAGATCCTTCAATACAAAGGCAACATTCATGTCTCTTATAACACGTAACACTTTCCTTTAAATCGAATTAAATCGGAAAATTTTCATCGACAAACTTTTCACGGAACAAACTGGATCTATGATCTACAGATCTATTTATCGATTCCTAATAAAATCACAAATTGCAGAAAACTCATACACTTCGTTAATTCAACTCGAACAATCTATATTGTCAATAAAAAGAAAAAAAAAAAGAAAAGAGAAAAGAAAAACAATCAAACACTGTGAGCGAAAGAAAAAGAGAGATAGATCAGGATAACGTTCGCGAGAAGAAGAGAAGACAGGGACTTGGCGGAGGCGAGCTCAACACTGCCAGGAATAGATAGATCGTTGGGATCAGAGTCGTTGTTGGTCGTCGTCGCCGTAGTCGTCGTCCACGACGACGAACACTAAGAATCACGTTTCGAATGAAACTTAACTGCTCCGATTGAGCTTGCAGGATAATACTACCCTAACTATCGTTATTTCCTTCTTCTTCCCTCTTTACACTTTTCTCTCCCTCCCTCTCTCCCTTCCTCTTTCTCTCTTTCTCTCTCTCTCTCTCTCTCTTTCTCTCTCTCTCTCTCTCTCTCTCTCTCTCTCTCTCTCTCTCTCTCTCTCTCTCTCTCTCTCTGTTACTCTATCTATATATCTATCTATCTATTTATCTATCTATCTATTTATCTATCCATCTCCCCTCTTCGATTCACTTAGAATATGAATCTAATATAAATGCACACGAGTTCGACTATCGGTCATAGAATTGCAAGAATCGAAATAGAAAGGCTGTCATTATCCAGACAAGAGTACCTTATAATTACGTGTTTTTACGAACATAGTACTATCTTTCTCTATCAAAGAAAATAATCGAGTCTTATAATTTCTCATTTCTTCCGCTACTTATTCCGTACCAAACTAGGAAGTAATACTTATGCGTTCGTACATACTTAAAATAGATTTTAACGGGTAAGAAATCGTTGTAACGTTGATGAAAATTAATTAATCCTTCACCTGAACTAAACTCATTGAAAATTATACGAATGAAAGGATCGTGTGAAACTACGGCGACGTTGCTTTCTTTAATGATGTATTTAAACTCGACATTGAGACTTCTTTTCGAATTAATATTCTGGGCGTTCTACGTTGATTGCTCCTTTATCTCTCGATTGTGACAAAAGTGGACGGATTTAACAGAACGGGAAGTCCTTTTGTGAAGTAACGTTTACTATCTTCATTGTTAACCCTCAATAAGTCAACTTTTTTTTCGCGTCCTAATACGAAAATTATATACTATGAAAATTCTATTAGTACAAATATAACCTATATCTACTAAACGCTAAAACGATTAATTCTGAATGATGAAAAAATGAAATATAAATTTTGCATGACGCTACAGAGGGTGAAACGTATACACTTTTTTTCTTTTTTTCGCAACATCGATGATCGATGTTTGTCCATTTGACGAACATTTGGAAAATCACGAAGATTTTATAAAAAAAAAAAAAATATCACGAAATGTTAATGATCGACTCATTGAACTTACGTTTACTTCCTCGTTTTTTACGGAAACAGGGCCAACAAACATTTCCAACTGCATTGCGCACCATTGTGACTCATTAGTCAAGCAAACCTTTACCACTCGCTTAACCGAAACAAACTATAACGACAACAGTTCGAACGAGAATGAGAGGGTAGCTTCGTCTACCCTTCGACGACTCACCACGTAACCTTTGAAAAATCAATATCAGGACGATCGTCAGGACTCGTGTGAGGGTAATCTAATGTAAACAACAGACGAGTTATCGATCCGACGAATAGAAATGAATTAATCATTCTACTATACTATAATAAAATTATCAATCGATCATTTCCTTAAAGTGGGTTGCCATAAAATGAAAAAAAAAAAAAATAACAAAAAAAGAAAAAAACTGTCCTGTCCTCGAAATTTCTTTTTACGATTCAGTGATATGCTATCATGCGACTTAATTGTTATACGTACATTATTTTGCATAAAAATATCAAGATGTAGTATTATAACGTGATATCGATCAAATTGAATAATTAGAAACGAATGTGTGCAAGCGTTAGTACAATTATGTTCTATATATCCAACGATTATCTTGATCAAGAACCTGACTCAAATTATTGTGAAATAGTGGCATACTAAAGCAAAAAAAAAGATCCGTCAAGACTAACAGCTGTTTTTCTTAATTCTTAACAAGCAAACCCCTTATATTCCATGCCACCTTAACTTCGTATGGATATAGAACCACTCAAGATATTTCTTAGTGCGTATCTACGTCAGTGCTGACGTGAGAAATGGATAAGGCGAGCATCGACGTCGTTTCGATAGAATTAAAACGATTCGTTAATATCTTCAACAAGTCGACTCACTAGTTTTCCTCCGAGATTAGATCTTCGTTCTCACGATCGGAATGAAGCGAATCTAAAAAAAGAAACTCTCCAACGAACAGCTTGCTATCTGGTGACTGAAATATGTCGAATAGCTTTTTGGACTTTTAAATTTACGAGCATTTAGAATATACCATGTGAAAAACTACAAAGATTCGAATGGTTTAAACTTTGAGTAGATAGTCAGATTTATGTATTGCTTCAAGTAAATATAACGTTTGTCCTATATTAAATTATTATTGTAATAATATTATAATAAATCTGACGTAATACAACAAATTCATCGAACTCGTCGATTATCAATTTCCACGAACTATATCAATTTATATGATATATGTATGTTTGTGAATACATATATGTTTCAAGTAAATTTGAATTCCGACATCTATCCTACATCAAATTTATTATTTTTTTCTAATTTCTTAATAAATTTGACATAATATAACGAATTCTTCTTTCTTATTAATGAACCCGTTATAATATATTGATTTTTGTTAGTTTTATATTAATATAGTTTTAGACTTAGACTTACATTCAAACCAACAGATTCGACCAGAAAATTTTGAGCATGTTCTTTCTCATCTCGATCACTGTCAGTTTCTAACAAAGCTTCGGATGGTTCCTCGATGCTTCCTTCCTCGCTCAAATTATCCTCATCCTCAGGTTCTATCTCTTCCTTCTTTTTTGGAAGAGGTCCTTCCATTTGTTCCTGAGCACGTACTTTTTCGGCCAGCAACGTGCCAAGATTTTCGAAAAAGCCGCCATCGGTCTCTTGTATCCTGCAGCGATAAAAATTCAATATATTTCTCGTGTTCCATTAGACTCTTTTTCTAATGATCTAATCAAGTCAGTAACTCGACAAAAATGCGAACTTCCTTTTCTTTGTCGACGTTCGAAGAAACAAACAAAATGCTGAAGAAGGAAAAGTAAATCGTACGCATTTTTCTCGGACTAAGCACAGCTCAATGCCAAATTAATATATTGTCTGTTACCAAGCTAATCCGTCTTTAATTATTATATAATCGATTTCACGTTCGTTGAATAGGTAATACTGTAAATAAAAAACAAGAGACTTTTAATCGATGCGTTTTCGATTGCTTTTCACGAACGCGATAACATTTACGTCAAATAGATCGGAACGTTTAATCGAGTTGCAAAATAAATAAAAAATTAAAATAAAAATTGAGTAAAAGGCTACTTTGATCGAAACAAACGCGTGGTTGATCGTGCACATAGGATGCATTTTTGTTACGCGTCTATTCGTTTATAAAAGTTGTGAAAAAATATTGAAATGTTTGTAATATTAATCGACAAATAAAAAAATAAGCAATCACATCTAATAAATAAGCCTTTCTACTACGAACGAATTCGTAACACTACGAGCACGTTTCACCTTTTATGAATAAAGTTGAATGCTGCGAATTTCCAATAGATGCTAGCTGCAGTGACTGCTTTAGTTTCAGGCTTTTGCCACATACGAGCAGCGGCGATCGCGTAATAAGGATGTTTCTCGTCCATTTTATGAAAATGTGCCATTTTGTATGGTCCTTTATTCCTTTGGAAAAAATATCAATCGTCTTTTAAATTCGAACTTTCGATGAAGAATCTTTCGTTTTCTACGTCTCGTCGTTACACATATATCTCTCCTAATGTAACTAAGATTTACGATTATGACCGAATAATATTATTACTTCTCGTATTATCAACCCAGCGATTATGCCAACTTCGTTATTCAGGAATGTATCGATAAAAGCGATGATTCAAATCTTGATAATATCATCATAGAAGCACGCTTACTTTGTTTCAATACTGAACGCGAACGATGAACTGCTTTTCGTTACCTTTGTAATCCCGTTTTAACGCAGTGTTAATTATTGTTGAGTTAATTCCTTGAAAATTGGAATGAACTATCAATGAATACGTTCCGAGTAGTATGGTATTCCCTTTTGCTAAGCTTTAATTGATAGACCTATGGTTTCCGCGCGGAGAACACGTTCCACTAAAATTATTTCGTTTCTAAGCTTTAAACTCTTAATGATCATTTACGAGGAAATGATAATCACATAGAAGCACGAAGAACATTGGGAATTTTGCTATAGACGTATGTATGTATGCAATAGGTTTATACGTAGCTCGTGAGAGAGCTCGTGTAGGCTGGATCGTGTCTCCTTAGAAACTGTCTAAAGAAGACTCGATTCACACAGGTAGAAGGAGGATAATAGGTAGGAGGTTGTGTATATACACATCTGTATATATGTTTTTAATATATCGCGCTTCTAAAAAGTTCTCTTTCATCGCGAAGGTCGAACGTCAAAAGTAAAACATTCGAAAGTCATACGATTCATTATATTTCGCTTTTATAAATGTCTTTTCGATATTAACATTTTTACGTAAATCTTCGCTAATATAATCTTATAGAATTTGAATCATTTAAAAAGACTTTTATTGCGATAAGATAATTACAAATTAATTTATAGTCCATACTTAACCTGCAATATGATACGAATCGTTTGCGAGCTCGTTCCTGTGTGATTCATTATGCAAACTCCAATAAAACGATGTACATACATATATACATATATACATTTTCTCTTTTAACAAAGAAAATATAAAAGCATTTTCTAACTTTTCTAAGCGTGAAATTAAATTAATCCATTGGGAATTAACTTTCGACGCACCTTTCTTTATACTGCCCGTACAGAGAATAGACGCTATAAATATACACGAACTTTACTTTTAGAAAATAAAACTAAATCGAAAAATCAATCGACTTACGCCGATTCTAATTTCGTTGATACTTTTTTCTATTTTCGTATTTTTTTTTTTTTTCTTCTCTTTTTTCGCATTTGAAAAACAACGAATGATTCATTCATTCATTTACTGATACAAAAAATACGCGCGCGATAGGAGGGCACTTTTTAAAAGTATTATATCTAAATTTTTTCCTTTTTTACAAATATTTTTTATATATTTACGAATAAAATTCATACATTATGTATCGTACTCAATGCAATGAAATATATTCATTCTCACAATTATATGACCTCCGGGATTCTCCGTCTATTCACCTAACGTCAATGACTTCGATGACTTCAATCTAGTTTCCTCGTTTGCATGAAATCAGGAATTTCCTGTAGAAAAATGATGTGACGTAGGCTGTACTTTTTGAGATCAACCACGAGCAATGAGTAAAGTAGGTAGTTTATCTCGAAGATGATAAGGTTCTGCGACACACTTGCCCTCCCTCTCTCTCTCTCTCTCTCTCTCCCTCTCTCTCTCTCTCTCTCTCTCTCTCTCTCTCTCTCTCTCTCTCTCGTTTCTGATGATGGATCATCAACTCAAATACAAGCATGAGACACGAGACTAATTCTCAACACTTAAAATCGATTCCACGAGATGTTTTACATTCTTATACCAATAAAGGAATAGGACTTATCGAGTCTGAATTATTCATGAATTTTCAGGCTAACGCCAGGAACAACGAAACAATATTAATATGAATTTTCCGACTTTCGCTTTATCTTCTTACCTTCATCAACAATGATTTATTTCAACAATTGTATTGCATTAAATTGAATTAGTTTGCATATCATTCAAAAGAAGAAAGATTCTTCTTAGGCATAGATCATATGTTGATATGAAATCGTAACGACTCACAAGAAAATTATTCGCAAGATGAGCACGTACGTATCCCGGTAGTTCGTCACCGTTTAAGGAGAGACAGAATGCGAAACATTTACTGTTTGGACTATACTGTTTATGCAACGCATACTCCATGTGTAAGGTGTCGAATGGCAAGAAGAGACATAAAAAAAATAAATAATATTTTCTTTCAACGGATGAACCGTATTTAATGAAATAATCATTCTCTTCCTGACGAAATTCATTTTTATTTCTATTAAACGATATAAAACTTTAACCATTAAGTTCCTACAAAAAGGGAACTCGTTAGGTAATAAGCTAGTCTGCCAGTGATGAATCATGAAATGTTAGGAACGACCTTGAACGTTCTGTTGGATCATAGAGAAACAGAGACTGAGACAGAAAGTGAAAAACAAGAGAGAGAGAGAGAGAGAGAGAGAGGGAGAAAGAGAGAGGGAGAGAGAGAGAGAGAGAGAGATGTATTTAGGAGAGCACTGGCGTCTACTATGCAAATGTGTTTCGAAAATGCGACGGTGAAGTCTCTACCTTGCTTACTCTCAACTTTATAAATAGATCCTGACAGCAGCAATGTAACAGAAGTAGTCACATCGTAAACACGTGCAAAATATAAAACTAATAATTAGTTTATAACGTACTATCACTTTGTTAGAATTATGTATAACTATAATTCGAATGTTAAAAAACAAAAACATTTTTTAACACACGATCAATCGTTCGAAACTGGATCTATTTATATTATAGATTTTCTTATCGACTGTATTATATATATATATATATATATATATATATATATATATATATATATATATAATATAGACACACACACAACCATAATGTACCTATTCTATAGACTTTGTTAAATTGATTAACATTTTAGTTGATTTTTATTTAACCCTGAACAAAAATTTACATTTCATTACCTCAACTCGTGATCCGTGCGTTCCTTCTGTTCTTTCTCTTTCATCTCTTTTTCTTCCACAATTTTGTGATAGAAATTCTTCCACATGGCATCCTCGTCCATCTTTAGAATTGATCGATTTGATCACAGTCACTAATAATGATTAATATGGTCGATATATTTTTTATGTCCAATAAATACTTAAGAACAATATATCATTTTCGGCCTTGATTATTATATTATTTTTTTGTACTATTCTTTCTTTTATTTTACTCAGAGACGTATCACAGAAGAAACACACATACATACACACACACACACACATATACATATATTCTTTCTCTTTTTCTTTCTTGCATGTACCGTTATGTTTTGTGCCAACAAAAATGCGGAACAATCCTCGATTTTCTTAAGACGAACGCGCACGTAAGATTGTTCTTTCGTAAGAATACTAGGAGTGAACGATACGTACAGGTATATCGATTTTCCGTGAGGAAATACAATGAGAACTGCCGGCTGACAGTTGCGCCGATAGAACGAACACGTCAAGGCAATACTATCTTTACTCTGCGGATGATCACGTATAATCTTGTAACTTCTCGTACACCCGTTAGATGGCAGTTGTAACCAACAGGAGACTTTCACCAATGAAAACTGTTTATACATGAATATACATACGATATGTTTATAAATACGTATGAAAGACATATATGATGAATTTTTAAAAGCATATATTATTTTTTATAAACCAAACAGTATATATTTGTGTTAATACGTATAAATGTATTTAACTAGACTCATGGTTGAAAATAAAATAAAAAGAGGAAATACTTCTGATAAGAAAAAAAAAAAAAAAACTTAGAAATCCCAATGATTTGCATTCAGTAAAATATAAAGAACGACGTTAATTTGTAATATTTCAAACGTCCTTATCGAAAATCGTTCAAATTCGCCGAGTAGAAAAGCTATAAAAGATGAAAAAATGTTTTTTAAGAGATCAGTTTTTCCAACATGCGTTCCAAGAGAATTCTCTTCTTTTTATGCCTCGGTAAAATCATCTAATAAGAGTTTTAAAGGTGTTCCCTTGATAGAATAATTCATATTAATACCATAAATATATTTTGTTTTTAGGAAGTCTGACGACAAAGATCTTTACAAATAGTAACAATCGTCATTTGAAATCATGGACGAGTGATTCGTTGGATATGTTTATAAATTCAGAACACGTGGATGCAGCTGAACAAGCGATTGAAAATTTTTTAACAATATTAGCTGGCCCAATATCAGGACCGATAACACTACGAAGCACTTCTAATGAAAAATATGGCCTTCAACGAACGATTTCCGAAATTTGTCACGTGGTACGAAAAAATTTAATGAATTTTGCTAAAGCCTGTGAATTAACGACAACCGTTCAACGATATAAACAAAATTCAGCTATTCATAATATCAAATCTAACGAATGGCTCCCCGAAGTTTTACTTCGAGGTTCATTATTACTACACGATTTAGGAGGAATCACGGAAGAAGTGACATCTTCCGTTGATCGTTATCTTTCTAAACACAATCTTAGTCTACCTGAAAATAGAGTGAGTCCATTTTGATATTGCACGTTTTATAAATATTTTGTTTGTTTGTTTAATCTATTTTAAGATACTTTAAAATCTGTGAACAGGTGTTCAATGCAAAGGGGAATCATCGATTTTTAGAAACGATCGATAACCTTTCAGAATTCAGCGATCGATTATGCGAGTGCACGAAATCGAAAAGAAGAAATAATCGAAACACAATCTCTGTTCTCGGCAAAGCTCTTGTTAACTTGGCAAAATATTCACCTAAACATATTTTGAGAGTTCTTGAATCTCGTTTGAACGTTGCTTTAGCGAACGGTTCATTGAATAGTGGTTCATCTCTCGATCAACTAAACGTTCTCTTTTGTAATTTTGCTTCCGATAGCTCTGGCCATTTAAATCGTGATTGTACAACGGAATTCAAACGTCTTAGTGAATGTCTGTTCATTCAAAAACAGAATCGTACAAAGCGTTTGAACTACGGGATCAATATTCATAAGAGTTTCCTAAGAAATCATTGGCTAAGTGGAATTGAAGATATAAGTAATTGCATCGCCGTGTTCGATGACGATGGAAATGCAAATGTGAGGTGTAAAACGAAACGAAAAATACCTAAAGATCCTAGTCGTCGAATAAAATATATTTACGAGAGTCTATTAGGACAAAGATTACCAAAAATATCACCTTTACATCGAGTTGCGAATGATCTAGGCAATGTTCTTTCTATGATGCCTTGGGGTAGGCAACTTATTGAAGATACGTGTTACTATCTCTCGATTTATCAAGATGGAGTCAAGAAGATCAACAGATTGTTGAAACTTCAACAAAAACATAAAAGAGCAACTGAAAAGTATGTACAATAAGTTCGTTAATCATTTTGTTATTCATGCGATTAACTAAATTAAATTTATTTTAACGTTGAAATCACATCATTTCCTAGATATAAGAAAGTATCTAAATCTTTGGAATTATATAAAAGAGGTTTACTTTTAAAAACGTTGGAAACAATCGATAATATTCATCGTACGGCGACCGAATTCGAAAAGATCGTTGTGAACGGAATTAAAACGGCGACGGACAAGAATTGGTACGGTCATCTTCAAATTTTGAACTGTGTTTCCGATTGGATGACAAAGATTTTTTTATTCTACGATTACGAAAAAGAAAAGAAAAATGAAACGATATTGACGACCACGTTGCAGCCTTCGTTATCAATAGAATCGGACGAGAATTCATATGAATTATCTGATCTATTATCCGATGAAGAAGATCATAGCGATGAGAGTGAAGAGGAAAAAACTGCTTTAATTACGACGAAAAAAGGTAATCATTAAAAAAAAAAAATTTTTTTTTTTTTTCTTAATACTATTCGTATATACTGTAATAATTAATCTACCATAAATGGTCGTGCTAAAAAAAAATTTTATCCATCGGATGTTACAGTGATGAAGGAAGCTGCGGATAAATCTTTCGAAAAGTTAATTCGATCGATGAATCGTGTAAACGTCCGCACGGCGAACGAGAAAAGCATCCTGGTTAATCTCGCCAATAATTTATTGCTAACGGCTATGTTCATGGAAACTATCGGTTTCGTTTCTGTGTTGTTTTCTCTCGGGAATGTTAATAAAGCGGAAATGAATTCGTCCGAAATAAGAGACGAATGGTTACAATAACGCAAACGTAGAACCTTGATCTTTGAGATATAATCCACGAAATCGAACCGACGTGATACAAAATAAAAGATATATCATTTCAAATGGAAAAACTTCAAAAAATGATTTTTATGTTCGACGATAAAAAAATAAATATGAGAGCTTGTAAATGAGATAATTATCGAGAATAAATATAAATAATGTATAAATAAAATATAAAATTATTCTATATGTATAAATACTTATACCTAAATCAAATTTTATGTTGCAAATAAAATTACTATTGATGTCATCAAACAAATTCATATAATACTCATCTATGAAATTAGAGTTATATAAACTTCAAGATAATCTTCACAATGTAAGATATAATTGTTTATGCAATACATCTTACAAAGAATATTCTAACTTTAAGTTATAAAGTTTGTCATGTTACATAAACTTAAGATTAAAAAATCTATACAGTTTGCATTTAAATCATTGATAAATAATAATATGTTCTAATAAATTTATGATTTATGACAACCTGCTAATCTTAACTCTAACGGTGAACAAAAAAAAAACAAAATAAATTAAGGAAATATAATTAGAGTGACATTTACGAAGAATGACGCATCAAATGTTACAAGTAATAAGCAAGTGCTCTACCTTTCAACTCGTATTTTAAAAGAATGCTTTGGACCATCGTTTTCATTTGCTTAATATGTAAGTACACAAAATATTTCTATTCTTTATAAATACAATCTATTTAAAAACCTTTTAATATTCTCAGATTCTCGTACTGGACGTAACGAACAAAAAATGCATGGTGTTAAACTCAGAATTATCGGAGGATATAGTATTAACATCAAATCGCGCCCTTTTATGGTTTTCGTTATTATTTTTCAAATCATTAAATACCTCATCATTCAACAAAAATTCACATAAAAATAAATTTCTAGGTATCTCTTCACGACGAATTAAATGATTTTCAATGCGGAGCAAATATATTGTCAAAAAGATGGGTCATTACTGCTCTTCATTGTTTGTAATAATAACTCGTACATGTATTTTTTAATCAATACTAATATCTTACACAATATGTTACACGTATATTTAATTATATGTTTTCAGCAATTCCATAGATCGAAACGATTACTACGTTCGTGCCGGCTCAAATTATACAGATCACGGTGGTACATTACACAGAGTTAAAAAAATTCATGCTTATAATGAGACGATCTATCCATACTGGTCTACGAAAATATACTATCATGATATCGCCCTTTTCAAAGTGACACCGCCCTTTCGATTCTCTTCAACAATTCAACCGATTGGTTTACCGAACAACAATAAAATACCACGTAGACTTTACGTTTCTGGCTGGGGATATACTTCTTTGAACGTAAAAGAAAGAAAAAAGAAAAATAATGCTTAAATTAATTAATATTTTTATCATCGAAAGAATATTTTTCTCCTTATTTTTTTCAGAGTAAATCTCATCGTACTCTGATGACTGTGAACATTCCTTACGTTCCATTTAAAGCCTGTGTCAACTCTGTACCATTGTATAAATTACTCGTTAGAAGGGATCGTCATCTCTGTTACGGTAGACGCGGCAAGGATTCATGCTACGGAGATTCCGGCGGTCCATTGGCTGATGCTCGCACGATTTATGGCATCGTATCCTTCGGCCATAATTGCGGCGAGGTTTCCGGAGTTTACGCAAAAATCTCTTACTATCGTGAATGGATCAAGATTATTACAAAACTATAAGTCAGAGTGTATGCACAAGATGATGTTATCTTTGATAATTTCCACCTTTTGATTTCATTTCTATTACAACTTTTAATTCCCGCAAATTTCCTCGAAAATCATATCTATATATTTATCTATTCGTATCTTCGTAGATAGGAATAAATAAAATAAGAAAGTTTAATAAAAGATTATATTACTCCTGACTCACACATTTATGTATCCGTTGTGTTATTTGAAACATTTTTTCGTCATAAAATTAATTCATTCATATACGACGATTAACGTTTGTTAAATATAAATTATACCTTCAGTATGGTGAAATATGTTGTATTACAAATTTAACAATATATAATTTTCTCTGTAAATATGAAAGAAGATTGAGTTGTGGATCAAAAATTTCAATTAAACATGGTTACAAAAGATAAAACAAATATTAAAATTCTAGATTAAATAGATAAGCATCGTTCAATTATATTAACATTACCAACGATCTTAAAAAATGATAAAAATGAATAAATAATTGATCGAAAAGGCTTCGTATCACGTTCCTGTGTTTTCAGGAAAGTAGATAGGACAAGTCGAATCACGGAGCGAGGACCCCAGTGCGTTCAGGTCCGATGGACACAGGAAGTCTATTACACGCGTGCCGCACAACAGCGTGTCATGCACACACGCGCGTGAACGTGTCTCTTTATCTTCGTACAGGGTCGAAAAAAATAGTACATTTACCATCGAAAAAGAAACAATCACTTTCATTTCCTTTCAGGAAACATATGTGGGAGAATGGCGTAAAAATTACAAGAAAATAATTTAATAAATAAAAAATTCGCTTCGTTGAAAGATAAAGACAAATGAAGTAGCAAACGAAATTATAAGTTCGTTGGAAATAGAACGTCTTCGCTTCTACCTTCGGCCCTGAACTTGTAGTACTTATGTCAGAGACTATCGTTTACCAGGCTGACTCATCCACACCTGAACATTTCTATGCGAGAGGATTGCATGCTTTTCCGTTCGCATTTCCCTAGTCTTTGTAAACTGTCCCTTTACTGTAGACAATTCAGTAAATATCTTTGTAACAGAAAAAAAAGCGTGAGAAGTATTCTATCGCTAAATTACATCCGCCAGTATTACCTTCGTTATCGTGTCAAAAAAGATAAAGTCCGTTCTTACATGGAAAGTATAGCTAATCTTATATTAATCGATTTTTCTCATGTATTATATATATAATGTATATATTGATACATGACTCACCCAATCACTGTAACCGGATAAATCTTATTCCGTAGACTCTTCAGTATCTCACGTTTTAGTTTCAAATACCATGAATTATTATTTTTAGAATTGCAATACTTTTGCGAAACATTGTTAACTCGAATACTCTCTGTGATTTCGTCTTTTGTCACCGACTTCCATTCCGATACTGCCGATGCTTCTTCCACGGCCACATAAATAAACGAATCCGAAGAGTTCGAATTGAACGAAGAGGTCGAATTATTTGTTCTCGTTTTTCGTTCTCTTATCTCACGTAAACAAACATTGTCTATCTCGGGCTCATTGTCAGTCATGATCGACAAGTTTTTATTCGTTAAATATTTCCTCAAAAATATATTCGCACGTTTATTAGAAACACACAATCGTTCACTCATTTTAACGGTCCATGAAAATCTTTAATTTAAATAATCGACGAATTCCATTCATTATTTTACAAATCGTCTTTGTCTTTGTCTAGACACAATATTAAATACTTATTTCTCATTTTTATGATTATTTTAACAGGTACTTCCCGAATATATTTATATAATCTGTACAACTTCAAAATTGAATATATTCGTGCCGACGAAGTGTCCGATGTATAGAATAGAAAGTGTACGACTGAACAGGCTCGCAGGAAAGGCTAAAGCAGGCGGGAAAGCCCAACGAGAGTCCAGCTGATTGTGAATTCATGCACCGGGAGAAGGGGTTTGTCTATGGTGTTCTGAGGTTTATTTACCTTTTGCCGAACATCATTGTTCCCACTATACCTTTCAAATGAATTTATTCTATACGTTGCATGTCATATATCACGTTTAAATAAGCAATCGTAAACATTTTGTATAATAAATTGATATTAATTGATAGGACGATAATTCTTGTCACTTAAAAACGATGCATTCGTGCATCGAGGAAAATTTCAAAATTTTGTTTTTCATTACTTACAATGACACCATGACGAAAAGTGAATGGTGTTGGTCTATGGCACGAAATAATGATATAACGTTGACGATGAAATTACGATAACAAATAATTAGAATAAGCAACAAGAGAATCTTTAAACGCAGTGATTATGTTTGTTTCGTCGAATATGGCATTTTTATTTTATGGAGTTGCATGCTACGCATGGCAACGATTTAAACAATGAATGAAAACTACGACACGTTCAACGTTGCTACACAATGGAGAACAATGCCCGAAGATCTCAGCCTGAATTTCTAACGATGTTTCTTTTTTAGTACGTCAGCTCTTCTGCGCATCAAACATACACGCGATTTATATATAGCTATTATCTCAATAAATAAATACTCATACAATACGAGTAGCATTTATATCTTTTCGATTAAATTTATTCCGTAACAGTTCATATAAATTTTTTCTTATTACTTAAAATAGATTTCCACGTAATATTGTAAGTATTTATAACACAAACTTTTATCTTCCACAAGATAATGATAAATGCAATATTTTTATTTTTTTAACGAGATATATACATATACATACATATATACCTATATACTTTCTATCTTCCCCGAGATACATATATATATATATATATATATATATATATATATATATATATACACACAACACACATACGTGTATTATAAAAATATCAAGCGTATTAAAAAAAAAAAAAAAAGAAGCATTTTCCGCAGAATCCCGCAACATATCTGTTGACGACGAATCGATAATTCACGAATACAATGACATCATCGCGATCATAGGCTAAAAATTCCCGCTTCTTGCAACTGATTAGAGAAATATGATCCAATGACACGTTTCTAATCTAATTGAACGAATGATTAACAACAAGTAGTTGAAATCTAAATTTGAGTTTAATACATAAGTATTCATAAACAATTTAAAAATTTTTGAAAACTTTCTTTTTACATATACTCGAATAAGAAAATTTCACGGTGTGTAATATTAGAAAGGATCCTTGGAGGAATTACACCAAAGGCTGAATTCACTAGCGTGAAATTGAAACGTTACGAAATTCCAAAGCTTCTTCTACCATCGACGTTATATTATTAAATTATTGACAAATTTGCAGTACCTATTCCTTTCGAAATGTAACGATTCTAAGACGTGAACGTCGACTTAAAACGTTAATTACAATTTGCCTAGGATATATATTTCCTTTGTTAGATGAATAACGAGATAAATCATAAGGTTAATCGTATTTCATGGAAGACCAACAGTATTCATAATCAAACGAACCAAACGACTGAACGTGATCCTTGTACGAGACCTTTACCAAGAATTTAATTAACTTTGATAGAAATTTTAAAGAATTTAAATGAGCATGACATGTGTCTCTATAATCTTTTTTTGTCGCAAAAGTACGACGTAACATATACGTATATACCTATATTATCTAGAAAAAAAAAATGTAACTTTTGTACAACTTCTTCGCTATAATTCGATCTTATTTATATTAATAAATGTTATATGCAATAGAACGTACCTCATATAAAGAGCATTGACTTTATAAATGGCTTCTCTAAAATCGCATCATTGCGATCGATACAAAGTATTCTATTGTAAATTAGTAACGCGTACATACTACATAATTAATAGAGATGAGGCATGGCTAATAATATGGCTAATTATACTTCCGAGTACGAGAAATAATTCAATAAAAAGAAAATTCAATAAATGAATTGCGTACAATTAAAAATTGAATAAAACGCTCGAATAAAATGTCATATTGTAAATTTGTACTTACTCCGAAGTGGACACCAAATGTAAAAGTTCAGGACCTGATTTCACGTAAGTTCTCCTCCACCATCTGTGCGTTCCCCATAATCTCATATTTTATAAAATTTCTTAGAAAACACGGTCGAACGTTATCTAAACTATTTCCACGTTTATTAGAAATAATCTAAGTGTATCAAGGAGACACATCAAGATGTTAGAAAACTCGCCTTTCAGACTAACCGTCCGCAAGCCGACTGTAGAAAAACTCATCTCTGAATAGCTTCCTATTCAACATGGCAATAACGTCCACTTGTCCGTACCGTAATTACGCGTATTTACATGAACAAGCGAACGTCAGTCTACGATAATTAATTACATATACTGAACGTGTCATCATGAGACTAAAAATATGCGCTGATTTACTATGAACCCTTATTAACAATGAATATCTATTAGGAAAAATATTTGAAAGATTTTTTTCTATACCTTTTTCTATTTTTCTAAAGTCATTGTCCTTTATCAAAAATTATGGAACCGAACGTATCCGATCAATTCGTTATTTTTTATTTTACTATCGTATCGGGCAATAGGGGAGAGAAAAGACGTAACATTATTATAAAGCTTTGATCTTTCGTACGAGAAAAGTTAATTTTCTCTCTCTCCTTCGATCGTTTATCCCGAACAAACTCCTCCATACTTTCGCTTGCCCTTTTACGTTCGACTCGACCCCCCCCCCCCTCCCTCCTCTTACTTTGTTAGGAATTTTTATTACGGACCTCTTATTAGATGGAGGTCTTAAACTTCCTTTCATCTTCTTCAAGCGGATTTCGTCTAAACTGAACGTTATTGAGTCTGACATAGCCAACGTGGAAAGCTTCGAAAATACGATAATTTCTCTAAATCCATTAAAGGTATCCTACCTTCCCTACCGTCGTCGTCGTCAGCTCGACAAGATGGATTACATTAGGTAAGCGAAATCATTACTACCTCTCCATGATGCAGACATCGAAAATTAGGTCTACGATACATGAGAATAAATAAACATGCGCTAATAAATCATTCCGTGCTTCAGCATCATTAATCACTTTGTATATAAGTACATACAACAGATTTATTGAATAATATATAATATATCGTTGCAAAAAAAAAAATATCGAATAAAATAAACTGAGCGAAGTATGACATCTCGAAGAAAAAGGGGAGAACAAATATTTATTTTCATCACTTAACAAATCTATCGTACTAAAATAAGTTGATAATTAGAATGTAATAATATCTGCATATTGTGACAACCTTTTTATAAATTCTTAGAATTACAATATCTTTATCGCATCAAATAATCGTCGTCTAGAAGCGAACGTTAAAAGGATTCGGTGTCTCGAAAAGAGGCCTTGCTGTATGAATTTTCATCCCCGTTTTGAATGGATCGGAGAAGGTAAAGTTCCTACATAGGATTCACGAAATGGTAGAGCAAGGGAAAAGAAGAGAGAGAGAGAGAGAGAGAGAGAGAGAGAGGAAGAGGGAGAGGGAGAGAGAGAGAAAGAGAGAGAGAGAGAGAGGAAAGGAGGGGTTGGATTGAGACATGTCGGGGTGTGGCCGGTCCTGGGATTAACTTTGCTGACAGCCAATCATATCCGAGACGACCCCACCAAGTGCACGACTGGGAAAGCCAGCTCTGAGGCCGTCGCAGCAGCAACCCCGTCCACCCTTCTACGTACAACAACCCCCTCACGGCTAATTGCCCTCGCTTTAATATCGCATGTGGAATGAAAGCTCGAGGCGGTAACGGGTAGGTTCCTTGCTTGCTTCAGCTGGTGTTCCGAGTGTTCGGAGGTTGAAGGGAGCTGATAAGGCACTATATAGAAGCTAGCTAGGAGTCCAGGAAACAGAGACTGCTTTGAAACACCTTCGTTGCTCGTATACCTATAAACGAACATTTCTCAATGTGTGTGTCTAGGTGCTAGCACAAATATGGTATAGACCATAGCTGCGATTAAATTTCGAAACAATAGCCAACCGCTTGACGACTCCTTAGTCGGCGAATCTTGCTTTATTAATGACTTAGATACTGTGCTAAGTAGTTAGGTGTGAGGAGGAAAACGATGAAAATGAAATACCATCGATATTTTTAATACTCCATATAGAGGAGTCAATTTATAATGTATTCGTTAATAGATCATTAATCTACAAAACATTGTGAGATAATATTTCTTCTATTTGTTATATTGAAAGAAAGAAAAGAAATCTTGATAACGAACGAAGGAGGAATAGTCTCTTGGAAAATTGTGCAAACTGAATTTACTAGGATCTCTCGAGAATCGAAAGGAAATTCCGTTAAGCTAGGAAGATCTTACGAGATCGCTTTCGTTTTATATATTGGCTCATCCGGAAGGGGAATAGCTCTTATAAAGCGGAGCAATTATCCGGGTAAAATACTCTCCGAAATTTCCGTGATAAATTTCGGCTGGTAATAAGGGTGGAGTCGCAAGTCATTTGGACGAGGACGATGAAGGGTATGGGTATCGAGCTTCAATAGAAATTCTTTTCAAACCCCACCGCGTGCTCGGTCGGCCGTTTAATTTAAACATTTGTCGCCCGTTAAGCGTTCACCATCTCTGGCTACGTTGTTTCAACTTATACTTTCTACGAAAGGCGAGAGCGGTTTCTTACTACTGAGCTAATAATTATCGTCTCTCTGAATACAGTGTGGAATAAGAACGTAAAAGGGTCCCCCTAACACGAGCTTGAAAATCTTCTCTTCCGTTTTCATTTCTTCGTTTGTTCGAACGTCTCTTTGTAACTCGCAATAAAACGAAATCGTCTTATTTACTTAAATAACGTATTAGCAGCCATCTAAATTAATTATTTAATACGATTAATTATAAGAACGACAACCTGCCAGAAAGATATTTTAAAAATTGACGTAAGTTTGTAAGTTTAATTAGAAGCCTCACGATCAAATAAGAAAATACAATATTTTACGTTATACCTGCGATAACAGCTTATTCCTATCCTCCACCCCCCGCTGTTCTCCCAACGGTGCCACTCTTCGAGGTAGATCCTACAATGCCAAAGTTTGCGACAAAGTTAGCACGCCGCGAAATATATGACGTAATTACAAGAGCCCGTTCCTCGTTTTGTAAAATATTTAGAAGGTTCTCCAAGTAAATTTCGAATTTATAGCTTAATTTCACGTTCATAGAAGTGCCAACGAGATAAGTGCACAAGTTTTCATAATGCCAAGCGGTTTCTTTAGATATCTCTTCGTGTAAGATAGTATCTAGTATAAATTATATAAAATACATGAAAGGAGATGATCGATAAGGATCAGACTCGTGAATAGTATTAGAAAAAAGTCGAAATATTAATAATTAAAAGTTTGAATATTAATTAAACGATGATCGATATCACAATAATCATCGACAGCATAAGCAACTTTTCACAATGTAACATACCTTAAACATACCGTTGACATGACTTAAAAGCTCATCGTAATTAAGCACCCTTAAGCTCCTTAGAGGTTTTCCGAGGTTCTGAAATTCCCGCACGCTCGTCAACATCTAATGAGGGGATTGTGGATGAAGTTTCGGCCCAGATAGAAGCAATTAAGCAAACCCCACTCGATGCCAAGACGCGAGAATTACCTTAAGACTGTGTTTATACTCTCCATTAAATTACATTAAATCGTATCCATTAAAAATCATGTTTCATTTTATTTTCTTATTGACCGAAATAAAAGAACAATAAAATACGCGAAGTGAAAAACAATCTCTATGAAATACTATATTCCCAGAGAAAGAGATAAAGATGACCATAAAAAAAAATCGTAAGATTTTAAAACAATGAGGAAACGAAATGTCGGAAAAGATCGAGTTAAAAAAAAAAAAAGAAGTACGAAGGAAAAGAAAAGCTCGTCATAATTAAAGGAGACAGCTAATTAGCGCAACGTCTTAGACACAGATGACATCGTTGAGAAGCGAAGACACTCAGTCTCAACCATGGCCAAGCTAGCTACACAGTCGGCTAAGATCTTGCTCGGATCTACTCGTGTTCATTCCCGTATACATAGAAGCACCCCTTGGCCAAGAGCTCCTAGTCTCTAGGCGAAAGCTTATTAATGGCTCTCTCTCCCTCTCCCTCTCTCTCTCTCTCTCTCTCTCTCTCTCTCTCTCTCTCTCTCTCTCTCTCTCTCTCTCTCTCTCTCTCTCTCTCTCTCTCTCTCTCTCTCTTCGAAGGAAGAGAACAAGGAAGAGGGAGATTTAGGAAAGGGAACAGCAAGGTTGAGTCGACGCGGAGAGCAAGAAGGGTGACGGCTGGTGGTGGAAAAAAGTAACAGACTCCCCGCAAACAAGGCTACCACCCCCTTTAGGTATACCCGTGCTTACCGACACGCAGCGCAACTCGCTCCGTAGGCGTGTCCCAGGGACTAGTGGTGATGGCAGGACTCGGCCAACCAGGACTCGAGACGCAACATTCGCCTCGGCCTTCCTCGGTTCGAACGAAAAAATATTGACCGTACATCGAGAGGATATCCTGCGGTCCATTTGGGGGTTGCGGAGGTGAAAGACGATCCTGGAGGAGGGTGAAGAGCAGACAACATCGGTGAATACCCCTCTCATCACGTACGGGATCATTAGCCGGATATCCTTGCTCCTGCCACCACTGGCCAACCCCGCAACACACCATCCTACTAACTCCTGCCACCCCTCTCTTTCTCTCTCTCTCTCTCTCTATATATATATATATATATATATATATATATATATATCTATATATATCTATCTATCTATCTATCTCTATCTCTACCTATCTATCTATCTTTCTCCATCTCTATCTCTATCTCTCTTTCTGTGATAGCGGTGATTCTCGTGGCTGACATCATTATCCTCGGATGCTCCGAAGCGCCAGCGCGGATCGACTCTCGCGAGACCAACCTCTTCTTCCTCTCGTTATACTATTCATGCTCCTACACCTTTGCCACTTTCTTCCTTGCTCTCGTCCTTCGAAAAACGAGCTCGATCCTTTCTAAACGATCCATGCGATTATCAGTAACGAACACTGTCCCTGAGGAAACGTCAACCGACGCGTGTTTATCTCTAAATTTATCCGACGGCTACGATTTTTACAGTTTTCCGTAAAAATCTAACGTGGCTTTAGAAACTTTTTCGATCATTTTAAGTGAAATGAATAAATTCAACGACGTTGTGTGTGGTGATAGGATTCTTTCGGAAAAGACAATGGACTGATCGTTTTAGTGATGTAATATATATTTGATAAGTGTGATGAACTTTTCTTGTTGGACTTTTACGACGATGTATTTGTAAGTAATCATAAAAAATTGAATAAAGTATTGATATAATAAAATTGTTAAGATATCGGTAGTGAGAAACGAAGAAAATTAAGAATACAAACCGAAAGCAATGGAGACGAGCGATCCGTCGGGTCGATTGACGATAGAGGATTTATCTGATTGCCGAAGCGACAGCAATCATTCCGAGACACAAATACGTGCTTTCCAGGACTACGAAAGAGTCAAGGAATTAAATTTGTCGGTGGATAAAAATAAAGAGGATACTTCGAACGAACCGAAAGATTTTCACATTGGTCTAGAAGGTAGAACATCGATGCGTTTCGATGAATTTTCTAACGACATTACTAGAGGTGTCTCGATGACCTTGAACAAAGCAAAAGATTTCGGTTACTCTACAAACGGCATAAGTAACTTGAATTATTCATTGGAAAGAACAAACGAACATGAAGATTCGATGGATATGGCGTCGTCACTTTGTAGATCGAAAAGTTCCACTGCGAAAGATTTACTTTTCAATCTTCGCGAAACAAGACAGAAAAGTGCTCATCCGACGCTCTCGTCTTTGGACAGATGCAACAAGGATCTTAATTTTGGTATCGAGAGAGACATCAAGGACTTTGGTTTGCTGAAGAATTATGGACTCGATCGTATGAAAGAATTCAATTTGTCGTTAGATCGAATTAGAGACAATCATATAAGCAATCTCACGCTCGAAAGGCTACGTGGAAATTCTGGACTTTTGGAGAATCCTACCATTTTGGAGCACAGTGAATTCAGAAATCTCCAGGTGCAACAAAGAAGTCCAGAATTGGAAGCAATTGCATTGGAACGTATGAGACGTTCTCATCTTTTAGGCACCGATCTCTCCGTACAAAATCTCTCAACGCAGCTTCCCCACTCGCATGCCATCACACAAATGGAACACTCTCAGGCACAACAACAACAACAAGCCAAATCCTTCACCATCGACGCGATTCTTGGATTGAGAAACAATCAAAGAGAAAAACGTGGGCAACAGCAACAGTATAGAAAACATCAGGGTACTTCCCGTAAATATTCCATCTTGTTATGCATGTCTCATTTTATTTTTCACGTGTTTAAATTTACCACTAACACGATACGAAATAAAAGCCAACGATTGACGACGATGGTTAACTGTCTGTCAATGCAATAACCACTAACAGTTATCGTTTGACAGACTCGGACTTTGCTACGTTCGCGAGAAAATTGTCTAAATTTCATGAAACTCTAATGTCTATACGGATTTTTACTCGTGAAAATAGATCGTATTAAGGAAATTTCGATGTGAATATTTTCTAGAGTGAGTATATCATTATTTTACGTAATTAACGAATCTTAAATCAGATATCATTTCTGACAAACGAATGAGGCTTAACCTATTTCGCGTTTTATGACACAATTAATTATGATCGTTCGATAACGTAAAAGAAAATAAATAAAAAAGTTAAGATCGAACAAAGAGATTATTTTGAGATCATTTCGAGAAGGAAATTTTTATATATATTTTACAGGTCAAGAAAGTTCAACGAAGAACGGAAGTTCGAGCTTACGTTCACCCGGCGGTGGAAAATCGAAGAGAGTGAGGACGATTTTCACGGCCGAACAACTGGAACGACTCGAAGGCGAATTCGCACGTCAGCAATATATGGTTGGCCCTGAAAGACTATACTTGGCTCACGCATTGAGATTGACCGAGGCGCAGGTCAAGGTCTGGTTCCAAAATCGTCGAATCAAGTGGCGCAAGCTTCACCACGAACAACAGACTCAGAGAGTTCAGGAATTTCAGAGATCGTTGAGCACGTCCTTAGAACACGAGGACTGCAACGAGACAGATAAATGGTGAAGAGGCTTGCATCTCGATCATCTTAGATCACGATCGAGACAACGCCTTCCTCTTGTCGTTTCTCTTCTCTTCCTTTTGCAATCGTGTCTTCTTTCCATTTCTTCTTTGAAACGTGTGATCGCTCGATTTTAACAACGATCCGGTTAAAACCGATTCGTAATATCGATATATTTAGCTAAAGATATTCGGATCATTATTTTCTTTCTTTTTGCTTTTCTTTTTTTGAAAAAAATACTCCGTCCTTTTGATTTATTTATTTCTTTTAGCCTGTTTTCGCCAAATAAGATTCTAATATCGTGTATCGATTTCTTTTCTTGACTCATTTGAAAACCACGAAGGAAACCGATCAAAGACGAGTATTTTGTGATTTTAGAGAAAGTTATTGTTATACGAAGATAAAGAATTTTTTCGATCACGTGCTACGAGAAAAAAAGATTAATTCAATTGAAATGCAATGTGAACAGTGAAATCGTAGTAGATATAAAATTGTCAAAATATTGTGGAATAGGAAACATCGTTCCAGACGATTTTTTTAAAACGAAATTCCTCGGTGTAGAAACCGATTGATAACAAAAAGTCGAAGCGAAAATATTCATTACCATGCAACAAATTGAGAAACACAAAACACAGAAGTGCACGGCTGGGCGTTCGCCTTTGTGGTCCACAAAATATCAAACAGATGTCAGAGATTCTTCGGATGCGAACTGGAAATATTTTCACAAGCACAATTCGTCTGTTCCACCAAACAAAGCCAATAGGTAAACATTGAAAAATTTATCAACGTAATTAAGTGCCCTAATGAAATACTTAATATACATGTATATTATTTATTATTACTCTTGATTCTTAAATTAACGTTTAAAAAAGAAACGGACGATGAATATACTTCGGAAATAACTTTTTGAAAATATAATTCTGTTTTTAGGAAACAACTCAATGCGACGGCCGAACCAGTAACGAATTATTACTCCACTATGAATCCCTACAAACAAGCTAAACACCACAATTGCGGATCTCCAACGCACACAAAATACACGACGTGTCAAAATACAGAACCACATCGGTGGGCATCGCACAATCAGACTAAAACACCTCGGAACAAGATTTACACCAACAACAACAACATCGCGATCGTGAGAAGGTCTAATTACAATAAGAACGAATTGGAAGATGATGAAAAGGTAAGATACGCTGACGAAGAAATGGGTAATTTCACCGAACATAACGTCGAGGAGGATGCAATCGATGAAGGTACTAGTGATCGACATTTTGAAATTTCAAAATCTCACCATAAGTTTCCTTTAAAATATTCAACATATTGTTGTACAGTTGAGGACGATCAGGAAGAAACAGCCGAGTCCGTCGATAAGGATTACGAAGAACACGAAGCTGACGATGAGATCGACGAAGAATCTGATTCGCCTATCATGAGGTCACAAAAATTGCAGAGACGACCTAAAAAGAATGAAATTTCACAAGAACAACAAAGATCAAAAATAGTTAAGCAACAACAGGATCCACGAAAGCTTCATTATCAACAATACGTAGAAAACTCATACGATAGTCATCCATCAAGAAGGAGGTTCGTCAAACCTAATTAAAAGTATTATTAAAAATAATACAATTACGTTTCAAATAATATTTCCTACTTTAACAGATATTACCACGACCTCGATGATCGCGACGCAACAGAATTTTATTCCGACGAGGAACCGATACGACCACCAACACCACCAAAAAGTTCTATCAGAAGGTTAGGGAACTATTATCAACACAGGACACCATCTAGAAGTTCATCCGATCGCTACGATACCGTTGCTTCTTTGAATCAATCGATTCGCCGACCTCGACCTAGACAGGATGTCGAAGCTCTGTTGCATCCGGAAAATAACAACACAAAGAAATGTATAAGATGTGGTGCACCTTCTAGCAACAGATCTTCAACGACGAGTAAGAAGAACAGTTGCAGATTCCAAGAACATCCTAATTTTATTGTGAAAGAATCGATCGGTAATCTACGAATTCTATTATAAATTAATTAATTTAAATATATAAAAAAGGCAAGAAGATGGAATACAACGAAAACAAACGTGTAACAAATAACGAAGATATTATTTCGTTAATATTATTATTATTTTTATTATTGTTATTATTATTATTATTTTTTTTTTATTATTATTTTTATTATTGTTATTATTATTATTATTTTTTTTTTATTATTATTATTAATATTATTATTATTATTATTATTATTATTATTATTATTATTATTATTATTATTATTATTATTATTATTATTATCATATCATTTTCACACATTAGGCGACGATATGGATGCCGTTGAAAAAATTATATGCGGCCGTTGCAACATCAAACACAATTCCGAGGATATTGAAAGACCCTACAGATTAACAAGATCAGCTTTGCAGACATTACAACCACGCCGACCGAAAGGCTCGAAAGGGATCTATGAAGTATCGGAAGATTATCAGATAGGCGAGGAAATTCCAAACGATTATATGACGAACAGATATTCGAGAGACACTGCTGCGAACACCGTTCACGAGAGAATGAAACATTCTGCGCCAACAGCGCGTGGACCAACCACTAGATCGTCCTCTCGTTATGACGCTTAACAGCTGATTTGTCACGAGGCTGTCCGAAGATCGAGGGAAATTTGAATGGAACGTCGAACGAAAAAGTTAAAAGAACGTTTCGTGTCAAGAGCGAGTGTGTTATCTGAAAAAAATAAAAAAGAAAAAAAGAAAAAAAGCAATAACAAGAACAAATTATTCGTATCAGTGTAACGTGATCCTTTCCGTGAAAAGTCTAACAAGAGACTAAATGAACTCGTATACATATAAAGAAAAAAAATTTATGACGCTTTCGAGAAAAAAAGAAAATATAATTCGAAAATAATCGTATTAAAAATCGTGAGATACTCGCATCCCAATGATTTCCCTCTGACCGATTGTGTAATATATATTTTTGTAAATGTCTTCAAAACGTGTAGGTGTGTTAATGAATGTTACATGACATATAATTTCGCTAAAAACGACGTAAAATTATTAGCACGATGTACATATAGAGATAATGAGTTAAGAAGTGGCTAGGAGTTTAACGTCTCGAAATATGTACTTTTAATGTTCAAAGATCACGAAAAAAAAAAATAAACGTACGACCGTAAAGTGTACGATTTCTTCTGGCATTGGCAATACGAGAAAATACAATATGTAAATACGTGGCGACAATTACAATTAATTATACACACGTACATCCATACGCGTACATGTTGCAGAGAATAAACTCTTGAATCTGTACATTCGAAATGGCACGTCGTTATACCTCACTATTCCTCTTATCCATCCATCTCGACAAATTCATTTTTTTACTAATCTATCACTTCATTCTACTTCGCATAACATCGACTAATTCGTTTTACCTCTGTTTCCTCTGTCCTGTCCGCAATTAAAATTTACGATCAAACGAAGCCCGTTCGGCATGCAAAAGTAAAAGCAACGAACCGAGCTTTTGTTTAAAATATTAATAACGTGATGAAACTCCGTAGCCTCTCTGAAAATGGAGGGTTACGCTTTGTCCAATTAAACTCGATACCTTTATTATTATTCGTCCGTCGAAAGAGAATAATATTTATTGCCAGCCGAGGGGACGAGATGGGTCAAAATTGTAATTTCACTTGAAACGTAGAGAAATCAATTAACGGACCAGCAAATTAAGTGGAATCAGCAATTCAACAAAAGAATAAACGCTCTTAATAGATCGAATAATAAATTAACATTGATTTTTCCTAAATTCATTCGAATAAATGCGTATGGACACTTTGGTTGGAACAAAAAAAAAGGAAGAAAAAAAGAGGGAAGAAGAGAAAAACATAATCAATTTAAAGTTACGTTTGAAGGATTTCACATAGGTATATGTACGTGACTGTGATATGGAAAGTCATACCCGAATGGGGTGACGGTAACTGATATTCGCTCGTTACTCCTATCCCTTTTGTCACCGTGATAAATTAGCCCTCGACCCGTGTCAAAGGATCACAAAGAAAACGTTTCTATCGCGTGCGGAGTGTCGGACGATGTTGACTATCATCGTTCCACATCGTACTAATAAAAAATAATCGATCGAAAAGGATCGAGGGAGATTCGCCGTAGAGTTCGAACGGATCGCGAACTTGATAATTAACGTGACTGCTTTTGCCTTAATCGCATTGATGCAATTAGCATAATTAACTACTTAGCTGTTGGAGCCAATGAAATATATAAACGATCATTTTATCTATTTAACCTTATCTCGATCCATATTCTATTTAAACATCTGCCGCTCTAATTGCAAGTCGCTCTTTCTAAAAAAATAATATGAATTAATTGAAACACAAAATTTTTTTAAATGACGACACAAACAAGAATCTTCGAAATAATCGAAGAGAAAACCTTAACGAATTGGAAACGTGATAACGAGTGAACGAAAGCATCAGCTTCCGGCAAAAGATCGTTCGTATTGCAAACCGAAAGAGAAGAAAAAAGTCGAGGAGCCGATGAGCCCTCGATATCGCGAGGTAGAGAACCAGTCTGTGCTGGGGATGTAAGCTCCGCCTATCCCAGCGTTACATTGAGACTTGGAGCACCCCCTCTTGCTCTTTATCCTCTCTCCCCTCTCTACACGTTATCCCAGCCCCTGCTCCATCGTCGTTGGCATCCGCGGCATTCCAATTAGCTCGCGAATCAAAAGAGCCCCACTGCCTTTGTGGGGTCTCACCCCCTACCCCTCGCAAAACTCTATCTCTATCTCTGTATCTCTCTCTCTCTCTCTCTCTCTCTCTCTCTCTCTCTCTCTTCGTCCCTCTCTCTGGACTAGCCGCTTTGTCCTCCTCTCTGTCTCTACATCCCTTCCTTTCTCTCTCTCTCTCTCTCTCTCTCTTTCTACATCCCTTCCCCTCTCTCTCTCTCTCTACATCCCTTCCTCTCTCTCTCCCTCTCTCTCTCTCTCTCTCTCTCTCTCTCTCTCTTTCTCTTCGCGTCCGTTCTGCCCCTCCTCTTCCCTCCCAACCCTCTTTTTCACCCTCCTCTTCCACCACCTCGTATTCTTCATCCCCTGCGTACACAGCGCAATGATTTTTTCTTTCTTCTTCTTTTATTCGTAACTAGCAGCAAGCCATGAGAAAGAGCACCCGTTAGCTCGAGTTAAGAGAGGTAGAGAGATAGACAGATAGAGAGGGAAAGAGAGAGAGAGAGAGAGAGAGAGAGAGAGGACAGATTAAAACGCGGTTTTAATCGCAAATCCGCCCTCTCCTTTACATCCTCGTAACTTCCATCAGAGAGAAGATTTCATGAATGCAACTACGTCGAATTCGTATTATGTTGAAACGTTAATTATCTCATCATTTTGTGTTACTTTTAAAAAGATTACTCGATTTTGATCGGATATCAAAATTCTTCAAATTGGTTTAAAATTCTTTCTATTTCCGATCGTTTGAAATTTTGTAGATTCTTTCATTTATAAGCTTTTAGATTTCAAAATAAATAATCGTGTCTAACGAGAGCATTAAAGTTGGCATTTAATAATATTCGAATATAGATATATTTTCTATCGGTAAATTTAACAGAGCATTACCTGAAATCCGTTGAATTTCCGAAATTCGAGAAATGCGTCAAAGGAGATGCCATTCTCCGGCTATCTTTGTTAATTACACCACCGTATTAACCTTTACAGTATATATTCGTTCTATAGGATTTAGAAAAAAAAAATTATTTCTATTTTCCGTTATATATTTTCTATGTCAAAAAATTACCACTTTGGTAACTTATTTAAATCCGACGAATTATCATAGCTAACACCTAAATATATATATATATATATATATATATATATATATATATATATATATATATATATATATATATATATATATATATACGTTAAGTCGAATGAAAAAATTTGGCGATATTATCAAAAATAACATACGAAACATTAAAGTCAGATTTTAATTAAGGAGCAAACACGTTTCGAATGATCGTACATATTAGATACATCGAAAACGACACGATGTACGGGCTTACATGACAAATTGAACTTGCGAAGGTTCTTTCTACGTTTTCCTTTGCGTTCTTGTTGTTGTCGTTGTTGTTGTTGTTGTTGTTATCGTCGTCATTATTGTCACCGTTGTCGTCGTTGTCGTCGTCGTCGTCGTCGTCGTCGTCGTCGTCGTCATCGTTATTTTTTTTTTTGTTTCGTTTGCTCCAACGAACGCTCATATATTTCCGTCGTTGAGGGTAATTGAAATCGGAGGAAACCGCTCGTGACGTTTCTCTTGGCTCGACCACGACGAAACGCAAACGCAAATTTTATTACGCTGTGCCTCTATCCACTTCGTTAGATACCCACTTTGTTTATCATTCGCGAATATTAAAATTCCCGGTGTACCGTATATAGGTATGTATTTACGTGTATGCCTCGGCTCTCGGCCGCCATTCCTATGTTTCTCTCCTTCTTTCTCTCTCTCTCTCTCTCTCTCTCTCTCTCTCTCTCTTTCTCTGTTTCTCTTCTTCCCTCTGTCTCTTCACTCTCTTCCTCTTACACATACACGATATTCATGCAGGTACGCCCCGCCCGATTTCCATAAATCCGCTATTCGTTTTTCGATGCTCTCGACTGAGAATCGCCGCTCGAAGTATCCAATTCGAAATTAATATTCAACGATAAGAATTGAATCTGTGAAAAAAAGAGATAAAGAAAAAGCTTCCTTTTCTCAGAAAAGAAAAGAAAGATCTTTTAATCGTTTTCTCTTTCTCTTAAAAGAATAGATTTATATATAGTTATCTATCAATAAATAAAATTATAAATACTATAATGTGCTTGTATTTTTATCTTCCAAGTAGTTCAATTTATCGAAAGAAAGAATGAGATACGAGTTCGAGCTAATAATAATCATTCTCGATCTCTTTACTTTCTTCTACACACATGCACACACACACACACACACACACACACACACACACACACAATACTCGTATATATACATACAACTAGAGGAAGGACGGCGAATTCCAGTCGCAATAAAATAACTTGCCGTAACACAAAGGATTATTAATATCAAGGGTAGGATGAAAGAAGAGAGGAAACGTTCGAAATAACGTGCGTAGAACGATAATACATGGTGTAACTTTGTGGGCATGATCAAAGAGCATTCCTTCGCTTGAAATATGCCAGTAGCTTCCCCTCGATCGCTCCGTTAGATCCATATGAAACGGAGACGCTTTGGAAAGGCATGGTGGTTTGTTATGTACATGCGTGTTACATATGCATTCTCAAACATATACATATAATATATATATATATATATAATGTTATACATACACAAACACATCTTTACTTTATTGTTATGATTATATCTATGTCTTTCTTTAGATCTAATTACATATACATACATAGATATGGAGTTAAGTAGGTACTAGTTATTAAAGAACAATAAACCTTCTCTTAGGAAGATAAAAATAATCTTAAGGATCGTGGATAGAAACGATAATATTTGTATAAAGAACGGTACCACTTTTTTTCGTAATTTAAAAGGATAACCTCTCGTTATACTCGATGCTCTCTGCTCTGACCTCGTAGTTTCCCAGGTTATTATTCTCTCAAAGTAGAGAGATAACGAGTGAAATTGTCGATGTCGAGTCCGCTTCGGCGAGGTAATATAATTCCAACGATATTATTCGTTTCGTATTAATAGTAGGAAAACGAGTATGCCAAACGTTTCTCTTTCATTAAACGATTATTAAAAAGAACTATAAACAAACGCCTATTGGATCACCTTGAACGAAATGATGTCATCTTGAGATATCTTTCGTCCAAGGAGACAAATGATAGAAGGACAGTTATTATTATTAATACGAGAAAACCAAAATCAATCAATCGATGAAATATTTTGATTAACAAAGAATACTACAAATAACAAGCGTCATGATACATATACGTAAATATTTCATTCTTAACACATATCAACGACGACAATTAAAAAAAGGCACAAATAATATCTTTACCATCCCCCATCAGCTGCGCATCCACCTGCGAAAAGCATAACAAGAAGGCAAAAAAAGGAATCATGATACGTCAAAAAAGAATGATCGAGCGTGATCTCGATTACATCGGCACGCTCATAACCGTCGTTAATCGCAGCGACGATATACATCGCGATAAAAAGCATAACCGCTTCGAGGGTGGCTACGAAGAGAGAGAGAGAGAGAGAGAGAGAGAGAGAGAGAGAGAGCGAGAGAGAGAAGGGGCTGTCGCTGCATCCCAGGGCTGTTTCGTTCGGCTCGCATTCATAACATCAGACGGGGTAATAAAAGTCAGGCATCCCTTCCTCCACTTCCATCCCCAGCAGCAGCACAACCACCACCCCATGCCTCCGTCAGTGGCATCCAGGCCTGATCCTGGGGTGGTACCCCCGTAGAATCGAGGGCTCTCGTAGAAGCTCGTAGGTGAATCAAAAAGAAAAAGAGAAAAAGAGAGAGAACGTTTATTCGTCACGCTTTGCAACGGCGTAGCAGGTTGCTGCCACTATTCTACTACTACTACTACTACCACTACCGCCACCACTACCACTACCATCACAATCACCACCACTACTACTACTAACTTGGATCCTATGAAATTCGCGTTCGAACGCGTTCGAGTATGTACGTAAATAAAAAGCCATACGTCGAATTCAATCTTGCGACTCTGATACGTCAGATTTCGCCCTTTTATATTGTCTTTCCCGTACGATCGCAGCAGAGATATTACGATTACCCGCTGGAACTTTCTCATTCTTATTTGCAGTGTTTATTTCTTTTATTTGTTTTTTTTTTTTTTTTTTTTTTTTTTTAATCGTGAACGTTATAAAAATATATGCACCGTGTTATAGACGTAATAAAATTATGGAGATTGTAGGAAAAAAAGAGCTTTGTGAAGTACGAGATAAAATATTTACATGCTCGTGAAAAGTATTCTACGTGTACCTTCAATGTTCCGTTTTAATTTATTTCTCGATCCGTCTACTTTTTAATTATTTATTTAGATAAAATGTGAAAAATGTGTGCAAAAGGAAGAAAATCAGTTGTATAGTTTTGCTACGCTTATGCGAATAATACCGATCTAACTAAAGGGGGACGAGAAATATGTAACATAGCTAGTTAAAAGGACGATGATCTCGTGTCTCTGATAGTCATCTTCTCCCTAAATATCATTTCCCCTCTTGTAAACCACTCGACGATCTACACGTTCTCCTCCCTTCGACCCCACCACCCTCCTCCCTCCTGGGTCAAGTGTTTTCTCCCACTTAAATGCGACACTGTGTGCAATCGAGCGAAGGGTGCCCGTTGAAAGAATCGCAACTATTTCATTTCGGGACAGATTAGACGGATTAGAGACCATCGAATGCACCCAACGAAACGGAATTCGAAAGTATTCTCGATAACGTACGTTACCCAATATAAAACAGAAGAGCCTCCTCTCGAAATTATTAACCTCGATAAAGTCAAATCAAAATGGCCGGCCGATGTATTATCGACTAGAAAACGATGACGAATCTTGGTTGAATTAAATCGCTTTATACTACGGTAACTTTGGTAACGCTTGACCCCTTATACGATTTACAAAGACCGAGCGAAACGAAAGCTACTAGTTTATGTCGCGCATTCGTGCCAATTAATAGTCCCTTTGAAAACGTTAATACCTTCACCTTCGAATCAAAACCCTTGGACGAAAGGATTATACGTGAAATCGGATTTATACGTTTAATCCTTTTTTAGTTACTTGTATCAAGCGTTATGGTTCTTTATATAAAATGAATGATTAAAACGTTCCTACGAGAATAACGAGCTTCTTTGTAGTACGAATTAAGATGGCTAGATAACAAGATATAATTGTACTAATTGCTTAATACTGACCTTGATCGTTGTCTTCTTTACTGTCGCCATACATCTATACTCATCGAAGTTAATAAATATCTTCTGTTTTCATTATTTCCATCCTGATTAAGTTCCAGACGTAAGATTATCTAACGCAATAAATTTCGAACGTTTCCATCGATTTTTCTATCAACGAAATTCCGCAAGACAAAGGGCCACATATATATATTATATATATATATATATATATATATATATATATATATATACATATTACAAAATTCAAAAAAATATACTACAGAGACATCTATGGCTATCTTCACATATTTCTACCGTACATAACAATTACGATTGATTGCACGCGATTCGTTTATTTAAGCCATTTCCACCTGTAAAAATTAAAATGTAAAATTTCGATCTACAAACATAGAGAAAATAATAAACTTCTTCGTATGTGCGTGTCGTCAAGACGTAAAATTTTCTTACTTAATGCGGCGAGTACGTGAAACAAGATAAGAATCTTATGCATAAAAAAAGAACACTTTTCTTCTGTTTATAATCAAGGTCATTCGAAGTATACAATTAGAAGGAAACGATAAAAATGATCGATAGAAATGAATTTTAAAAAATATAATTATCTGATTAGTATTTTATTATTAGAACGATATTGAAATTTATATTGCCTTTTTGATATCGTATTATCTTTTTCACCTATCGTGATAGTAGAAATAAAAAAAATTGAAGATTGTGAGACAAGGCCCAAAGTGCATAGCTTTATGAACGCATTTCACAAGGATGATTCGCGCGCGCACGTCGTTCGCCGCATGACAGACCGCGTGAAATACATGTCGAAGGTCGAAAGAGAGTTTGCGCGCGTTGACACGCGAATATAATAGAGAATTAGTGAAAAACCTGTCTGGTATTTATTCTAGGAAGAAAGAAGAACAGATAGATAAATATGTTTTCTGATGGACGTAGAACGTTTTTTTGGGTTGGTTGTGCATGTGTCGGAGCTTACGTTGCTTACCGATATTGGAAAAAAAGAGAACTGAAGTCAATCGACGAAGGTTTCGACGAAGTTACTAAGGTCTCTGCTAATTGCATTGTTTTGGAAATATTTTTATCCTATATGAATTTTTGATCTGTTTAATGTTATCTCATCCATCCCAAATGATCATGTTAACGTATACGGATAAAATCAATATATATCATTAATTAATGTATTTATTATAATATTGTTATTTTATCTTTGACATTTGACATAAGGAATTCTTTTAAATTAATGTGTGACTGTGGTTTGTTAAAAGTCAACAGACAAAATGGATCTATTGTGAAAGATAACCTTCATACCATAATTTTCTGGCATTGTGTACAACATAAATATTCTAAGAGGTAATGCTACATCAAAAAACAATAAGTAAAATCTTTTGATTATAGATCGATGACAATTACGAAAGAAGGATACTTCTACTTGGTTTAGATGGAGCAGGTAAAACATCTTTGATGAATCAAATGTGTATCGCCAATCACCAAGTGGAACCTTATAAAGTTCCTCCTCCACCTACTCAAGGTTTTACTGTATATAGATTAGAAAATGGATATTATACATATAATGTTTGGGAAAGTAAGAACACTTATATAATATTCTGTTAAAATTTCAAAAAGGATGATAAAGAATTGAAGTTATATTTAGTTTGTTATAAAATAATGATTTACAGTTGGAGGTGCTGAAAATAATAGAAAGTATTGGTCTACCTTTTTACAAGACACTGATCTCTTGATATTTATGGTAGATGCATCAGACACAAGTAAATTATCTCTTGCTGTTTCAACGCTTAAACAATTATTAGGAGATTCACGAATGGATACTGTACCAATATTAGTTATTGCCAATAAACAGGTAAACACTGCGTAAAATATTTAAATGGATTTTAGAAATATGTATTATATCTATTATAAAAGACATTTGTTGTATATTACTTACAGGATGCTTCTAATGCATTAAGACCTGATCAAGTAAAAGAAGCTTTAGATTTACAAAGTATTTCTCCACACAAACATAAAGTAGAGGTGATTGGGTGCCAAACGAGGCCTTTACCTGATTTACATTCAGGAACTACAGAATATACCTGGTATCATTTGTCCGTAAATGCTATTAGAAAGAAAGTATTTTCTATGGCTACTTCTTAAGAAAAATTAATATTTTTAAATTTATTTATTTTATTTGTCCAAAATTTGCACAAGTAATCTATATAAACAAAAACAAATAGTATATTAGAGGAAACAAAATATAGTCTCTCTTTTTTTATATAAACAAGGCTGCAAAACGCTTAATAATGATTAAACAGATCTTATTTTTAAAATATAAAGTAAAACAATACAGTATTGTCATGTTGCTCTGATGGGATATATTCATATTTGTGTAAGTGATGTATAATATTTATTGCATTCCTTTCTTTTTTCATACTTTATTAAGTAAAATGTTAAAATGTAAATGTGTGATAAATATTAATTCTTAGTCACGTATAATAAATATATAGATTTTTATACAGAGTATCGTATTTTATAGTAATACAAAAATTCTACATTTGGTAGAATAAACATTATGTTGCATTTTTCTTAGATAAATATTCATTATATTGTTCTGGAATGCCTTTAAAAGTTTTTATTTTAGCACGAATTTGTTTCCAAGTTAACTGGTAATAATTCTTCTTATCGCGTGCCATAGCCTAGATAAACAATTTTCATTTTATATTTTCTGACATATTCTTATAAACATTTGCAATGATGTAATACATACCTTATAATCTTCACCATATTTGTCTAATAAATAAGTGATAAAATGTACTTGACCATTAGGTAATCGAAACATTCTTTTCCTAGGTGCTTTAGCATCAATTTCTAAAGCTTGAGCTACATGAATTTTAGCTGGTTTGTTTTCCATATCTACATCATCATCTTCACTATCATTTTGTAAATCACTTAACATCGATTTTTGTTTAGCTTCTTTAAGTAAGTCCTGTTTTAAATTAGGAATCGGCAACACATCATTTGGATCATATGCTAAGCCCATCTCATTGAGATTAGTACGTGTAGATTTAGAAATTTCCCATTCTTGTTTTATGGTATTACTATATATAATAATTTACGATTAAAAATATGCATGAAAATAATAAGTAGTCTAAAAAGGTTATGTTTACCATTCTATCGTGGGTAACTTTTGTAACTTATTTCGTAGTCTCTTTCGATTTACATTCACACGATACTTCTTTCTTCGCTTTACTTTCTTAATTTTCGTCATCTTTTAATAACGAAACTGATATCTTTCACAATGAAATAATCTAACAAAATACACGTGAACACAACCGCGTGAGTACTTTTTGTACCGTTAAAGCGTGATAGTCAACATACTATGCGTATGCGTAGGTAACGAAGAGTTACTAAGTTATCATAAGGGCTTGAAAAAGTTTTTTCGTAATAGATGGCGTTCACAGATGCGATTATCGACGAAGTCTGGAGTGTTGCCTATTATTGTGCGTGATATTTAAATTTATATAAATTCGATCAACTTTTTCTCATCTTTTTCCTCGAGGAATTGAAATATTCAGAAAAAATAAAATTCACATATTATTATCGCAGGTGTAAAATTTATTTTCTCACATTATGGAGATAAGTATATCGAAAAGATCATTCTTACTCACTATCGAATAAGTAAATATTCGTGTCGAATCGGATTGAATGGCGAAGACATGGAAAAGTCATAGCATTCAGGGTAACATAAATATAAATACTTATGCACTACTCCTACTACAGATTTGGTACGCGTCCATTAAACAATGATGATATTACATCATGAAGTCGATTACAATTACACGGTAAATTTGAAAATAAAAGAGATACCAAACGAACAAACGAAAGAGATCTAACAAAAAAGTATATACATATCAATTGGAAGTTTAAAACCCTATATCATCTCTCATTATCAATTAGCCTTATTCCGAATAACGCAGTGGTCTAAAATGGAGTATTTTTCAGGTCTATACGGTAATGTATGGTGAAAGAAAAATGAAATACGAGAAGTAAGAAGAATAAGATGGAAAGTAGCCAGGCCGAAAGAAGTCGAGCTAATCACGATTTACCAAGCATAGCTGGTGCCAAATCCAGAGAAGGTGGCGTGTACGACAGGGGCGGCGTATTCAGCGGCATAACCGTAAGCAGGTTCAACATGTGCGGTTTTGGTGAGAACAGGGGTAGCGGCGACATGAGCAACGGGAGTAGAATAAGTAGCCTTGGCGAGGACTGGAGTAGCGTGCGCGGCGTATCCGTAAGTGGTTGCTGCGTAGGCTGGTGCGGCATAAGCAGCCTTAGCGACTACAGCTGGAGCAGCTACAGCTGTTTTCGTAACAAGAGGAGCAGTTGCATAGGTAGTCTTGGCCACGAGTGGTGAGGCATATCCGTAGGCAGAGGTGCCGTAGGCAGTTTTGGTGACGACAGGGGCAGAGTGAGCAGCGTAACTGTAGATTGGAGCTGTAGCGTGGAGCTGCGAAGCCAATACTGGAGCAGCATGGGCAGTGTATCCATAAGCTGGAGCAGCAGCATAAGCTGTCTTAGCCAAGATTGGGGCAACATGTGCGGCATAGCTGTAGGCTGGAGCAGCAGCATAAGCTGTCTTAGCCAATACTGGAGTAGCATGTGCGGCGTAAGTCGTGTAAGTTGCTGGTGCAGCGTGCGAGGTATAAGTCGTATAAGTCGCTGGTGCGAGTGCAGCTTTGGTCACTACAGGAGCAGCATAGGTAGCCGCGGTATAAGCTGGCTTAGCGATCACTGCTGCAGGTGCTGCTGCGTAAGTCAAAGCATCGTTGGTAACGTGGCTATTGCTGACGCGTACCGAAGAGTGTGCGGAGTCTTCGGCCCTCGAGTAACTCGACACGACATTCTGTCCTGCATAGCCCTTCTGCGTAGATTCTTGGCTGTATCCTATGCTACTAAGATCGGCTGATGCCGTGGCGATGTCGTATGCGGCTGGTCCACCAGCATGGGCTATTGCCAGGAGAGCTGAGAGGGCGATTAACTGCAAAAATAAACATTGTTTTCGTTAATGTCGTTCTTTCAAATATATGATACTAGATCATTTGTTAAGGATCAATCCTACCATATTTGACCATACTTGGATTTGTAGAAAATATAAAATTTCTCATGATAGAATGTGATAAATCCGTTTACCAGTTACATTCGACGGATACGTTATACTCACCTTGAATGCCATTTTTCTTGGTTTACTGTAGTAGGAGAGCTACTTGTGTTCTGCTGAAACGAAACAACCGGCCCAGTATTTATATGCCTGCGAGATCGTAAGGGAGTCGATCGGATTTTGGACACCCCATTGTTCGATACGATTGGACATGAAGGATCGAGGGAGAGGGAAATACACGCGGATTTCCTTGTCAGAAATCACTAAGAAAGGGAGATAGAAAGTGCGAAGGAGAGGAAGGATAGTCGATTGAGAGGGGACAGAAACAAATTCCGGGCGTGGTCCTCTTGCCGAAATTAAGATCGGTACATTTGGTACAGTTGAGGCGATTAAGGCAGGTCGGAGAGGTTGCTCTCGAATTTATTCACAGGAACTTTTTTTTTACTACTTCTTGTCTTATGATCATACTCTTTTTTTTTGTTTTTCATTGATAATCCAAATCAAACGATTAAGTTTACTTATATAATTTACCTACCCCTCTCTTAAATTAAACAAATTGTAATGAAAATTCATTTTTTATTAAAAATAAAGAAAACATTCTGAAATGTTTATTTCAGAAAGTATTACGCTGTATTTATTCGTGTACATTAATACCGATTTTTCGCTATTAAAAATGATGCTTCACATCTCATAAAAAAAATGTCATTTTGTGTAACGTAATACATTTTAGTCGCATATGATATTGTAGAACCTACCAAGGACACACTTTCTCCAAATTCTGGCACTGACATAAGCCTTGTCACATGTGTAACAGAACAGATGTATAATGTCCACACACCTGCGTCCAATTTCATGATATATTAGACGAAGGTACGATCAAAATCTCTATAAAATAGAACATAGAAAGTTGGATCGGACTACATTTAACGGACTAAATTTAATCTTATGCAATCCAAAATCGTAATTAATTTCGCTAAGATTCCTGTTAGCATGTTCAATATAAACCACATTATAATCTCGAACCCATCTTGAAACGGGTTCTCGTGTTCGTAGATTTACATTTTGACAGTCATTTAGAATTATTTTATAAAGTGAAAGGGAGCATTTGCAAGAAGATAGAGAAAGCACGATCTTTTAGCTACTTTATAACATTTAATTCATCTAAATAAAGAATATACATATAGTTTCTATGAATAAAAAATTTGTGTGGATCAACCACAAATATTATTATATATACATACATCCATAAATAAATACATGCATAATATTAAATAAAATGTGACATTTCAAACACCAATTTACTAAGTATATACAAAAGATGATGCCAAATCATGTTCTTTAAAAATCGAACTTGTACCCATTTCCACTGACTTTAACATGTGCTACAGAAGGTGCCGACGAATAAGCAACCCCCAATAAGTTTTGCGACTGGTGTTGCTGCTGTTGTTGTGCATGTTCTTGCTGAAGTTGAATTTGCTCTGGGAGCTACGAAAGATCATTGGTAAAAATGATCATCATCGATTTCTTGAACTTCTTTTAAGAATTACCTGTTGCGTCTGAGCTTGAGCTTGAGCTTGAGCTTGAGCTTGAGCTTGAGCTTGAGCTTGAGCTTGCGCCTGAGCTTGCCTGAGAGCAAGAAGTTGTCCTAATTGCCCTTGATAAACGACATTCGGATAATTTTGTACTTGTGCTTGTTGTAATTGTTGCAATTGTTGCAATTGTTGAAGATACGCCAATGCAGCGCCCTGATCAAACTGTGCTTGATACGGTAAAGGTGCAGGACCAGAAGCAGAAAGACCTGGGGCTATTGATGCAGTTGCATAACCATGAGGGACGGGTCCAAACGGAAAAAAGCCTGAAATGCAACGTAGAAAGTCTTAACATGTGCGCGTATGAAAATATCCTTGTATGTATTTGGGACGGAGTCGTTAAATCTCTTGTGTAACAAAATGATAGGCAAGTACTATATCATTCTCTCTCTCTCTCTCTCTCTCTCTCTCTCTCTCTCTCTCTCTCTCTCTTTTTCTCTTATCTTATATATATATATATATATATATATATATATATATATATAATATTTTATATATTATCTTAATTAATATTAAATTATTAACTAGATAAATATTAATTGTTAACTAGACTATGTATATTAAACATGATTTCATATATCTATTTAAATATTTTATATACAAACCCAAACCAGGATTTCTGTAAGCAAGAGCATGTGCCAAACTCGGCAATACTCTTTGAACTAATTGAGGATTTCCAATACTCGAACTAAAGGATTGATGAGAGCTTGGACCACCGAAGGAAAATGATGTTTGAGTTAATCCTGGCCTGATAAAGCTAAAAGATGCGTGTTGTTCCGGTCCACCCAAAACGTTCGTGGGTTTTATACCACCTTGCACAGGTGCTTCCGTTGCTACCAAGCTGCATAATAAGCTGCAGAGTATCGTATATTTCTAAAGAACAAACAAAGGGTAACAAAAAGAAAAGTATTTTTATCGGTTAACAGCAAAAAAGATCCGAAAAAAAAGGAAACAGAAACAAATCTTATCTTAATTAGAAAGTTGCATCATTTTGGATCTCTTTTACATTAAAATATACCTATAGTTAAACGAATAGATAAGTCTATGCGTATGTATTAAACGTATAATATTAAACATAAAATAAAAGGGCATGACATGACACTAATCTAGAATCCATATAATCTCTTCGAATGAACCACCTTTCGTCCATGACACAGATTTAAGTTAAAAAAAAAAAAAAAGGATATAGCGTAAAAAGTCTGAAGCTTCCGAGCAAGAAATCGTATTTCTTTATTGAATTATTCTTTCTACGCAGGTAACTCGATGAATCATCTGTATGTACGTTTCTATTCTTTTTTCATTGTTCGTTGATTATCATAGTGATTTCTATTGTCGATAGGGAATACTCGGTTGAACAATGAATTGCTTTTACATCGTTCAAGAATCGTTGGATATTTCGTAACGAGTCCTTTCTTCGCGCACCAAGGTGAACCTCTTTGACCGCGTTTTTTCCTTTCTTTCTTTTTCTTGTTTGTTTCTTTTTTTTTCTTCTTTCTTTTCTTTCCTTTTATTATTCTTTCGTTTTCGAAGAGGGGAAAAAAAGTTTCTTCCTAACGTAAATCTTTGAACGATATAAAATTGATGATATTCCACTCACCCACATCGCGATATCAAAGTTAAAGAAGAAGACGCCGATCTTGACAGTAACAAAAATCGAGACAATATTCGAATGAAAAGTTATATCGTGGGGAGTTATATACCACGGAAGCGGTCGAAATAAAACGTGAGTAGCATTCCAAGTATATAGTTTCAAATATACAAAGACACTTTCACCTGGATACCGATATCGAACAATCTGTGAATCGTAATTGATCGATACATGATACTTCGTAAATTAAAATTCATTATTTCATTTTACATTCATTCTTATATAATTAATAATAATCGACAACGAGAGGAATCAAGAATTCAAATATATTTATTTTTTTTTATATGTATATCTACATCTATGCGTATTTGAGTCATCTATAATAAAAATTGGAATTGGTAAAGAAAGTAACTTTCCGTACACCTAATATAGAATCTACCTCCTCGACGGACTGTTAATTATAGTCTGTCGTTTCTTGAATATTAAGTTCGATCTAGTATCCCTGACATTTTGCATGTAATTATTATATTGTATATGTCTACTTTTGACGGTAACTATTGCGATACGTATTTACATACAAAGTATCTCTCTTTCTCTCTCTCTCCCCCTCTCTATTCCTTTCTTTTTCATGAAGGTTTAGTATAGTTTATATAGATGAAGATATTTTTTGTATATTTATTTTGGCAAATATTCTGAGAGAAGCATACATATTTCCTACATTTTCGTATTACAATCGTGTTCTTATCACTAATAGCGTTATAAAATCTTAGACAATACCCATTACGATTGATCGTAAAACGGTCAATATTATAAATGTATATATACCCACTTTTAAGTAAAGGTATTTTCTAAAAACACGTATTTTTATTGATATGAGATAATTTTCAATGTAATGTATTTATGGCATTTATATGGAGGGTATGATGCGAGGAACGATGCGAATTTGTGCGCAGTGACATTACATTTTTTTTATGTGATTTTACATGGTTGAAAAGTATGATTGATAAAACATTCCCATAGCTGTGGTAGCAAACAGTGCAAAGCAAGTCCACCATGTTGCTAATCCTAACAAACCTCTGTATACATCGATAGTGAATATCTGGAGGGAAAATATAAGAAAAACAATATTCTTATTTATTTCATATCAATATATATCATTCATACAAATATTTACCTGTTTTAATGAACCAAATGTATGTTGAATTTCTTGGGCAGTCTGTGCAACAGTCTTCTCGTTAGTTTCTGTGTTGATATTTTGTACAAATTTAGTTAATTCATCAGCTGGACATTCTTCAACCAACGTACCTTTAATAATACCTTCCCATGTATAATTACCTATTGAAATAATATAATTTAATGAGGAGCAATATTAGTCTTGGAAATATTTATATTTGAATAATATATTACCAAGTGTCTTATACATAAATGTAAAACATAAACACATAATAATTGGAACAATGAACTGCAATGCTACAACGCACAAGTAGTAAAATACAGCTGCAATCTGAAAATTAGATATGGTGTTTACTTTCTAAATATATATGTATATATATATAGATGAATATTATTACTCTAATAATTATCTTTATATTTGCCTTTTTTTGCAATTCAACATTGGTTATCCTGCCTGCTTCTTTTTTCTGATTTTCTAACTTTTGTATAGCCAAATTTAAATAGGATTGCAAATACATTGGCATTAAAATCATTTTTAATAAAAGTGCAAGAATTATTACTATTAATCTCATGCTTTCGAAAGTTGCAGCAGTCATCCTGAAAATAGAACATAATCAATATTATTATAAAATGTTAGTGATAAATATCTGTTCTACGATTAACATACAGTGGGCCATTCATTCCTGTAAAAATTCGAACAGTAAGATAGTCTCTGCTTATTGGTTTAATCCATAGACAAGTTAACAGAAGTGGTGAAGCATAACTTATATTTGCTATTAGCAGCAAAAGTTTTCTATCTTTATAATATCTGAAAAGAAAATTTTTGTCTATATTACATATTTTAAACACTATGGTAGATAAATCAAAATAATATTTTGTTATACCTTAACGCATCCCAATGCATTTTTGATGCTCTTAAACCTGGGAAAGTGAAAAGAGATCCAAGAAGGCCACACCACAGAGCAAGGAAGAATTTTACAACAATTTTTGATGCAGGACCTCTACAATATAAATTCATTAGATCAAATATGCAGATTCCCCTTTGGCATGTTTATCAAAATAATATTAAATCACTCATATCAATAAAAAGATGCAAGCATTTTAAATTACGATTATATGCAACTCGTAAAATGTTTCAAGTTTAATAGTACTATGCAAAAGCAGTATGTGTCTCCTTGGGCATCCAAATACTACTGGCTTACGTAGAAGAAAGGCCTTGATTGTCTAAAAACAAGGAGGCGCTGTGGTTAAAGCTCGTATATGCCTTCTCCAGTCCAATCTCAAGATTGTTTTCATCTACAATTAGCACCATCATAGCTATTAAAAGATATGCAAATCCAGTAACAATGCACGTAGATCTTTCACCAACACTTTCTTCTCCCTTGAAATATCGTATCCAAAGTGAAAGTAATACCTTACTATGATTTATTTAAGAAAGGTAAGCTCATAATATTTTCAAAGATTTTTAACCATTTTAGAGACAAAAAGGATACAATGCAAAGCCCAATACCAACGTGCACCAAAGCATGCTCAAATTGATTTCATCTTTAATCGGATAGAAATAATTATATACCTGTCAAGTATAAAGAAAGAAATCAGAACCGTATCTATTTATTTCTAATATAATAAAAAATAAAAAAAAAATAATAATTACCAACCTCTGTCATTGCATATACAATTGTAGCATAAATAGAAAAGTCTAATAACCATTGATATTCCATGTAGTACTTTAAATGTACTATGTCTAGTACCGTAATCTTAGCACTTTCCAATGTAAGATCCAAATTTCTAGGGACATGAAATACATCTCCTACCTTTCCATTTTCTACATGTTTACCCTTTTTATGTTTTTCTTTAGGTACTCCAGCAAGGATTCTAAGTTGCTGGTCCGTTGGATATAAATATCGAACCAATCTGCAAATACAGAAAAATATCAATGCTTCGAGAAAATTCTTGTTTGTTTTTGAGCTTACCCGGTGGAACATAACATCCATCTTGCTAATGAAAAATGTGGACTTAATTTTTGAATGACACTGACCATAATAAGAGTGATAACGAGTTGTGCACCTAACAGAGCCTACAAATTAACATATAATATATTTTCAGTCACATATAAATCATTTTTATAAATGTAAAGAACTTGTTTACAATCAGCAATACATAGTAGTTTTTCTTATCAGAAAATGGTGGCTAGCAAATGCAAAAAAAAAAGGAATATGTAATCGTTACATGAAATTTACCATGTTTATTGTGATAGTTACTAAATATAACTAATTCATAAACTTCACAAAAATGATTGTCTCATGACTCGAGTAATGTTTTTATTCGACGAAATAAATAAATCCTGAAAGACACAATGTTGAATTATTTTCGATTTAAAGCCGGTAAAGTATATTCCACCATTTTAAATGGCACGCACGGTCAACCAGCTAAATTTATAAATAGTTATAAGCTGATGAACACATAGTATCAAAAACATTGGGTTCTTCGCATGTGATATACGAGGTTATTCCAAATTATATTCTATCTACAAGCAAAAGAGAGAGAGAGAAAGAGAAAACATTTCAAAATGTCGGTATCGGCAGTAGTGACCTCTGTTCGATATCTTAGAAAACATCTATTAAAAAAATCATACCCTATCGATATCTAATTTGAATACAAATTTTATATTCGATCTAGACTGAAATAGATCACCTGGAACTTATTTTCTTTCGACATAGAATTTATTTTTAGAATGAATTCATGATCACGTATTTTATCGAGAAAGATATAATGGAACGACATTTCCAAAATTATACATTTAAAATGAAACACGACGTATCATAATTGTTTTTAGCGAAATTCTACTGAACAAATGTTCACATTTTAATTGTAATACAATTACTTTCATTGCTTTTTGTCAACACGCCTATTAAGTCTATTTGCGTAATACCCGCAGGCAAATAAACGGGAACTTTGTAATAAACCAGTCCAATGGTGGTATGAAGATAAAGTTAACGTTAGAAATGAAATAATCGGGGATGTTGAAACACTTAATAGCTTTGTCATGGATGATTAAATTTACACTTGAACGATTCAGGCTGAATTCCCGAGAAATGAAAAACATTTTACAAAAATTCTAAAACGACCGGTCGATCGTTCGGTTTAACTAAATAATACACGGAAATAGCTTGGCATCGATGATAGTAATATTATTTTTGAACGATTCGTTAGGATGGTATCTCGATGATGAAAGAAATGAAATAACTCGATATAGCAACAATGATCGAGTTTATCAGATTCTTGTTCGATAGGATTTATGTATAATCGATGATAATTACCATTGAGTTTAAAATTTTCCGCAAAGATATCGACAATTGTTTTTCTCCTTTCTATTTGATTTTTCAATTAGATATAATAGAGAAAAAAATAAAGGAATTTTAAGAAAAAAAAAAATAAGAAGAAAAAAACGATTGGTCAACGCACGAAATAAAAGGAATCCGTGACGCCATTGCTTTTCGATTAATCATTGGATACATTGATACATATGTGTGTTCTTTTTATATATTAGTGTATCTATATGTGCGGGTAGACGTACATCAGAGAATCTCTGGATTCGACGTTTGTCGAAGGAAGGAAGCGGAGGAAGAAGAAGAGTCGGTATAAAAACAAGGCTCCCATCAGTTTGCTCGATCATATGTCGACCAGTGTTCAACCGAGCTTGGACTACGTGTAACAGGTTCGTAAAGTTCCGTTTCCGTTCTTCTCCTCGTGCTAGATCATCGACGAGAATGAGTAACACTCGCGGAAATGATCCTCCGTGGATCTACTATATTGCGTGTGTGCCCTTCGAAAGAGAATCCTTCGAACATATAAGACGATTAATCGTGGTATTGATACTAGAAATGTTTCATTTTTCTCATTGCAAAACATTATCGACATAATTAGAACATTTTTTAATTAACAATATTAAGGTTGCATCTAAGTATTTTGTAATTGTATTTTTGTTTCTTTTTATTTTCGTTATTCATTTTCTTCGTGTAAATGCACTCTCAAAAGTCGTCATACGAAACATTCGGTTGCAACGTAATTCGTTGACGAATTAAAACATATGTATGTGTATTATATCATTTCTATTTAACAATGTACACTTGTTGCGCCAAGGTGAAGGTCATAATATGGAGATCTCACTTGGCCCGCGTTTATGAGATATTTCGAACTGATGCATATATTTTCCTACGCAAACACATCAGATCGTTTACAATCGTACCGCGTAACATCTTTCGTGGAATTCGTTATCATTGTACATTTCTTCTTCTAATTTTATCATTATCCATTTTCTTCGTGTAAATACGAATTAACACAAATCCATGCGTATTATATCATTCCTATTTAACAATGTACATTTGTTGCGTCAAGGTGAAGGTCGCTACATGGAAATCTCATCTGGGCCGCGTTTATAAAATTCTTCGTACCGATAGATAATTTTCCTACTTAAACACATTAGATCGTTTACAATCGTATGCGTAAATCCGCGTAACATCTTTCGTGGAATTCGTTATCATTGTACATTTCTTCTTCTAATTTATAAATTGTTTAATTCTTATTATTGTTAAATCATATGTTTCCTCTTCTCGCATTCTGACTTTGGTTCTGTCAAGTGCATGATAGTAAGGATGTAGGCTTTGCGTTGCGTAAGATTTGAAAGTTATGCATTTTTGTCGATGGGATATCTCTCTTCTGAGAAAAGCACGTCCCCGTTCAAGATGTTGGATTTTCCACTCTCATTCGATCGTCTTTCCTCGTCTTCTTATTCTTCATCGATGTTATTATTACAATCCGATTAACAAACGATTCAATGGTTTATTGTTTTAAACAAGCTCTTCTTAACGTTTAAATATTATCGTTGATAAATTGACTCTTTTCCATCCTTAACCGTAGATATAGAGTTAAGTGGTTTTAAAGAAAACAAAAAAAAAAGAAAAAACCGAATAAAACAAATAGAAGAACGTGGTAAAAGAATTGATGCAGGCGACTTAATATGGTATCGACGATGATGCCAGACGTCTTATTAGTCGTTAGACTGGTAAGACCGTCCCATGCGTTTTATAATCTCTTTCTTTTTTCCTCAAGATCTAAAGATTAAAAAGAAACCGTAACTGTGAAACATTTTAATCCACAACGAATACGTGGGATAGAAAAGAAATCTGAGAGTTCGTTTACCCGTTCGAAGCAAACTGTTTAGACGATTTCACCGAAAAATTTGTCTAATAATAAACGGACAGTGCTTTAAAACGAGTCAGTTTGAGTGTGTCCATAAATTTCTCTCGCTATTAATAAATCTTTTTCAGTTTTTCTTTTCTTCTTTTTTTTTTTTTTTTAATTTTATTGTATTTTTTGTTTCTTACAGAAAACGATCGCATAATGTCACTTTCAACTATCTCAACGAGATTTTTTCTTTTTCTTCTTCTCTTGGGACTCGTCTCATCTCTTTTTGCTGCAAGCATCAAACAAGAGGAACCAGCGAATGCTCAATGTCACAACAATAACGAATGTCCTAATGATCATTGCTGCATCCTAGGTTTATTGCTATTTAATTTTAATTGAATTTGTAATTTTTCTATACTTTCTAATCGTTCTAACAATTCATATTTGTTTCATAGGTGGAGGAAGATATAGTATACCTCAATGTAGCCCTATGAGAAAGAAAGCTGAAATTTGTCGACCTGGCAATGACCTCCTCAACACGACCCTATATTATCCGAATAACAGCAAGCTATCGATAACTGATGTGTATTATATACTATGTCCTTGCGAGAAAGGATTAACCTGCGATCTCAAGGAAGGCGTTTGCATAAGCGACAATTAAAAGCACAAATTTCTCGAATAAAAATCGAATGATCCATAAGATATCTTATATAACGTTATGATTTATCGATAGCATAATTATTCTTATTATTTCTTTCTTTGCTTTTTTTTCTTTCTGTACATATATGACTTTTCTTTTTTTGGCATGCTTTGAAAGATAAAAGAAATGAATAAGATAGCGTTAAAACTTTCGAAGATAAATTATATGAATTTTGTTATGGCAATACAGACCAAAGGTTTTATTTTAAGAAATCGTTAGGATTAAGACCAAATATACGTAAAAAGTGAAAATTAAACGACATTATATCTATGCTATTACGCTCTGAAGTAATTATAAATGTATAATTTTTTATAATTGTGATATATGTGTATATAAGTTCGGCAAAATTATAAGAAAATTATATCTACTTGTGTATTATTCAAAAAATCAATGAATTAAATTGACTATTTTACGTATATATATTATATATATGTAATCCATAATATTAAAAGTTTGTTTTTGATTATATATAATTCGTTAACTATATGTTTAAATAAAAAGTGTACAATCATTATAAAAACATTAGAAGTTTTAAATATTTCTAAAGATCTCATCCTGATCATCGGTTGGTAAATTTTTACCTACAATAATTGAATAAAAGAGGGCGCTAATATTCACTACACCACTGGTCACTAAGTATACACAGGTATACAATAAAATTACACATTGTAACCTGTTGTAACCAAAATAACAATTGAAATTACCTGTACTAATTATTATACACTTAGTGTGTATAAAAAGAGTTATAGATTTTTTTCCCCCTTTAAAGAATTTCTTGTGTGATAAAATTCTTAATTGGATCATAATGTTCAGAAATGAATCGTTTGATAGTGTAGGTTTTGAATCTCAAGTATCAGTTGCAAAGTGAGTTATAACGTTCCTAAATATTAATTTAACAATAGATAAATTTTTAGTTACTATCTATAATAATATAACTTCATTTATTTTTAGACCAGAGGTATCAGCAAATGTACAGACCACAGAAATCGTATATTCTTCAAGTCAAGTTCAAACTGCGGAAAAAAAAAATGTAGAAGTAAATATCTCCATTATATATTTATAAAAATTTAATTCTATATATAAAATATATTTTACAGACTCAAACTGTACAAGAGCAGGCAAAGACGCCAAACATTGATTATAATAAATTAGCAAATTTTTTAAAAAGAGTTACACCAAGTGTATTAGAAGCTTTGGATGAAGCTTATAATACCAATGCTTTTGAAGATTATGATACTCAGACAACAAAGAATACATCTGCTAATTTGCAACTATTGAAAAGATTAAACACTGTAGAGGAATCAGATAAACAGGTATTAGCATAGTTTTATTGTAATAATAAATAGTAAAATATTTTTTATTGTGTATCATTGCAGACAAAAATAAGTGATTTATCATGGAGTATAGCAGGTGGAACATTAGTCGTATCTCATAGCATTGTGTATCATGAAACTTGGTGCGATCATCTTTCAAAAATACAATTATACAGTCTATCGAGAGAAGACAAGTTTTCAGATATTTCTAACAAAACTTTGGAAGTAAATTCTTGTGTTACAACATTGTCTTATCATCCCATGGAACCTTCAATTTTAGCAGCAGGCTTATTTAATGGTAATAGTTTATTTATTATATTTTATTCCATTTTATTTTAAACATAGCATTGCAATTTTTATTTATTATTACAGGAGATGTATTAGTTTGGAATCTTAGAAATGATGATTCAGTCACACCAATTCAAGTTTATACTCACGGTGACACTGTCTCTCAAATATATTGGAAGCCAAGAACAGTGAATGATGTATCCGTTTTAGTGAGCTCTAGTAGAGACGGATATATCATAGTTAACAAATTAATGGCCAACTTTACGACAACTCGTTTACAAAAAAGGTATTTATTCTTCAAACATTTTTCATTCTATCCTCAGTTTCTGTTCCCTGTAGAATTTTTTTTTTTCCCCTTTAGATTCAAAATAATAAAAGAACATAATCCAATAGAGAATTCAAGACCTCGAAGCGCAGGAGGTACGCGCGAACGTGCAGCAGAAGCTGGATTATGTATTACCAGCTTTGATTTTTCATGGAAAGATCCTAATATTTTTATTGTAGGAACATTATGCGGTGGAATATATAAATGTTCTCTCGATCGCATGTCCCTTATCGAAGGTATATGAAAAATTGATATTTATGTCTTAACATTTTTTCAATAGCATTATTATATCGATCTTCTAATGATACAATTAACGTTATAAATATTTCTAGGAGACGAAAATCTTTCGGATCCAGTAATAGATGAGTACGAAAAACACGTAGGAAGTATAACATGTGTTAAATGTTCGCCAAGTCGTAATTTATTCGTTACTTGTGGGACGGATAAAGACATTCGTATATACGATTTGGATCAGGTAAATTCCCAACGAATAAAATTTCGAGAATAATTATAAAGGTAGATTTAAATAATCGTTGATTTCTCGTTTCACATAGAACGTTAGTCAGCAGTCAATTTCGTTGGAAAGTACCGTTACAGGTTTAACGTGGATAATAGGAAATCAGGATATATTTGCAACATTCGGTGCTGGAAATGCAATTAAATTTTATAATGTAACCGACGGTAAAGCCGTGACGAACATAAAAGTTGAAGTGACTAGCAAAGCAAGTATCAGTAATATATCTCTCAATTCTAAGAGGTATGTTCTATTGATGAATGTCTTAAATAAGATAAATGGTAGACTGGTAGATTTTCCATCCGAATTTTAACTGTCCTTTTATGTCCTATCCTTTAAACTTTTACTGTTACTTTTTATTCTAGGGACGTCTTAGGTATCGGGGACGTTCAGGGACGCTTAGAAATTTGGAAAGTTCCTCGGCAATTGTTTTGAGATAAGATTTACTCGTATATCGTCAGATACAATACATCATTTTCCGTCTCATATTTGTCACTGATATATATATTTTTTAATTGCAATTCTTAAATAATTAAAATGTACTATAATACTTACTATAAATTGAATGTAATAAAACAAGATATTTATCCATATTCGGACGACATAATGTAATGTCTTAAAACTTAATATTTTGTGCAACAGACTTGGATGTAACAGCGATTTCGGATATGTTTAAAGTAAAGGCGAACGATAGGAGAACAAAAAATGTACGATAATGCATCAGTTATCCATCACCGTGGATTAATATTATCGACGGTACCCAATTGCACGATATCAAACGAGTAAAGTGTTTTAATTAACATTATTATATTTTATAAATAAATTACAATCGAACAAAAAACTTACGTCATTTATATGCATTAAATCGAGTGTGAATAAAATAAAAGAATTACTATAAACATAGGAACTGCGAATCAACGAACATGAGTAATCTTTCATGAAGTTTTTGGCAACTTACCAAACGCCGGCTTCCTTCTCGAGTCTTTATCGTCTCCGTTGGTCTCTGCTATGAAAATAATGATATACATATGCAGATACACACACACACACACACGCATACATTCGGAGATTATGCCAATTAAAATTTGTTGTAAATATTTATCATGAAACACGTTATTAAATTCATTCAGTAGAATGAACTTCGATAAAATGAATATTTAAATCCTTGGTAAATAAACGTCAATGGTTGAATCGCGTAAATTATTGCAACGACGTTGGCGACGATGACAAACGTAAATAAAAGACACTACTCGAGAAAGATGACTTATCTTATTTCGTCATTCGCTTTACTGCACGTAGTAATAAATAATTTTGTATTTTCGCACGTAGACGGATATAAAAAAAAAACTATTCTATCTTCCTTTGTTTTTCTCACGGTACGAATACTTAAATACGAATAATTAAAAGATAAATTTGTGGATAAAATGAAAGAATAATAAATAAAATGTATTTAGATTTATTTATTTTAAATCTTAAAAAAGGTTGATTGTCGTATAAACGAGTATAAAATAAAAGGAAACACGAGAGAAAATGAAAAGTAATTAAATAAATATATGTGTAGTTAAAAATATATTTCTTGTGTGTGTGTGTGTGTTACTTTTTATTTCAGGAATATATACATCGACAAACAAGACTTATATTATCTGTTTTATTATCTTTCTGATTTAATGAGCATCTACGTTAAAGGTTCGTCGAGGATTGTTGTTTATAATATGTTGTTGAGTTATGTTATTGCGTCTCTATACGACGCAAATAACATAAGGTTCACAAATCTACTAGTTGGGTTTGTTATAATCACTTATTGCGCGTTATTCGATAACGTTACTTGTTGGTTACTTCGTGCGATTAAACGTGTTATTTTTATCTATTTCCGCAAAATAAAGTTTTACCGAAGAGATAATAATATTCTATGGTATTTTAAAATGAATTATCAGAAAACAATTTATACCAACGCAACGTGAAATTACGTTAAAATTATATGCATGTGTATATGTTTAGTGTATTTTTTATTTCAGAAACATATATACATACTTACACATACGTACATACGAACTATCGACAAACAAGGCCTCTAAAGCCTCCTTCGTTTTATCTTCCTGGTTGAACGTAGGCATTGGACTTTTTCGAGGACTTCCTTTTATTTTCTTTGCAAAACACATAGTCGTAATGTTACCCAGTCTTTAAACATTGCAAATATGCATCTGATAAACTTAAGAATCTTTTTTACAAACTTGAAAATTTATTAGACAAATTTTTACAAATTACCTATTACATAATTCACTGACGTTCGTTATAGGTTACCTTTTGCGATTAAACGAGTTCTTTTTTATCTGTTTCTGCAAAACGAAGTTGTAGGGAAGAGAGAATATTCTTCGATGTTTACAAATGAGTCATCGAAAAATTTTTCTATGTCAATGTGACGTCAATCCGATTGGAAAATGAATAATGATTTCGAAAGAAATTATCTTCTTCTTCCTCCTCCTCCTTCTCCTCTTCGAACGATCGTATTTTCAACGAAAAATCAAAAAGAGAACTCTTAACATCGAGGACATATCGAATCATTTGTATTATTTAAAATACAAAAAAAAAAAGAATTTTTTATTTTTACGAATATAAAATAAATTTTAAAAAAATCTGATATATACATGTATTCAAAAAGAAAAACTTCGTAAATATGATTTTTACCAAATCTCTAATACGTACCATCTTCTAGAGACATCTGCTGGCCAATCTTTTCTCATTTGACCTTGATAATATAACAACTCGCATCTCGAATCCTCTCCGTGTGTGTTAATGTTAAAATATAATCGTCCTGTTAGAACACATTATTATATAGTTAAAACAAATTTTAAAAACGACGAATAAAAAGACAATAAAATTCAATTGACGAACTTATCGAAACTATATTTCGAATGCGAGGTTTAAGATATTTTTTATTTGCAATATATTTCTAACCCTCTTAATCGCTTACCTTACCAAAGGATCCATTTTTCTATAATAGCAATAACACAATCGTCTTCTTAATAACTTGCATTTTCGTTTTCCATTTTTTACAGCAATTAGAAAAGTAAAGGTTACTACCTAAAAAGGAATTTTGTCTTTTCTATCCAAAGGTTCTGAAATTATAATCACTTAATTATCTAAGGCATCTTTTTCTTTTGTCCTGAAAAGGACAGATTTTTAAGGATCTCCTCTCCTCCTCCTCTCCGCCCTTCCTCTTCTCTCCACGTATAATAAATTGTCCTGAAAAGGACATAATCTCCATTCTTCTTTGGATTATGTTACGTGAACCATAAACTCGTATCCTTTACGTTTATTGATCATTTGCGGGCCCTAAAAAGGGCCCTAAAGAAAAATAGAAGGATCTGATAATATAGAATGGTTGTGAACATTAAAATGGGGTATTATATATATATATATATTAGGAAAGGACATAAAAACGAAATTATCTTTTTTTTTTTTTTTAGAAATATGTTAGACGGCCAAAGATGATTTTAGGAAATCTTTGATCGTTAAGGACGGACAGAGTTTTTGTCTTGTTAGGGGAAAACGGGTAAACGGGATAATAGAAAAGGAGGGAAGGGAAATATGGAATAATAGAATTAAAAAAGATGAAATGGATGAAACTATGATATTGGAAAAGGAATGAAAAAGCTTTCTTCTTCTTCTTCTTCTTCTTCTACTACTACTAGGTTTTTCTTATCCCTTTTCTACGTTCTTCTTTAAAACTTCTTTTTCTTCTCCATAAACTTTCAGACATACTTCCAAAAAGGGAAAAATGTTATTTACTTCGTCGTCGCGTCGTCGTAGGAGGACGACGACGATTCGAAAAGCCGATATCGTTCGTCGTCTTGCTTTTACGGACTTTCTCTTTTCTCCATTTCTCTCGCTCTCTCTCTCTCTCTCTCTCTCACTCTAATCTCCAAAGTCTCGAAAGATATTCTCCCAAGTCTCTCACTATCTCTTTCGCTCTCCCAATACCGTACTACTACGCTGTTGTTGGTTGTGTTGTTGCTGCTGTTCTCTGCTGTTGCTTTGCTTCTTCGATCTATCAATGTCTCATCTAGCTCTATCTTATCTATCTATCAATATCTATCTATCTCGTCTCGAACAGCGTGACTCACGAATAAGAAATGTTGTTAAAGTTGTGCATATAAAGGCTAGAGAAAAATTCTTCTTGCCTTTTGATTTCTTTGTTTTTTACGATACAATGCAACACAACACATCACAGAACGCTTTTACGAAGGAGACACCACACAACACGTAACTCTTAAAAAACCACCAGCAACTAATT
>OU964962.1:5001748-5004248 GCA_918808275.2 Dolichovespula sylvestris | reverse complement strand
TTATCGTTTAACGCTATTACAATTTATCATGATTTTTAGAAATCATCATCATCATCGTTAACATAAAATTCGATCACGGTTTTTATCGCTCTGTTCGTCATTATTACTATATTTATATTTCTTTCATTATCATTATCATTATCATTATCTTTATCTTTCTTCGCTTTTGTCCCCCCCCCAACCTTTTTTATTCCCTTTCCTCTATCTCTCTCTCTTCCACCCATATTTCTCGTGTAAACGTGCACCCTTAGTACAGTTTAATACACACACACACACACAGGCACGCGCGCGCTCGCTCGCGCCGGACTTATTACATAATTTACTTATTTTCTTATCACACACACACACACACACACACACACACACACACACACAGCTTATAATAATTCTATCCTTAAGTAACCTATTGTGTTTTGTTGATGTTGTTTTTTCAATTGTTGTTAATTTGATAGCAATTGCAATTACGTCCAAGATCGGTCTCCGATCGGCCGATACATTTTGGAAGTGCAAGAGGGCAAAAAATCATCATCACAGAGATCGCGACTCAATATATCACTTAATTCTAAATGTATACAACTATCGTCTTAAAAGATATAATTCTCGTTTATTCATTTTTAGCAACACATTCTCTCAAAACCTTTTCCATGTTTTTTTTTTTCCAACCACACACTTTTCTCACTTTCGCACCGCGATTGTCTTCTTAGTTTCACATATCTTTGTTTTTCTAAAAGAATTATTTGCAACTTTATTCTTATCATTTTTATGCAATTTGTCTTTTTGTTTTTTTGTTTCTTTTTCTAATTTTCTTTTTTTTTCAATGTCTTTGAACTTGCTGATAACTTTCATATATCAAGTTATCAAAAGATGACAATCGCGATGTTCTTGACAATAAGAACTTACGTACATAGATTTATCTTTCACATCTCTCCCGTTTTGTCTTTTTCTTTCAAGCATATCAGTGTTTCGGTATGCTCTGTTCTCTCTCTCTCTCTCTCTCTCTCTCTCTCTCTCTCTCTCTCTCTCTCTCTCTCTCTCTCTCTGTGTGTGTGTAGGTTGTGTCTTTGTTCTGTTTAAATAACATAAAAACCATGCTCTGTACAGCGATAATGGGTGTATACAAATGTAACTTGTAATTGGATACAAACTTAGAACAAATGTTACGTCTAACATAACGATGTGTTTTCCGTTTATTTTTTTAAACGTTCTAGAAAGAGAAAATCTCTCTCTCTCTCTTTCTCTCTCTCTCTCTCTCTCTCTCTCTCTCTCTCTTTCTCTCAGTGTAATAAGAACTTTTGTTAACTGGACCCACTTCGAAATGAAGTTAAACAAAAAAAAATACAGAGAAAAGATAGATGGAAGGAGAAGAAAAAATATTGGCGACAAGCGTTTTACTCCTTTTGTTTAAAAGGATTCTACGCGTTCTTCGTCGACGTTGATTCAAAAGTTCATTGACCTTCGCTTCTGTACGTATCATCGTTTTAGTTCAACGTATCTAAGCTAAAACGAGAACCGATCGAACACGTTCGTTAACTTCTTTTTTTTTTCCTTTTTTAATTTTTATTTTTCTTTTTTGTCAACGAGCTACAACGATGACGCAACGACGAAGATAAGACGAACGAAATTATTATTAGTATTATCATTTCTTTTTCTCTTTTTAATAAAAATTCTCGTTCTTCTCCGACGAACGGACATTAGACGGATTAGTCCTTCGTCTTGTCACAATCTTTTCTTTTTTCCACAATAATTAAAATATCGATATACATCGTTCTATATAATTTATTTTAACGCTATAAAACGTGCTAATATGTTTTCTTCTCCGTTGTCTTTATTAACTTTCTTTTTCTGTTTTTCCCCCGAAGCATGGGGAAAAGTAAGCGAAATTTTAACAGGTTCTTTTCTTTTTTACACGCAATCTTATAGATTAGATTTAAAAGAAAAGAAAAGAAGAAGAGAGATAATATAATGACGTTAACATGCGAGCAAAATGATTTTTCTTCTGAAGCAAACATTCGCTTTTTATAAAGTATCACTTAAAATTTTTCATTTTTTCTTTTTATTATTTTTCGTCATTTATGTCATCTTTATCGTTAACGACTCATCATTTTGCTCGCATGCGCAAACACACAACGCTTGTTTCTCGACGGGGTGTTCGAAAGAACGCGGTCCTTCCCTCTTAATTTTTATTCGTTAAACGATATCACATACACACGCGCGCGTTCACACACACACACACACACACTTTTTGAACAAACGCACACAAACTGGTAAGTGTATATCGAAAACGTGTCCTTTTTCGGAGCAGGAAGCTCTTCCATTTTACTACGTACCTATATCTAACGTATTCCTCACTCACACACATACAGACATTCTCACACATTCTCACACATTTATTTTTGGCACGCTTGCCACTCACTCTCTCTCTCTCTCTCTCTCTCTCTCTCTCTCTCTCTCTCTCTCTCTCTCTCTCTCTCTCTCTCTCTCTCTCTCTCTCTCTCTCTCT
>OU964962.1:4991748-4994248 GCA_918808275.2 Dolichovespula sylvestris | reverse complement strand
TTTTTAAAGACAAAGTTACATACATATATACATATACGTATATAAATACATATACATGTATATCCGTAGAACGCGCGCGCCATGTTCTTTGTTGCAATACTCATAGGACGGCAGTGTTTCAATTCGATTTATTCGTATGAGACCCTTCTTTTTTATTTCTAGATTAAAAACGGGCACGTGATTGATATACAAGCGGTGTGCTATGTTGTTCCGATTCGAAAAACTTACGCGAACATGGACATCTGGTCCGTTAATTCGAGGCGATTTTTTTTTCATTAGTTTTCTCTTTAAATATAGGAGAATAACGGTATTATTTCACTGGATGGATATAATCGTGTAGAAGTAAAAGTGACATCACACGACACGTACACGAAGGAAATTAATTTACTTCGCAAGGGGGGGAAATAAACCTTCCTTCCCATCCTTCGTCAAAGAATTTGTCGTAAGTCACATTCTATAATTCCGAGAACTTTCTTTTTCCCGTTCAATTTGAAATGAAACGATATAAAATTAAAATTATAAAAAAAAAAAAAAAAAGAGAAGAAAGAAAAAAATGAAAACAAAAAAAAAATAAATACATAAATTGGGCCGCGTTCGCGCACAGCTTTTCCCCCTTCTCGTTACTCATCATCATCATCATTATCATTATCATTATCATCATCATCAACATTAATATCAACATCATCATCATCATTATTATGATCATTATTATTATTATTATCTCATTCATTTCGTTCGAAAACACTTTACGAACGAGAGTTTTCCGTCGAGAGCAGGACGTAATGCTTGGTTTATTAATGACTATCGTTACTTTTTTCTTCACTCTTATTTCATTTCTTTTCTTTTCTCGTCGAACTTTCGCCTCGATCATTTTTGGTTTTATAATTAATTTTCTTTTTCATTTTGCCCCCCCCCCCTTTCTCTCCAACTATTTTGTTCATAACGATAATAACAATTATATGTAGATTAAATTTCCCGGCTATATATGATAATTTTGATTTGAAAAGGAAAAAGATTGTTCCATTTCGATCGATCTATCTAATTCGGAAAGGTGCGATAAAACAAATGGTATAAAATAAAAGATACAAGCCACGAAAAATCAATTGGTACGATGGTGGGAGAGTTATTAAGAATCATATGATTTTTATGTTGTTCAAATTATACGCGGGGAAAATTTTCAAGTATGGCATTAGTTCGAATTTGTTCGATTTTTATATCACTTAGTTTAGTGTCGTTTTAAGTGATCATCGATCCTTCGTGTAAAAGATGATCGATTTCAATGTAACGGTACTGTTTTCAAATTTGTGTATATATTTACAACTGGCGTGCATGCGTTTGTATTTTTCTATGCGTACGTGTGTGTACAGGTAGGTAAGGTTATACGACAAATTAGGAAAGTATAAAAAGGAACAAGTCCGATACACTTTCTCTCAATTGCCTGCATTCGAAACTTCCACATGCACTTTTTTCGCTTTCGAATCGTTGCGAAGCACCAATATATATATATACGCGCGCGCGCGCGCGCGTGTGTGTTATACCGAGAAAGAAAGAAGAGGAAAGACACGAAAATTACGCTCGATGGAAATCGATCGCCGACTAGTACGAATCAACTTTATCGATCTTACTTTCCAAAAGAAAAAAATAAAGAGGATAACGAATCAACAAGAAGAAAGTGTGTGTGTGTATGTGTGTCCGAAGAATAAAGAATGAAAAAAATCTCGATCGTCCCACTCTGATGCGTGATAACAAAGTTACTATAGATACCCTATTAAAAACACTTCATCCTTACGAAACTAGACAAAATATATGTGGAGCAAAATTAATCAAAAATTTGAAATTGCACACTTTTTTCAATACCTTTTGTCCTTTTCTTAATCTCTTTCACATTCATACTAATACTTTCAATCTTCCATTTATACAAATCCTCGACTCAAACATTCGAAGAAGACATACGCGGCGAACAACCATTCACTCCTTCAATATATTTTTGACTATACGTACTTATTTATTTGGCAGCTCACTCTAAGCCTAATTGTAGTATATTAGAAATTAGAAGAAACGAAAAAAAAAAAATAAAAATATTACGAAGCAAAAAGTGTCGAAAGAAAACGAAAAATAAAAAAAAAAATAAAAGAAGAAATCTATTATTGCTGCTAATTGCGGACATATTGCAGCGACATAGATACGCATCTTTAAACTTAAAAAGAAAAAAAAAATTATAATTTTTTTTTCAAGAATACATTCATATACTTAAAAATATTACGACAGAATTTTAGCCAGTCCCAATAATGTAAATCATAATTATCATCCTCATTTACTAAAGGAATAGAAACCAAAAAGGAAAAAAAAAAAAAGAAAAATATATATACTCATTTATATATAGAGATATGGAAGGAAAAACGTGTAGAAGAAAATTGAAGAGAAAAAAAGAAAAAAAAAAAAGAAAAGGATTTAAGAGAGAAGAATAAAATCTGAATACGTTATATAAACGCATAACGAT
>OU964962.1:4946748-4989248 GCA_918808275.2 Dolichovespula sylvestris | reverse complement strand
AGCTCACGTGGTTTTGTGTACTATTATACATCATATGGAGATATATAACGTTACGATTCGTAGATAATATACATATTACACATACATACACGGGATGCAGAGAAATTGTTAATAATAATAATAATAGTAATAGTAATAATAATAATAGTAATAGTAATAATAATAACAATAATAATAATAATAATAATAATAATAATAATAATAATAATAATAATAATAATAATAAATCGTCACGTCTGTTTTTCTTACTCACGGTTTTTAAACGACCAGCTCGAGGCCGCACGCGCGAACGTATTGTCCGTAGCCCGATGAGGAGGAAGAAGAAGGATGATGATGTTGAAGAAGATGATGATAAAGATGATGATGATGGTGGTGTTGATAACGATGATTATTGTGATGACGTCGATGGCGATGATTATGATGATGATGGTAATGATGATATCGTAGTTGTCTCTCCCGCTGGGAGCCGCGATAGACGACCGTCTCCGGCGGTCCGTGGATCTTTGGATATCAGGCTTGGACGTTGAGTATCATCTTAAGATGATTCGATATATCATTGTTACTTCTCCTTTCGGACCGCTGGCAACTACTGATGAGCCTGTTATTGGTCCAATGGCTTGGTGGTTTAGGTAGACTCGCGGGTGATGGTGGTTCCGAAAATTTGGCGCCAGCGTAAAAGCTGTTAGTAGGGCTACCCCTTGGACTGCTGCTACTATCGTATCGCAACGGCGAATTTCTCGAACTTTTACCGCTGCATGGTGGACTGCAACTCAGTCTACCAGTGCTGTTGTTGTTATTGTTGATTCCATTTTTACCGTAACGTCCACCACTGCTATGAAAGAACGGTGATGATTTCATCGAACTCGAACGATGATGCCTTTTTCCACCTGTATTAGGTGAGCCCTGTCGCTCGACCTTGTCGTTCAACTTTGGTGCCGAATTCGTCATGATTTCGACAAAATGATGAGACGATGATTTATTTTTCCTTTCTTAAATTCTCTCTCTCTCTCTCTCTCTCTCTATCACTCTTCTACTTCTCTTGACCCGTCTAAGAAACAAATTATCATCTCTGATACATCACACTTATCGTAAATTATTTATTAAAATATTTGTGTGTGTGTGTGTGTGTGTGTGTGTGTGTGTGTGTGTGTGTGTGTGTGTGTGTGTGTGTGTGTGTGTGTGTTTAAGAAAATGCATCAAACGTGGAGAAATGCAAAAATTAATATATTCAAAATTATAAAAGAAGCGTTGTTATGAGAATAAATAAAGAAATATAAGATATGATTAACGACAATAAAAGATGATGGAGAATATTTGAAAATAGGAACGATAGCGTTTTACGAAAAGTATAAGCGGCTTCTCTGTCTCGAGAGATAGAGATGATGAATAATGAAAAAGTATATACCGAATTTAAAAGAAAAAAAATGTACGAAAAAAGAAAGAAAGAAAAAGGGGATTATGATATATATATAGCTTACCGTTCTTAGTTTATCGCGGGTCGCTTCTCCCGAGGTGAAAGCAAGCAAGCGCAGGCACAGGCTAGCTGGCGTCTCTCTCTTTCCCCCTTTCTCTCTGTCTGTCTTTCTTTCTCTTCTATAGCGTCTGTATCCAGCGATTTTTCTAACTGCGCAATAACTCTGTATCCAGGGCAGAGGGGATAGGGGATCGGTCGTAGGGAACGCACGGTGTAACAAACGTGACGATGTGTGATCTAGTACGTATAGTAGAGGTGTAATAGTGTTGTAGAGTAGTAGTAGTAGTAGTGTAGTAGTAGTAGTGTGGTGGTGGTTTAGTAGCAGTAGTGTGATGGCTGTTGTTGATGTTGGTAGTAGGGACCCTGGGAAGCTACCGTTTAGCGCGATGCTACCTCGGCCTGGTTGTTTCGAGTTCCTTCGCGGTCCTCCCTTTTCGCGTTCTTTGCGAATTTGGCCACATTCGGTGACCGTTGGTCACCTTTCGAGCAAATATTTGACTTCTTTTCCTCTCACGAAACAGAATCCGACCAAGCGGTTAAATGCATTAACAACACATACGCAGCAGAGTCACAACCGACTATTTTCTCTCTCTCTCTCTCTATCTCTCTTACTAGTTCTACTCCACCTTCTATCTACTCTCCTACCGTCTTCTTCTCCTACTACTACTCCGACTTCACTCCCACTTCCACGAATCGCAGCTGGAGAAGCAAAAGATGGCGGACGCGACTTGTTTGTTTTACACACACGTCGCAATGACTCTCTCTCTCTCTCTCTCTCTCTCTGCCTTTCTTTCTTTCTTCACCCGATAGTGAGATCTTAATAACCGTCGCTGACAATGAGACAGAGACGAAGACGACAACGTTTTTACGCACTGTACTCGTCCTTTCCACACAAACTCCTGTTCGTCCGAAAAAAACTCACGGAACTCTCGAAAGATATCGAGAAAAAGATATATCGGGGACAATCACGTCGCCTAGCGGTTAATCCAACGTACGTACCGATCACGTAAAACGCGTCGATCGTTTTCTTGAAATTTCTTAACCCCCCTTTGAGGCGTTTTATCGCACGACGAACAACAACGACGACGACGATTCCTCTCTCGCGAACTCGTCGTAATCGACGTTGATTACGTGGCTTGTCCCACCAAATGTTTATACGTTCAGGGGGAAAAAAGTATGTCAAGTCTTTTATTTTTTTTTTTTTTTATACATATATATATATATTTTTTTTTCTTTTTTTTTGTTTTTTTTTTTTTTTTTTTTGGAGTCCGTTCTCTCACGATGACGAAACACCACACCAAAATTTCGTTGGTTTCTTCCTTCACTATCTTACGATATCGGTCTCTAGCTCCGAATTTACAAACAAAACTTTTCCACCTACACCTCTTTACGCACTTCTCTTCTTCGTCTTCTTCTGTCTCGATTACGCGATATCCTATCCCGTTCGCTGCAAGCAAATACTTGCCCCCTACACGCGCACGAACTATCCTCTCCCGGCGCTATTTCTTGCCTTTGTGACGGTAAAAGAAGCCTGCACCGAGAAATCATCAACGATGCCACTTCCCCACTATTAACTCGTTGACGAATGCATGAAGCGAATGCAAGTCACGTGATCGGGGACGACCAATCGTAGTAGCCGACCATCAAGTGTTTCCGGCGTCAGTAAGCATGCGCGTTCGTTAAAGGAGCTGAAAATTTTCTTAACGTTATGATTTTTATTTTAAGATCGTCCCTATCATCTTTGTCCTCATTTTCTTCACTCGAAACGCTAATCAAACTCTCTATCTTATCACGAAATCGTTCGACTAGACGCCGCTGCTTTGTGTCGCTCTAACGATCCGAATAAGCGGTGGCGTTGATTGGTCGAACGACTAAGAGGCGCGACCACTCGTATCGCTTGATCGAAACCCACGAGCGTGCACCTTTGTTCTCCTTATTTTAATGAGATTCACTTGGATTCGCTCTCTCAAAGTATTCATCGTACTGCCAAAGACTCAGGAATATTAAAAAGTACATATATGTACGTCTACTTTTAATCATCGATATTCTCGACTCGTAAACTTTCCTGTTAATTTAACCTCTTTCGAATATAAAATATCTAGAAAAATCTTTTACCAAATCGAAACATTTCATATATACATTTCTTCGTTCATCGAATAATAATACCATCAATTCGTTTATTCGTTTTTGATTCTAATAATATTTTTAAATAATACAAAATTCGTTAGTTACCATCGATACAATCTACGCAGTTTATTTTAACTTCCATCGATAAAAAAGTTTCTCCGACGAACGGTAAGTGCTGCCATCTTCAACGCACGTGATACGTTCGGTGGATGACGTCAGTCGGGGAGAAAGAGACAGATGCGAAGGATAAGCGAAGATAGGAAAAAGTAAGTGGGAGAGAGAGAGAGAGAGTGAGAGAATGTCCGATAAAAGGTGGTGCGTCGCGGAGGACGTTAGGAGGGAGAGCGAGAGCGCTTAAACGAGAGGGGCTTGTAGAGTCTACGACGACATAGACGATCGAAGGGGGGTACTGTAAAAACGGAAGTTCCTTTGGATAGTCTTAGGATCTGAAACTTTTTCGGCGGGCATAAAATTATCTTCGCCGTCGTTGTCGTCGTTGTCGCCGCCGCTGTCGTCGTCGTCGTCGTCGTCGTTGTCGTCGTCGTTATCGTTATCGTTATCGTTATCGTTATCGTTATCGTCGTCGTAGTTGTCGTCGTCATCGTCGTCGTCGTGTCTGTTTTGCTACTATCGCACGATTTCGCGACGATGGGCGGGGTCGGAGACGCGAGGTCGTGCCTCCTCCGGTCGAGTGAGAGACATGGAGCGACCTCAGTGTAACCAGTGGCTGAGCTGCACGAGCTGTTCGGCCATCGCCGACCATCGTCGTCGTTGTCGCCGTCGTCCTCGTCTTCGTCGTCGTTGTCATCGTCGTCGTCGTCGTCGTCGACGTCGTTCTTGTTTTTGCGAAACAAACGAAAAAATTCAGCTATGACGCCGATCCGAGAGCCCAGATATTCTCGGTGAAAAAGAAGGTAGGAGATATCCCAGCCAACATTTACGACGCGCCATGCTCTCTTTTCTTCTTCTTCCTTTTTTTTATCTATTTATCTATTTATCTGTCTGTCTATCTATCTGTTTCTTTCTTCTTCACACGTAATATACGCATCATATATATATATATATATATATATATATATATATATACATATACATTTACGCACACATACACGTATTCTCTTTGTTCTATCCGTCTCTGTCTATCTAGCTCATCTCCCATATTCTCTCGCTCGCTTGCTCGTAAGTAAGTAAGTAAGTAAGAAGCAAGCAAGTAAGCAAGCACGTAAGCACGCATCGTCATTATACGGCACATCGATGATGTACCGTCTTGCGCGTCTCGCAACTTTTTGGCAAACCTCGCGAAAGCGGCTTTCTCTCACGTTGGCCGGTCCTCATATCATCTGTCAGTTCGTCCTTCCCTTTCTTCCTTTCTTTCGATCGAAACCAAAGTCGGGTAGTCTACTCTCTTTCCTTTCCTTCCTTTCCGTTCCCTTTCACGGCGACCGCAATGAGATTGCTCAAAAAACATCTTTCATTTTCACCGACTATTCGAAGCTGTGAGAAAGATAGTATAAAGAAGAAAGAGAGAAAGAGAGAGAGAGAGAGAGAGAGAGAGAGAGAGAGAAAAGGAGGTTACATAGGAGGGACGCATCGTGCATTCGACGATGCGGCACCTGTGAGTGCTGCACCTTTCGATTCTTCCTTGTTTTTCTTCTCCCCACTCTTAGTTCATCCCCACCATAAAGACCTAACCTCCTTCCTTCCTTCTTTTCTTCCTTCCTTCCTTCCTTTGCCCCTCTCCCACACGTAAACACAATGTCACGCGCGTACTCGACTCCTCTCTCTCTCTCTCTCTCTCTCTCTCTCTCTCTCTCTCTCTCTCTCTCTCTCTCTCTCTCTCTCTCTTTATTCCATGCGTGTGTACGTGCGCGCGCGCACGTCGATCGTAGCACACGACTTGCGCTCGCAGAGCCCCGCACGCACGTGTCCTCGGCTTTAAATCGCGCTTTCGAACCTCCTCTTTTTCCTCCTTCTCCTCCTCCTCTACCTCCCTCTTCTCCTTCTCCTCCTCCTCCTTCTTCTTCTTCTCCTTCTCCTCTTCGGTCACCTCTTTTTCTTCCTTCCTCCTCCTCCTCCTCCTCCGCCTCCTATTCGGTCTCCTCTTTTTCTTCCTTCCTCCTTCTCCTCTTCCTCCTTCCGTCCATTCTTCTCATCCCTTCTGCGACTATCTTCCTCTACTCTACACGGACTCGGGTTATCGCGCTTCACGCTCCGCTCCACGAGAATCGGAGTCGAGACACCACGAATGGACGAGTCTTTCCAAGCGAACCCTTCCACAGTATAACTACTCGTCTCTCTCTCTCTCTCTCTCTCTCTCTCTCTCTCTCTCTCTCTCTCTCTCACTCTCTATCTCTATCTCTATCTCTATCTATCTATCTATCCTTCCTTCTCCTCACCTATATATAGTATACATCCTTTCTTTCTTATGGTTTTCAACATTTTTTTATTAGGAATTATCTTACGTCCGTACGAATGAAGATCATCTTAATCTACCAATTTAATCTCTCTCTCTCTCTCTCTCTCTCTCTCTCTCTTTTTCTTTCTCTTTTTTTTTTTTTATTATGATATTGGTATTAATCGAAATAGAGTTAAGAGATCAGGGTACCCGTAGAAAACTATATACATAAATACATACGTAATATCGAATAAAGATCAAAGTTTTATAAACTAATGTATTCTCGTCGAGCTTACATCGACATTGTTCTCACTACAGGCAAGATCATCCTAGCTATCGCAACGGTGTAGCGATCGATTATACGTCTACCAGCTAGACTAGATATAGTAGATGTACGATAGCGAGCTTATCTTTATTATATGCCTTGACATCGACTCGCGCGCGCGCGCGCGTGTGTATGTGTGTGAAATTATGATTCTCCTCCAAATGATTCTCTTCTGATCAAAATTATGATGAAAAAAGGAGATGATAATATCAGTGAAGTTATTTGATGCTTTCTCGAAATCGAATTGTCGAGAGTATTATGAGTAACACACATGCGTATGTAGATGTATACGTATATATACGCATATAAATAAGTGTCATACTTGAAAGAGCAAACTCCTTTTGTTTAAGACTTTGTACCAGACAGTGTTATTATATGGCAGTATAACGTCAGCCAAGAAAGTTGCACGAAGCGATAAGGTGAATGCGAATCAGCCCGGATATCTGTTGTAAAGCGAGCCATGCTAGTTCCACTCGGTAGTTTCATGCACGTTGCTCATAGGGGAGCACGATAAGAGATACCACGCTTTCATACGAATTCGTGTGTGCGTGCCTGTGTGTGCGCGTGCAACACATACATGTAACAGAGAGAAAGAGAGAGAGAGAGAGAGAGAGAGAGAGAGAGAGAGAGAGAGAGAGAGAGATTTCTAAGTAATAACCAACGTAGATTTACAATTTCGAAATATTTTATCATATTGATGTATTATTTAGCTACAAAGAAGTTCGACAATCCGTATGATATTATTAAGAGTTTCTAAAATATTGTCTTACTCTTTGTTTAAGCCAAAACCTTTTATGATCTCAGGTAAATCCGATTTTATGAAGGGTCTCAGGCACCCTTTTCGACGATAATTGCACTTTCTAGCTAGCAAAATCGATGTCCTTTCACGGTATGAATCGTGGGAAAATTCAAATCAATTCTTCTTCAATTGATTCGAGTAGTTAGAAGGGATTGTAATTGTAAGCTTGGTAAAGCATTAAACTAAACGAGTAATATTTCGAAAGGATTTGAGAATAGAAATAATTCATAGGATATTTTTCTTCCTGAGATCTTCCCATAAAGAAAACAAGTTTAGATGTTAATTGTTTATTGTTATAATAATTTCTTTTGTTTCGTTCTTTTTTTTTTATTTTATTTTATTTTATTACACTCCATCAAATACTCTTTATTTGATCGTTTAGGCAGATACATACTGTACATATTGTATTACATAAATAAAATGCATATGAAAATAAATGTCAATTCATATATTACGGTTGCGTGAAAAATTATTTCGGAATAAAGAAATGACGTTTAGTTCTTTCTTTCTTTCTTCTCTCTCTCTCTCTCACTCTCTCTCTCTCTCTCTCTCTCTCTCTCTCTCTCTATCTCTATCTCTATCTCTCTCTTTTCTTTCTTCCTTTTTCACAATCGATCGCTTTGTCATTCACCTAAAATGAAAGCGCTCGCGATTATGAAATTTCCTGATTACGAGCTGGTGCAAGAAATAATACATAATATGTGTCTGTGTGTGTGTGTGTGTGTGTGTGATATGTGCACGCACACGCACGCACGCACACACACACACGCGCGCGCGCGCATGGTGCTTGTTACAACGTGCATTTACGAATGCATAGAATTTTTCGATAGACGCAGCAGAAAATGTCAAAGTCACGCGCCTGTGTGGCTGTGTGTTATGAGATCTGTGTGTTGCGATACGACGCGATGATAGAGCCCGACAAGATTTCTCACGTCCGATCGTTTTCTTCGCTGGCTTACCAAAAGGTTTAGAAAAAAACGAATTAAAATGAAGGACGCCATTTTTAGTCTTACATGCTAGAGGAAGAGAAACGACTGTAATCTCGTTTTGCTTTCGAGAGATTGATCGATTATGAAGAAGAGGAAGAAGAAGAAGAAGAAGAAGAAGAAGAAAACGCTGTTAGATATATATATATATATATATATATATATATATATATATATAATATGCGCGCGCGCGCATGTGTGTGTGTATACATGAAGAAGTAAAGGAGCGTTTCTTTAAATAAATAAATGCAAACACTCGACATTATACTCGTGTCCTTTAAAGTACGTTGCTTCGAGGGTTTCTAGGCTCTCACGGCGGCGTGACTGTTTAGCCATATATCTTTCCTTACCTACTTTCTTGCACACCATAAATGGATATAAATTGAAGTTACGGGTTAGGAGACCCCTTGAACGAAGCTACGTTCCCTCTGGTCTCGTAGTCAGCTCTGAGGGATTATATCATGAAAAGCTTCCGTGTGCCGTCGAAAAGTTTAGTGGAAAATGGACCATCCTATTCTAACGTGAATTATCTATGTACATAGCTACCAATATATACGTGTGTATATTTGTGTGTGTGTGTGTGTATGCGTGCGTGCGTGCGTGTATTGTGTACACGTTTTCTATCATACCGCAAAATTTTCCATCGATCGATCGACGTGTAAAACGTTGTTTGTTCGTTGTCAATCGAAAAGTTCCCGTTGATATCGTCTGGCCCTTTCGTATAATAACACAAGGTGGAACGTTTGCGTTACCAAAAAAATGTAACAACATTTATCAGACACGTTAACACGTTCGAAACGAATATATGTATTTTCGTGTTCGGCCGGCACGTATTTCTCGATTAATCAGTGCACGAGTAACGTCAGTCGGTATAAGTAAATCGGTGATTGACAATAAAAAGGTATCTGATGAAATCGTCAGCGATTTTCTCGCGGTACCGTGAGATATTATCTTTTCTTTTTTTCTTTTTTTTTTCTTTTTTCTTCCTTCCCCACTTCCCCCGCCCCTCTACCCCTTTTGTTCTTGGAAAAATACGTTTGAAAATAAAGTGTCTCAGTTTTGAAACGAGGCTCCGCGTTTAGTTCATAGCGTACATATGCATGTACATATGCACTTGTATATATGCGCATCTTTAAGACAAAACCCATGGATTCTCGCCACAAACAAAGAAGTTATATATACCAGTGGCTCTCTACCTGATGAAATTGCGTAAGCGCGTAGAGAGCTAGCGTCCCTCGGCTAGTGTGATGCAATAATTTAACACCGTACTAAGATCTTTAAGTCGATATCGAGCCGTAGTCGTATGTACTTAACTTACGTACACGTAGGTATCTATTGAACGCGAGGGAAGTCTGTCTGTCTGTCTGTGTCCTCTTCGACGTCAACATCATCGTCAATTTTAGAGGAATACAAAATGCACGGCCCAGTGCTACCGATATCGAAGATAAAGAGAAGAAGTACGGTAGGAATAATCGCGCGAGACCAACCATATGAGTTTTCTTGGTCGTCGAGCAGAGCGATAGATAAGCTGTTCGTCCGTCCTTCCGCCTATCGCGTTTCGTGAGTGTCGTGAGGAAACGAGAGGGGAAAAAGTAGTGAATCTAGGATTTTTCGAGTGGATTGAAATCACGCGATAACGTCGCCACGTAGATTCCGTGTTCCCTCGCTGATGAGGCATCGGGAATGAAAGAGAAAAACAATAAAAAAAAAGGAAAAATAAAAAATGAAGAGAGAGAGAGAGAGAGTGAGAGAGAGGGAGAGAGAGAAAAGAAAAGAAATAAAAAGAAAAGTAGAATTTTCGGAGTGGCAGGCGGGAAACGACGAACGTGGCCGAGAATACGAGCGTCCTGGCGTCATAGTCATAACGCTATCTCCCTCTTTTCCTCTCTTTTTCACTCTTTCGTTCTCTCTTCGGTACATTCCCAACGCCCACGACGATGAGGAACGACGCATGCGCTGTCAGCTTTCTCGGTGCTTTCCACCTTATCGTTCGTTCTCCCTCGCGCTCGCGGATACGCCCCTGACTTTTGTACCAGCAGCCCCTTTAGCCTGTCTCTCTCTCTCTCTCTTTCTCTCTCTTTCTCTCTTCCCTGGCAGGAGGAACTGAGCTAGGCATTTTCCGATTCATAAGGGTGCATAGACGATGCGGGTCGACGACACATTTCCAAACGACGAGGAAACCTCGCTGAGGCCAAAAACCCTATCGTTTCTTTCTCCCTCGGAGGCTAGATAGATCCCTTGAATGCTACCCAACTCGTGAATACGGCCCTGTCGAGCGCGTAAACATAATCTCCCACTATTCCTCTTCCGTTCTTTCTCTCTCTCTTTTTCTCTCACACGCTCTTCACTGCCCCTCCTTATACGCACCAATTTTCCAATTGATAAGGGTGCATAGCTGATAGCAGCCCAACCCTATCCCTTTTCTCTGTCATTTTTTTTGTCTCTCTCTCTCTCTCTCTCTCTCTCTCACTCTCTCTCTCTTTCTGTCTGTCTGTCTGTCTCTTCCCTCCTATCTCTCCCTTCGCAAAATACATACTCCGTTCGTTGAAATAATATTTTCGACTCGTCGTGTACACTACCAGAACGAAAGGGTGAAGGAAGCCAGGCAATTTAAAAGTAAACTCTCTCTCTCTCTCTCTCTCTCTCTCTCTCTCTCTCTCTCTCTTTCTCTCTCTCTTTCTCTCTCTTTCTCTCTCTCATTTAGAGTAGTCGAGCGCAGGTCGTTCGCGCTCGACTGGCGGCGTACCGATCGATTCGTGACTCGATGCTTTTTTAAATCTCTCTTATCGATTGGGGATCACGGTGGACACGCATAAAACGGGCGATAGTGGAAGAGGAAGGGAGAGAACTCGTTCCGATCGAGCACACGACGACGCTCTATGCGTTACGTAAAATTAACAGTGTTTCTATATTCCGAAACGTACTTTCTCACAGAGATTTCGGAAGATGAAAGGAAGAAAGAAAAAAGACGATCGAAGTCACCTCGTAGTCATTTGTTTTGTTATTGTTTTGTTTTTTCCCTTCCTTTCTTTCTTTCTCTTCTCAAAAAAAAAAAAAAAAAAAAAAACCCGCCCTTCCTTCTAATTTCACGTATTTTCGAGTTTCGTCTAGTATCTAGTATCTAGTATCTAGTATATACCATTCATCAATCTCGTGAACAAATTTTGTTCTTATTTATACGATAAAACACCGTTTTACAGATCAACACGATTCTGGCAAACGCGAGCTATCCGACTCTCTTTGATGACGATCGCATGGAATGGCCTCTCGTGTATAAGCTCGGTCCGATACTCGACGCATGACGCATATGACAGCTGTGTCGCGACGTTGCCACGCGTTGACTTATGCTCCTCATCGTCATATTCGAGAGACGTGTCAAACTCGAAAATGTTCGTATCGGATCCGTACGAGATAGGGAAGAGAAATTCTTTGCTTTTCCTTTATAATACATACTCTCTTTACTTCCACTAACTCGTTTCAAATATCCTCGTCATCGTCCTCGTCGTCATTGTCTCTCATTAGGATGTTTCTTCTTGCGACGTCCTCGTACGAATTCCGATTTAAAATTCGTTCTCTCTTACTCTCTCTTCCTCCCTCTCTCTCTCTCTCTCTCTCTCTCTCTCTCTCTCTCTCTCTCTCTCTTTCTTTTGTACTCTTTATCTATCTGTCTCTCGCGTAACGACGGAGATGTGTAAGAGAATGGCTTAGCGAGGGTAGCAACGTAACTTGGTATTGTGCAAGAAGCATCGTGTGATATGTTTGACAATCATCAGGTACGTAGCGATTGTTAGTGTTACTACTTTCTACTTGAAATAAAAAAAAAGATAAGAGGAAAGAAAGACAGATCTCGAAATAAAGTGCGTGGAAATTCGATACGTCGTTAAAACGAGCATCGGCCTGTAGTAGTGGTAGTAGTAATAGATTAGTAGTAGTAGTAGTGTAGTAGTAGTAGTAGTAGTAGTAGTAGTAGTAGTAGTAGTAGTAGTAGTAGTAGTAGTGTAGTAGTAGTAGTAGTATTAGTAGTAGTAGTAGTAGTGTAGTAGTAGTGTAGTAGTAGTAGTAGTAGTAGTAGTAGTAGTAGTAGTAGTAGTAGTAGTAGTAGTAGTAGTAGTAGTAGTAGTAGTAGTAGTAGTAGTAGTAGTAGTAGTAGTAGTAGAAATACTAGTAGTAGTAGTAGTAGTAGTAGTAGTAGTAGTAGTAGTAGTAGTAATACTAGTAGTAGTAGTAGTAGTAGTAGTAGTAGTAATACTAGTAGTAGTAGTAGTAGTAGTAGTAGTAGTAGTAATACTAGTAGTAGTAGTAGTAGTAGTAGTAATACTAGTAGTAGTAGTAGTAGTAGTAGTAGTAGTAGTTTGTTCACAAAACGAATCCTCTTTCGGAGAACGAAGATAGAGAACGGAGGAACACAGAGAGAGAGAGAGAGAGAGAGAGAGAGAGAGAGAGAGAGAGAGAGAGAGAGAGAGAGAGAGAAGCAGGTAATGTCCAGAAAGCCACGAGAACGAGGGTCTTGTCGATCCGGAATTCCCCTTCAGTCCTGAATCTCTCTCTCTCTCTCTCTCTCTCTCTCTCTCTCTCTCTCTCTCTCTCTCTCCCTCTCTTTCTTTCTCTCTCGTTCTCTAGCCCTCTGGCAGGTCTGAAGCCCAGCTCGCTGGAATTTCGAAGTAGCGAGTACGCACGCGCCGCTGAACCGACCGTCCTCGGCTCGTAACATGAAAAACGGAGCGCGCTCCTATCTCGTTACCATTTTACGCTAACTCCTTCCTTCGTTTCTTTTCCTCTCTCTCTCTCTCTCTCTCTCTCTCTCTATTTCTCTCCTTCCTCTTTCTTCCTGTCTTCCTTTCTCTCTCTCTCTCCCTCTTTCTTTTCTTTTCTCTCTTTACTTCTCGAGTTGTTTTCGAAGGAAATGCGTAGCACCGTTCGATGCAAAGCACGCGTTTACGCTTTGCGGATATTCAGCCTTGTAGAAAATATGAGGCATACGCAACGTACAACGTATGTACGTACGTAGATACTAACGTACGCGGATAGGTAGGTACGTATATACGTACGTAGAACGTGGTTGTTGGATAGCAGGACTCCGGAGTGTTTACTTAGTCGCTCAGGGCTGTGTCAGTCGGGGAGTCAGCACACGGTCGTCGAGAGAACCGCGTGGGCGCGGCCTCTCTCGAGGAAGAAGGGATCTCCCTCTCTGTTCTCTTGCTATCGCTATCTCTCTCTCTCTCTCTCTCTCTCTCATCTCTCTCTCTCTGTCTCTCACCGTAGGTCCTACCTCTTTTTTATTCGAAGGTCCCTTCGTGTGCTCGCGGCTTCGCATCAGCACTCCCTCGCTTTAGGGTCGCCCCTATCTTCCTTCCTATCCGCTCTCCTCTCTGATATTAACCACCTTCTCTTCTCTTCATCTCCCTTCTCATCATTTCCCCCCTCCCCTCTCTTTCTCTCTCCTTTCCTTTTTCATCTCTCTCTCTGTCTCTTTCTCTCTCTCTCTCTCTCTCTCTCTCTCTCTCTCTCTCTCTCTCTCTCTCTCTCGCTTCTATAAAGTCTCAGGGATGTAGTCGTCCCAAAAGTATCCGTGGCAATCTTCAACGAAAATCTCCGAGAAAAAACTATCTTAGTCGATCAGCTTTTGTCGTAAGAAACCAAAGTGAGAACGATGATCGAACGTTCGAGCTGTTGGATATAAGCGTCTCCCGTGCTCCTTATTTTCTCTTTGATTACCACTGCGCTCGTTTAAACTCGTTTTACGACTACGTCACGTTCTTACGTGAGACCTCGAAAGAAAAGCTCATTTTGATTCGCAAATAATCGAGAGAAACATATATATATACATAAGTGCATGCGTAATACGAGAAAGAATGATTTCGAAGCTATTTATTTCCCTTCTCGGACGGAAGCGTTAACACACAGCGCGATCCGTCGAGAACGAAATGCGCACGAATGTATCGGCAAGAGAGTCACGCGCTCGAGCGCGCTTCTCTGCCATCGATCCACTTAATCGAATAAGCTCGAAACGACGGCACCGCAAAATTAGTAGAGAAAGAGAGAAGACGCACCTCGTGCGACTCTTTAACTTTATTAGGCGTTTTAAAAAAGTATTCGTCTAAATATAATTAAAAACAAAAAAAGAAGAAGTAATAATAATAATACTAATATCATATATATAGATCGTGAAATCGGTTTATGCCTTTAGAAATGTGTGTGTGAGTGTGTGGTTGTGTTGGGAAAAAAAGTGATGGTAGCGGGGTGTCGGAGGGGAGGAGAGTGAAGAGGCGGTACAAAAGAGGAGAGAAAGGAAAGAGCCGGGGCACCTTGCGTCGTTAATCGCGTCCCTGAGGTAGCTTCTCCCACTCTGTGTCCATGCGTCCCCACTACTAGGCATCTTCACCCCACTCCTCCATATAGTCTACTGAGTCGCGCTCGGCTCAGTCAGTTGCGCGACGCCGTCGGTGACGGTTGTGTTATTCTGGTAGTTAGCGTGCTCCGCTGACTAATTTGCACGCGCGCGCGTGTGTGTGAGTGTCACCACCGAGGCACGCCTGTAGCGTGTGTGCGTGCGTGTGTTCTGCCTGCCTATATAGACATATATATATATATATATGTATATATATATATATATATATATATATATATATATATATATATATATTTATATCTACACATCATATACATACGTACGTGAGTCGTCTACCAACAGCGACAAAAAGCAACGACACATTTCCAACGGAGCAGCCTGCATATATGCACACACGCGTATATCGCTCGTCTCCATCCATCCAAGTATCCATCCATCCACCTACACTACTACTACTATTACTACAACTACACAACTACTACTACTACTACTACACTAGGAAACGCGCGCACACTACAGCGATCGTGTATATATTATCGTCGCCTTTCGTCGTCACATCGTGCCTTCCGCTCTTGGCTGTTCGCACAAAAGAACGAACGACGACATCCAGTCATGACGGCAACGCGGGAGTGTTACCCCATACGGTAGGAAAAGCAGTGTGTTCTTCTTTCCCCCTTTATCGTGACACAACGACAACGGCGACGACAATGACGACGATGACGACGACGACCACCACCATCCTCTCGGCAGTCGATAGTGCCAGGTCGCGAAGAGAGGAGGGAGCGGCTAAAGGAGGAGATCGAATGAGAAAGCGAGAGCGAGAGATAGATAGAGATAGAGTACAAAGTATTTCTTTTTTTTTTTTTTATCCGTCGAGCATAAAGAAAAAGTTTGAACGTAAGAAAAAAAAATGCATGCCTAAATATTCATTGCACGCTTACTATTAACCACGAATATTTTGTACGAATCGATACGCCCTCAGGCGGGCATTTGTTATGCCACGGAACGCACGCCGGAAATGGTGCTCCTCGTATCTACCGTACGTACGGTATATACGTTGTACACGAATCGGTCGGCGCGTTCGTTCGTTCGTTCGTTCGTTCGTTCGTTCTCTCTGCCGCGCCGTGTGTTGAGTGCAACTGTCTGTGTTGTTCTTTTTCTATCTCTCGTTTCTCGAGTTTGCCTGCCTGCTTCGTCTTTCACCTTCGAAGTAGTAGGTGCCCTGTCTCGGTCGGCCCTACACGGAAAATCGAGGCTGCGCGAGATCTCTCTCGTTTCTCCTCTTCCACCTCTTCATCGTCGTCGTCATCATCTTCTTCTTCTTCTTCTTCTTCTTCTTCTTCTTCTTCTTCTTCTTCTTCTTCTTCTTCTTCTTCTTCTTCTTCTTCTTCTTCTTCTTCTTCTTCTTCTTCTTCTTCTTCTTCTTCTTCTTCTTCTTCTTCTTCTTCTTCTTCTTCTTCTTCTTCTTCTTCTTCTTCTTCTTCTTCTTCTTCTTCTTCTTCTTCTTCTTCTTCTTCTTCTTCTTCTTCTTCTTCTTCTTCTTCTTCTTCTTCTTCTTCTTCTTCTTCTTCTTCTTCTTCTTCTTCTTCTTCTTCTTCTTCTTCTTTCTCATCGTTGTGTCGTGATCGTCGTTGTCGTCCGTTGTGGCGTCTCATTGTCATTATCATACACACGTCGATTCATCATCAGAAAGACGCTTTATCGTCGTCCGGACGTACAACAACGTTCTCATTTAAAAACAAATCCGGACGTGCTTTTACATCTACTATATTTTCTTCTTCATCTCTCTTAGGGTTTATTTATTATCAACTAAGACAACAACTAACGTTTATCATGTTTCTTTTATTCCTCGATTGAAATCAATAGGAACGCGCAATACGTATTATCTCCAATATATCTCCCCCGTTCTTTTTGAACGTAGAAAATAAAGAGAGACTATTTTTCTTCTTAATTATTTTAAATAATTTATTTTTTTGCATATATATATATATATATATATATTTGTTGTTCGTATATGTATGTCACTTTACTATCGATTCGAACGACGACAGTATCAGATCCGATAAGACGATGAAATATTTGAAAGATCCGAACGAACGAGGAAAATTACGGGACATGTCGGTTTTTCTTTCCGTTTATTATACATATGAAAACGTTTATTGCATTTACAAATTCGTTTCTTCCAGATATTGTCCTTCGCAAATTATCTCTAACCTTACGAAATATTTCTACTCTTTTTACGTTTTAATGATTACCATAAATCGTATATTGGGAATCATTTATATCCAACGTATTTTTCAGTCTTCGAAAACAGTAGACTTCCGACTGTAGATAGAATTCTTTGAAAGGATTGTAAAAAAGAAAAAATAGAGAAAAACAAAAAAATTCACGTTAACACCTTCAAATGTCATCTAAATTGAAATTAGAATGAAAGGTTTAAGCAATTTTCTTTTCTTTTCTTTTCTTTTTTTTTTTTTATTTTTCTTTTTCTTTTTATAAATATTATTAATCTGAACAAGAAAAATGTCGGCTCGTGGATTTAAAGGTTACTAACACGTGATACTAATTAGTTATTTAAACCCAAAGGACTTCACCGTTATTGATATAAGCTTGTAATGACTAAGGTGAGAGTAAATAAATACGATACCTATTTTCTTTTGTATCGTCTTGATCGCTGGTGGTCCTCCAAGGTACCACCAATAAATTCCTATCGGCAGTGTTACAATCGATCTCGTACATATCTGCTGCTATATGTGTATATATATACCACACGCGCGCGCTACATGCGTTTTCGTTAACAAGAAATCAAGAGAAAACAAAGTAGATCGACTTTGATCGTTTGACGACAGGAGGAGGATAGATGAAATAAAGTAACTTTGTGGTCTTTTCGAAGTAGACGAAGGTCGCCTGATAATTGTAAAATGCATGTAGAGGGCTTAAATATTCTCTGGCATGTATAAAGAGAACACTTTAAACAAAAGAGCCATACGTCGCGTTCTCCCCTCCCCTCCTCACTCCCTCCATCCCTCCCTCCCTCCCTCCTCCCTCTCTCTCCGTCAGCGTACCTACGTTTTGTCTTTATCTCTCTCTCTCTCTCTCCTCTCTCTCTCTCTCTCTCTCTCTCTCTCTCTCAAATGTGATGCGCGCGCGCACACATACATAACATACCACGCGCACGCAATCTTGTATGTCGTACGTATATACGTAGGCACATCTCCACTACACCAGTATCCTCCGTCGTTTCCTTTGTCAGAGGAAATACATGGACAATTCATGGTGTGCCCGTCCAGCGGCCGTACAAACAGAGAAATGCGATACTGTCTCGATAAACAATGATATCCTTCTCTTCCTTCTTTTCTTTTTGTTTTAATTTTTTGTTCTCTTTTCCTTTTCATTTTCTTAACACCATGCGCGATAAGTACGCCCAACTTTACATTTTCCCTGATATTCTCCGAAACTTGTGTAAAAGTACGACTCCGTTGTAGCGAGGGTTGAGAGAGAGAGAGAGAGAGAGGGAGAGAGAGAGAGAGAGAGAGAAAGAGATTCTTGAAGACTTTCCGAAAAATCCTTGAAACTCTTGAACGTGTATTATTGTTAGTAGTTCGAACACTTCGTCTATTACTTCTTAGCACGCAAGCCAGTAATTGTTTTTTATACGTATAGTTTATTATTGCATATTAAATGTCAGTCATTTTTCTTTTTTTTTTTGGGTATTATTTTGGAAAAAAGAAATTATTTAATTAACAACGTGCGTTGGTCGTTATTACCCCTACGATTTTATTTAAGTTTGCTATTGCGATCTTTTTTTCTTACTTTTTTTTTTTTTTTTTAATTGAAAAAAAATTTGTCGTCTTTTTCGCGGAAGAAATATTTACGATAGAGACGACGTAACAGCCTAATACAAATTTTGTTTGCCTTGATGAGTTTGCCTAGGGAAAGCAAGGCAAGCCTTTTCGTCGTCTTCGTCGGGCCACTTTTTTAATGTATATATACATATATATATATATATATTTTTTTTTTGTTATTACCACGTACACTAGGAGAACGTGAAGATCGTGTGCAGCAACGAGGGTTTACAACAACGTCGGAACTTATAACTGGCATGGTTCGCGTGCTTTTGCCGGACGCAGCTGCCTTGAACGGTGGGAAAGATAGGATCTTACGATTTTGTCGCAAACTTGCCATGGCAGTCGGTTTTTTTCTGTTTTTTTTTTTTTTCTTTTTCCTTTTTTTTTCCCTTCGGACTCGTGCTCGAGCAAAGAAAATTATTAAGTATTCCACCGACATTAGAGTTGCTAGAAAATTGTTTTTTTTTTCTTTTTCCTTTTCTTTTTATCATCTTCCTTTCCTTTTAATCTTTCAAAGGTACGTGATCTTAAATATATTAATTAGAGCGATAGATAATCGAGCTCTCCAAATATTGAATATTTTCGATTAAAAAAAACAAAAAACAAAAAAAAAAAGAAAAAGAAGTAGAAAATTTAATTAGCATTGAACTTTTACACACAACACACACACACACACACACACACACACACACACACACACACACACACACACGCTTGTATTTTCTTTAAGATTATAAAGACGAATATTTACGATAAGATAGGCTATAGATACTTGGCTGCATTTGCGCCTCGAGGAGAAGCTTCTGGCGAAAGAACACGCTCGAGAAGGCAAGCTACTATGGCATATGTGAGCGTCTTATGGTGGCAGGCAGGTGGTACGGCTCGAGTAAGCCTGTACACAGGTCCACCTGGGTTTTTAAGGAAATACATATATGCTTTAGGCATCGCCCATCGTAGAAACGGTACCTTCTTGTTTGATATATCCCTTTTTAGAAAGTTCCAAGGGCCATGAACCTTTGATATATATATATATATATCTTTTCCTGAGAAATTTAATAACAAATAATATTTTAATTTTCTGACTCAGACCACTTGTTTTTTTACTTACCTGTCTGTCCCGGTTTCCTTGACTCACCGATTATTCGCTTATTTATTTGGTTCCCTTTTTCTCCTATCTTTTCTTTATCTCCTCTTACTTATCATTATCATTATTATTATCGTAATCATCGCCGCTGTCATTTATGGCTATTTTCCTGTGCGGCTGATAAGTTATATGTCTCTCCATCGAAATTCTCGACCGTGCTCTTTTTCTACTCATTTTTTTTTTCTTTCTATCTTTGTTTCACTTATAACCAAAAAGAAAACACACAATAGCGTCGACGTGACCATGAGCACGTTTTCGATTGGAACGTTTAAACGAACGTTTCCAATGCCCGCATAGTCGTACGTTAGTTGTACAATACTTCTATTCTCTATCGATATATACTCGGTACTTTATAATTTATTGTAGTACTACACACGCGTTTTTTTTCTTTCTTTCTTTCTTTTTTTTTTTTTTTTTAACATGTAATCGTTCTAGATTTTTGATAACGATATGGAGAGAAAAAAATTAGTTGGATTTTCCTGATAATTGCAGCACTTCCTTGTAAATGCGTATGTATTTCGTCGGGAAAATTACAAGAGCAATTTCTCATGGACTTACATTCGGCGTTCGTCGAAATCTTACGAAACTTTATGTGTAATGCGAACGAGCCGTTTAAAAATTCGCTTGGTAATCTCTTTCCACTTTGTACAGAACGGCTCGGCGAGTACTCATTAAAAAATACTCACGCTCCCAGACGAAATTCAACCATCGGCGGGGAAAAGAGGAAGGAAAATCAGAATTATGGTCAAGTGCTTAGAATTTTCATGTAACACATGCGTGACATATTTACGACGTGCCAAGAAATAAAGCCGTAAGAAAAGTGAAAAAGAAATAAACAAATAAAAAGAGTAACGTTACTGAAATCCCAAAGGCTAACTGTCAGTGATGTATAATTGCAAAATGCATTTTCTATTTTGTCTAGTATCATAATTTACGTTCAAGAACGATTTACTCACGCGAACACGTGAACGCGAAGTTTGACGTTACATCAAACTTTATCAAAACCATACAATATGAAAAAGAAGAAAAAAAAGGAAACAATAAAGAAAGAAAGAAAGAAACAAAGAAACTGAAAGTTGTAGGAAGAAAGTGGAAGCAAAAAGTAAAAAAAGAAGAAAAGAAAAAGAAGCGGAAAAACTCCCTCTCCCCTTTGCGCGTGCGCACGTGTATGTATAACACTTCATATACACGCACATCGTTATCTTATAGTCTAGTACAACTGGAAAGCTCGATGGAAATCATGTATTATGGAAACTGGGAAAGTCCGGTAGATTGTAGGAACGCAGCTTGCTGCTGTTGCTGGCTGATAGACCAAGCCAACCACGATAGACCGACACGCAAAAGAAGGTGCACAGACGTTTCTCGCCAGGTGTAAAGGCTTTCTGCTCGACGAAACTCTTTTCATACAAGACCTTTTTCGAACGGATGTATATACCTGGACGATGATGTCTGCTGCGTGTGTATTTTATATAAGGATGGTGTATGCTGTGCTTTGTGCGTCCATCCGTCTTTGCGTGCGTGCGTGTGTTTGTGTGTGTGTGTGTGTGTGTGTGTGTGTGTGTACAACGAAGAGGAATACGAAAGGAAAAAGAGAGGAAGAGATGGAGGAGTCTCTCTCTCTCTCTCTCTCTCTCTCTCTCTCTCGGGCTGCCTACAATATCCATCATTATTTAACGAAGGAAATGTGGGGGATGGCACTCTCTATAATTCGCTGTGCCGGTATGCGGGCACGACAATATAGGAGAGAAAGAGAGAAGGATCGGGGGGGGGGGAGGCTCGTGGAAATTCTCGTTGAAACGCATAGTCGAGGCGATTTGAAAAATTGACCGAGCTACAGGAAAATTCAGAACTATAACTGTATATGTGTATTATACAGGAATAATGTCGAACTTTGGCCAGATAAATGATCGTTCCGATTTACGGAACGTTGATCGCTACCTCCCAATAAGCATATTGTGTAATTGGTAAGGGTCGATTAGTATATTATGAAATCGATTGCAGTAGAACTAATCATACGATTATGTTTGTTGCATTGTTGCTTTTGCAGTTAATCTCGGTATTACGATATTTTCATTATTTATGAAAATTTATTATTTTTATATATTGTTCATTTAATTACAGATTAACATGTTACGCTAATTAAGATCTTTTAACAATTATAATATATATATATATATATATATATATATATATATATATATATATATATATATATATATATTGTGATCAATCTACATAAGGCGCACGCGCGCGTGTGTACATATACATATATATTTTATTCAAGATAAGAAACGAAATTCGAACAAATTAGAATGTACGTATCGTTTTCTTTTACGATCTCACGATTAGTATCGGCAACATATTTTGAATATTATAATATTCTTCTATATATGTAATTACTATATCTAATATATATATACACATACACATACATACGCACATACGTTATGTAGATTGATCACAAAAGAATGAATACTTCTGAAAATTATTCGATATTTCCGTGACTTTGAAGAAGTTAATTTCTTAACTAACAAAGTATCGATTCTCTTGATATTCATTATATTTCAATTTGATTAGGGGTATTTAGTTAATATGATGAAAAATGTCAATTATTTCGAAAGCATCCTTTTGGAGGAACCAAATTCGGTACTAGGAGTGGAACGCAACGAACGCGTACGAGCGCTCGACCGTACGGGTTCAAAGGGTGAAATTTGTCGGGGGCAAAAAGGAAAGTGAACGACGGGAAAAGTGGCGCTCGCGTTTCTGCAAATAAAATCGAGCGCTCTAAAATAGCCGACATCGGCGGCCCTGACTCGCAGTTAAGTTTATTGAGAGACGCTGATGGTAATAAAGAATGAGCTGCGATGGAAGAGGTAAAGTGGCTTGTAAAGCGCACGTTTCTTTCTCAAACATACACATAAACACATATACATATTTTCTTTTCCTTTCTTTTTAAGAAAAAAAAAAAAAAAGGAAAGGAAAGAAAGAAAAAAAAAGGTACAAGAGAATAAAGATGGGGAGAGTGGTGGACGTAAAAAATATTTTTATGACGATACCGATATATTTCAAAAGAAAATCCTCACAGGAACGGCTTCGACTTCAGCTTTGGCTTTGGCTTTGGCTTTGGCTTTAGCTTTGGCTTAGTCATTGGCTTCGACTGACTGACTAACTATAAGAAACGAAAGAGCCGCAAGCGTTTCTCCGTTTCGCAGACTTTATTCACATCGTGTTCTGCTCCGTAACGCTCGCGAGAACGCGGAGATCGAGCAACGATCACTTTCGTTTCTTATTGCGCGTATTGCACTTTGATCGACTCCTCTTGCCCTTTTAGTCTTGCTTGCACTTACGTACATATATGTATATCCGTACATAAGTACGTAGCCGAGTTCGAATTTCTTTCGTAAATCAAGAGATACAAATGGAGATCGCGTCATCTTATTTACTATTTACATGAAATAGTTACTTTTCTATCGGACATATGTATCTACGTGTGTATTTTTTACCGTATTCGAGGTGAAATACGATATCGAGCGACTTTAATTTATCATTATGGTGGATAACGAATGATATATGTCAAAATATATCATTCAAATATATCTATAATGTGTCAATTATATTATATCCGAACGATTAAATATCTATTATTTTTATTCGAATTTCCATCAATCGAGAATAGATAAGATATAAAAATTTTCTTATGATCTATAGTTTTGATATTATTAGATATAGATACAAAATGGAGAGGATTTATTACATAAATCACTTCCTTTACACTTATGAATCAACGTAAGAGTTAACGCGATAATATTATTCCGTTGGATTTATCGATGACTATTCAATATCGAATGAAAGATTAACGTTAAAATACCGTCAGCGTTATTTCGTATTTGCTATGTAGGTATGTAATCGTTTGTTGAAAAACGTACAAGGCGGACCTCGGAACGGCGCTAATAAAACATAATCTGGATTAACGTAGAGTAAATTATGATTAGGATTGTGGGACGTTGATACATGGGGTACCTATAAACCTGCGGTACGTAGGTACATGCGTCGAGCCAGCAAACACTTTATTGATGCACCTCGGTAATTATCGTGGCGAGCTGCACAATAAAGTATCGCGCTTGCGTCGTACATATGTATCCACGTATTTACCGTGTATATATTCATATACAGCATAAGGTAATTTTCTTCGACGACGATAATCTTTGCGATTATCAATGAACTACTGAAAATTGTACAGTTTTTTTTTTATTTTTTTTTCTCCCTCTCCCCTTAGCGATAAGTAAGAGTCAAGGCATTGGAATTAGAATCGATCCTCGAAGGAAAAACCATCGAAATTTCTTCCCCTCCCTGAACCATGGAAGGATAACATGTAATTTAACCCATGCATAATGCACGCTCATCGGGAGGAATAACTCGCCTTACGTGGGAATTTATATGCGGCTTCTGAAAGCTCGTTATACTTAGGTCTCTTTCGAGCTGCAGAACGAAGAAAATGCATCCTCGGAGGCCCACCTTCTCGTCGAGTGGACCCTGAATATTTTAACGTATCCTCGTCCCCCCCTCTATCTCTACTTCTCCCTATCTCTATCTATCTATCTATCTATCTATTTATCTATCTATCTATCTATTTTTTTTTCCTGAAGATTTTTGAGACCAAGAGTTCGTGCACGAACTTCCCAACCGAAAGTATACAAACGTACATATATCTACTTACTACATAGAAAGATATGACAACCGCTGTCATGATCGTCATCTCGCAGATTCCTCGTAAAATAAACTCGCGCGCGCGTTTAGTTACGTGTGTAACTGTGGTGTGTGTGTGTGTGCGCGCGCGCGCGCGCGCCCTCTTCCTATCTACCTACCTGTGTGAATGAATTTTCCAAGTACACTTACCTATCGAAAAATAATTGTCTTTTAATATTATATCGAGCAATATGTAAATTTTACGTAAGAATTATACGGGAAAAGAGAAGAGTGACGTTGTTGTAGCGGGAAATTCGAGATTTCGATAGCGTCGTTTTAGGAAGGAGATTGAGAGGAGAGAAGGAGGGTGAAGTGTGCGTGTCTCTCTCTCTCTATCTATCTATCTATCTATCTATCTATCTATCTCTATCTCGCTTTCTCTCTGGGGTGCCAGCCAGTTTCGTGATACGAAGCGGCGTGGATCGATAGCGTGAGCTCCTTCGAGTCCTCTCGGGCTAGCGATTCCTGGAGGATTCGAAGGAGAGAACCGAAGCACTTGGTGAGCGTGTATGTGTATGTGTATGTGAATGTGTATGTGTATGTGTGCGAGACCTGCAGAGGGTTTCGACCTGCCGCCATCGACGTCGCCATCGTGTCGTGCCGGTACGCCGCCCTTGCACCGCCCCAGGGACGACTACCACCTTTTGTCGTTCCTTTCTCGTCCCTTTTTTGGTAGCTCGAGTGGACGAGAAAGAGAGAGAGAGAGAGAGAGAGAGAGAGATAGGGGGGGGGAGAAAATTTGAGAGGCCTCGTCGTCGTCGTCATCGTCGACGTCGTCGTCGTCGTCGACGTTGACGAGACTGGCTGCTCACCAGCTGCTGTTCTCGGGGCTCCTTGGAAAATCAACGAAAGCAGCTGCTTCCGTCAAAGTCGATAGAACGAGCGAGGTCTCCTCGACGAATTCGAAATTCGAGAGATCCTTTCAACTCAAATCCTCCTTCCTTTCCGATTCGATTCTTCGTGCTGATTAATACGTGGGGAACCCTCGAAATCTCGGCACTTATTCCTTTGGCTCCCTCGAATTTGAGATTAATGGCATACTTTAGAGGTATTATTGTTCTTTGATTTATTTTTTCTTTTTTTTTTTTTTTTTAATTCTTTATTTTTTACTTGTTTATATTTTTTTTAATTACTTTTTTTTCTTCTTCTTTTTTAGTCGCAACTCCTCTCTTTTTGAAAAATATTGATTTTTATATTCGACAATTATCGATGAAATTATTGTATCTTATATTATATCCCCAACGTTTCTCATCCGATATGATTAAAAAGGAAATTAAAAATTGGAATGAAAAAAAGAAAGGAAAGAAAGAAAGCTCCTTCGTAAATTCTCGTCGGTATATCCTTTACAACACTGGGTTATCATTTCGAACGGATTGAAGTGGATTAAATATTTTCGACTCGTATAATAATTTCATTTTAACGATCCCCTTATCGCTCCCTTAATTTTTCATGTTGTAGTTCGATGCGTCCACGGGAGTAAAAATAATAATAATCGGAAAGAATTCGTTCGATGTATATAGACATTTTTTGGAACATAGAGATGGGCTACGCTTTTGCTTTTTGTCAGCTCTCGAATCCACCATCGCACCATGGACCGAGTTTAAAGGTAAACGAGTTTCTCTTGGCTGTTCAAGCGCGCCACATCATCGAAAGGCCCAACCTCTTATGCTGCTTGGGCCTGCGTTTATATGTGTATAGAGATATATATATATAGGTACGCACGCGCGCGCGCGCGCGCGCGTATATGTATATACAGCGTGCTCACCTCGTGGCCTGAACTGCTCCACACGCACCGTGACAACGGGGCCTCGATATTCCGGTTACCTTCAGCTTCGGCTTTACCGGCTGTTACTTTAAATTTATATTAACGCTTTCCTACCAGTAGTAGACATTCGTGAGTGGCATCGAACGCTCTGAATGAAATCGGAAGTCGATGAGAACCTTAACAGGATTTTCGTTCTTACAAAAGAAGAAGAAGAAAAAAAAAAAGAAAAGAAAAAGAACACAGAAAGAAGATAGTCGACATTCGTTCGTTACTTCAATAAAAATATTTCCAGTTAATAATTATTTTAGAATTTCTAATCGATTATATTCTATGATAGTAGGAGATTTTATAAATCGGTTACGTTTCGCAGGAACAGTTATCGCTTTGGTAAACGTTCCGGCGCGAAACTCGTTTCGAAACGCGTTATCGAGGCGAGTGAAAACTGTTCGGCGTTGGTTGTGTTGGTTGGCGCGTCTCTCGCGGCGTTCGGCTTAAATACAAATTTCTACGTAAATCGATAGGATCGTCGAGGAAATGAAATGGTAACGAGAAGAGCGCGTTGGTGTGCTACGCCGAGAGTAGCCGAGCGAACGAATGGACGAACGAAGGAGTCAATCGATATATTCCAACGATCGATGCTTCTCGTAGTTTCGTGCTTCTATAAACGATGATCGACCTATCGTAGTAGGAACGTCCTCCTTTTCGATTACGGAATGCTGGAAAATCCTGAGTGAAGGTAGAAAAATGAAAAAAAAAAAAAAATCGATACGAACTTTCTTTCATACGTATTCTTTTGTTGTGTTAGTAGTATCAAAAGAGGGGAGGGGGAGAAATTTGAAAAGACGAATTTTTTGTTGGTTTCGAAGGCCAACATTATTCGATCCTCGCAGGACGACTCGAAAACGTTGCGATTGGTTGGCGCTCTCCGAGAGTACTTTTTCGTCTTTGTGCGGTCCATGGCCCGTACGAAAGCGGTAGAGAGAGGGGGGGAGAGAGAGAGAGAGAGAGAAAGAGAGAGGGGTGGGCCCGAAGCAACGGGGCCTGGATATTCCGGTTCACTTAATCGTTTTCTTGGATTTCGGATCGTGGCCTCTCTGCGGTCGACAAAGTTGTATAAGATTCGTTGGGAGACTTCGAGAGAGACCGTATCGTATCCAAATCATTGTGCTTCCTGTCTAAGAGATCATCTCTTATAAATCAAAAATGCAACTTTCCCTGGCTTCCTTTCATTCTCATAAATCAAAATGGCGTTGGCATTAAAAGAATAAAAAAAGAATCCGTCGCCTTTTGTGGTTTTTTTTCCCTCTCTCTCTCTCTTAATCCTTCGGCCGAACCTCTATATAACTGAGAGATAAATAATTTATAACGATAATCAATTGGTAAAACGATTTTAAATCGAATATTGTACATAAGTAGGTTGATATTATTACCCACTATTTACCGGATCAATTGAGTGAAGCTCTACCGACTATGCTATAAATGTATCTCGAGTATGTCGTAGCCTTTATGCCGAAACCTATTGAAATCCTTTATGAACGGGTGTACAAACGTACAATGTACGGTACATATATACGTACGTAAAATAAACCATGTCCCGGCAAACGATAACTCATTCTACAATTTGAAATATCGATCACGACCGGTGGAGAAAAGAGCGAACGAAACACACGTGAGTCAACATCGTCAAAGGCGGCAATGAGCGTTATTCCAAATAAAAAAAAAAAAGTATTGTCTGATTATATATGCGAGAGCAAGTCGAAAAATTAAGTTACAAATTTACGATCGTCATCCTTTTTTTCTTCCTTCTTTCTTTCCTCTTTTCTTTTTATTTTTTAAAAATATCAATCACATAAATCTTCTTTGTTGATGAATATTCTATAATCTCTACTTTATCACAAATTTAACAGGATATCGCGCGCCATATCGCGATATGGTGCCTGCTCGACACGAGATACGAAATAATTGAAAAACATCATATGTAGTATACAAACACGTGTGCGCTTTGTATTTGTATGTGTATGAGTATGCTCTATGTGTGTATGTAATGTATGCTCTATGTATGTATGTATGTATGTATGTTTGTATATATGGGTACGTATCTACCTCATGAAGTATAAACTAGTAAAGACAAAGCAAAGACAAAGACTGTACTGTAGTGTCATTCGTCCTCTTCTTCTCTTTCACGATAACCTTTTTCTTCTTCTTCTATTTTCTTCTTCTTCTTCTTCATCTTCTTCCATTTTCTTCTTATTCTTCTTCTATTTTCTTCTTCTTCTTCTTCATCTTCTTCTATTTTCTTCTTCTTCTTCTTCTTCTTCATCTTCTTCTATTTTCTTTTTCCTCTTCTTCGTTCGTACTTATCCCATAGGTTGTAGATAGATCTTTTGCGGCATCATGAAAGTAGTTTTAAATAGGATTGTCATAGACACGAGTAAATAACAAAACAAATACTACGTAGTCTCTTAACGTCAAAGAGAACTTCCATATATACATACATATACTTTCGACATAAGCCACTTCGATTTCTATTGTACTCTTTAATTAAACATATCTCATTTTAATTCTTTAAGAATTGCAACGCTCTATATGTGCTTTGTTGACTTTCTATTTCCTTCCTCTTTGCTTTTACGCTTTGCTTTTATGCTTTTGAACGTTCATGAAACGTTAGAAAAGGAGCATTTTAATGTACATATGTTCGTCATATTTTTTCAACTTTCCTCTCCCCTCTTTCTCCTTCGTTTTTTCTTTTCTTTTTCCTTTTGAAAAAATATGATAAGACATCGGCATGATATATGCGGTAGTTATCATTTATTATTTGCTTTGCTAGTTTAGGTAACTATCGAGATGAAAATATCGTTCAATATTTTTCGGGCCCGTCAAAAGTCATTTATCGTAAAATTTCGTTGATTACGAGTTGCTCCTTTTCTCAAAATTTTTACGACCCCGGATAAAAACGAGAGAAACGTTTTTTAAAAGTGAGCGAGAGAATCAACAAAAATCAAAGGAGATGTCAAAATGGTTTTAACAGAGCCGAACATACAGAGACTGGATTAAACTATCGGCATACGAACTGGTCGTAAAACTGTATCATAAAATGATTCTATTTTATTGTTGAACGCGTATCAGTTGAGTGAAAAAAAATAAAAAAAGAAATTCTGGCACCTAAAAAGAAGGCATCATCGGAATCTGTCTCACTGTATTTGTTCTTACGAATGATATTCCAATTTCTTCCAAAATATAACGTATTGGTCAGATAAGATAATTCAGATTTTATAAATGACTTTAATAGATAAGAAAAGTATGTATTTAACACGAACTTGGGATGAAATGTAATAAAAATTAGCGACCAGCTCGGATGTTATTAGGTCGATAAATGTATCAAATAAATTCTGCTTGTATCGCAGAAATCTAATCTCAACGAATCGTCGACGTAAAGTCGCTCGAATATCCCGCCAGGTTCCTCTTGGAGGAGTCGACCAATCAACAGCGTACCGGATACGAACGGTCCTGGATAGAGAGCGAGAAAAGCAAGCGAGGAGCAGACTAGCGAGCGCAAGAACGAAAGCAAGAAAGAAAGAAAGAAAAAGAGAGAGAGAGAGAGAGAGAGAGAGGGGCGAAGAGAGAGAGAGAGAGAGGAGAGAGAGAGAGAGAGAAGAGTGGGTGGGAGTTAGCGAGGTTATCCTCGTCGAGTTCGAGCTTTGCAAAGAAGCAAGAAGCAAGCAATAGGAGGAAAAGGAGGCAAGAAGAAGCAGGAAGGTATAGTAGAGGTCGCGTTCGAGGCTTTGGAGGTGTTAGAGAAAGAGGAAGAGGAGGAGGAGGAGGAGGAGAAGAAGAAAGATAAAGAAAAGAGACGGAATGAACGGCCCTGGGAGCCATCAGCATCGTGGCTTGGGTATCACGGGACGTTACAGGGCCGTGGTTGGCAGTGGAGCTTCATCGGGGCCACACACGAGGCCTACGGCGCCCCCACATCCTCGTGGGGGATGGCATCCCCACAACCAACATTCTCAGCATACCCAACTTGGTCAGCAATATGCCGGAAACAAGGAATATCCGTATCGACAGTGCCCGTCGCTACCGCGCTATCATAATGGGTATATAACACACACTTGTGGTGCATCACAGGTGCATCTTCGGTGCATCGTCCACGATGTCTTGTCAGACCTTTCCTTTTCCCTCTTTCTTTTCTTTTCTTCAATCGTCCTATTCTCTTCCTAATTACCTATTCTTTATTTTGCTCGCTTTTCCTCTTGTTTTTGTATTTTTTTTTTTTTCGTATTATATTTAACATCGATCAAAAGTTGCGAACAGATATGCTGCGAATGCGTATTTGTTTTTTCTTTTATTCTTTCTTTCTTTTTTTTTTTTTGTATATAAATTTCAGTATCTAAGAATATATTGATTTATTACTCGTTATTGGTATCAACTTTTTCAAGGCGATCGTGATGAATTCCATTTCGATTAATTTCATGTGATATTTAGTTTCATTTTTTTAATTAAAATTCCATTTATATAGTATAATTATATCGTAATGAGTAATACCAACGAAGAAACGTGTAAGAGACGTTACTTAAAAAAAAAAAAAAAAAAAAAATTTAATATCGTCAGAGGTTATTTAAAATCTATAATGTATTCTAAATTTTTGATCGATGCGTACTATATATATATATATATATATATATATATATATCGTATTAGTTCTCCATTTGCAAGTACATACGTACATTGCATTTAGTACATACCACAATAACCACTCCTCCCCTTTCTCTCTCCCCCTTTCGCTCGATATCCTTCGTACATAAGTACATACGTCGAGATCGATTATATCATCGAGAGAAGGTCTCAACTCCGATCAATCGATTTCGATGAATTCTCGAGAATTCGCAAATTCGCGAACTCTTTCGACGCAATTCAAATATTTCTTAGAAAGCTGGTCACACGACACACGATCGATGCACCCTTGCTGCATCTTTGATACATCGTTGGCACGTACATCCGATGCATCTTGAAAACGCGAACGGGCTCAGGGGATGCGATTCGAGTGTCATGGATTTTTTATTTAAAGAGAGATAGAGAGAAAAAGAGAAAGAGAGGGAGAGAAAAAGAGAGAGAGAGAGAGAAAGAGAGAGAGAGGGAGAGAAAAAAGAAAGAAAGAAGTAAAGAAAGAAAAAAGGAAAGAAAGATAAAAAGAAAGAAAACCACTGATCGTGATTTATTGGTCGATTCACCTGAGCCTTGCACTATATTTTCTCTTATTTGTACTGAATGCCATGATTGTTTCCTCATCTTTCTTATTTATCTCGATAACAAGAAACCAAATTCGATGTCTTTATATAGAATTTATTTAATTATTTTTCTAATTTTTAAAAGTTCGTTTTACATCGGTACGAATAAAAAGTTAGGGCAATATGTCAAGATATTGAGATCTTAAGTGATGCATTCAGGCTAAGCAAGTGTGTATTTAATTTTCAGAGCAACCGACATTTAAGAGGTTCGACGATTCTAATAGATGATAATCGACGTGCACACAGGGGTGCTCCTCATGCATGCTTCTCAACAATCTAAGTCAAAGTAGCTTTCTAAGATCTTGTACTCTTTCATTTTAGCAAAGGATTATTCTGTAAAATATTTTTATTATTGCTGCACGTTCCTTAATTTTTCGTTTCATTGATCTATCTTTCTCTCTCTTGCCCTTTCTCTTTTTCTTTTTTTGTCTTCACAGTGATAAGAAATTATCGTTAAGTTTTGTAAGCTGTATTATAATTAGTCGCACGTGTGTTTGAATGTTTTATCTATATCTAATTATTTCTTTTCTTCTGTTTCATATTTTTTTTTTTTTGACGAGGGAAGAAAAAGAATGCCTCGAAATCTCTCTCTACCTTCACAGATCGTTGGTTTCACTTTCAATAGATAACACACGTATTCGAGAGCATTCGCGTATCGAGGAGATGCATGCGAGAAACCGACCAATTGGCTAGCACGTTGAGAACGAGTTCTTCTTTTGAAAATTAACACCGTGTATAAATTTTGCTCTACGCACCGCATCCAGCGCATTTCGCATTGCCGATAATGAAACGGGGCTAGTCCTTTCATTTTGTTTCAACGGTACAGCTCAAAACGTATTTTCGACTTGAGAGGTCGATTCCTTTTAAAGATTGCTTTTTGATTGCATAATGACTTTCGACTTGATAATTTTTTTTCTTATCCGATTGGAATGATTATGAAAATGGTGTTTTCTTCGTACATCAAATTTGTTCTGAAATATCCGGTGTGTTTTAATAATAGTCAGCCAGTCCATCGAGTATAGTAACTCGAATCAATCGATCGTAAAGGTATTGTCTCTGATGAAACGACGAAGATCGATTCCATGATACCCCGTAACATCGAGTATGGGGGGAGGGGGCAAATATTCAAATAATCTGCAGATTCTGCGGACAGGTCAACGGACAAGTATCTAGTACGCAAACGCGTTTCGTTTTATTTCGTTTCATTTCATTTAGTTTCCGTTCAAGTTTATACGTAGAGTTTATACGAGATATCTCTCGATGGTTATGTATCGTCCAATCTCAAATTTTTCAGAGAATCTACGCATTAAGGGTGTACCCAACCACACAATGCGATGATTCGAAAATTTATATATATATATATATATATATATATATATATATATATATATGGTGAAAAAAGGGGATGAAAGTTGATTTCAATGCGCCAGCCTCGTAATGGCGTCTTTTTTCTTATTCGTCTTCTACTCTGCTATAATGGACACGTTAGATGCTTTACACACGCGCGCGCGCACGTTCTGCGTGTACGTATATATTCTTTCTCCTTTTTGTCGTTGTTCACACTAGGGACGACTATACTTTGATAACTTACGACAGGTCATTCGAGAGAACTGGTTTTTACATCAATTATTTTCACGAATTTCGGAATAAACCAAACAAACAAATGAAACGAAAATTAAATTAATTTTGTGTATCATATCGTCGTGTTTTAATTAATTTTTTTTTCGTCCCAGTAAGATGCTGTCGATTTCTTTTTAAAAAACAAAAAATAATCTCGATATATTATTACATGTTTAATCATAGGAAGAGAGAACGAAACGAATGCATTTCGTAGGTCATAGCGACTGACTACTGCTACATTCGACTCTGGTGCTTCGCGAGATGAAACGGAAAATGATATTAAGGGCATTATACTAAAGTTACGTCATTTGCCGCTGTTCTCTCCCTCTCTCTCTCTTTCTCTCTCTTTCTCTCTCTCTCTCTCGCACTACTTCTAGCTAGAACGAATGTGTACGGCTATAAAGTTACGAATGCAAACGTCTACCGGTGGTGGGGTTCTCTCTCCCAGCGGTCGTGATGAGACGCATAAAAAGGATTTTCACACGTATATATATATATATATATATATATATATATATATATATATATATATATATACACAGCATTGGTTGTAATCACGCTGAGAAAATAGTCTACCAGCAGAGCGAGGGCACTCTTAATCGTTTAATCAAACGCACATTATTATCTCATTGAAAATCGGTCAATGTCGATCCTCGGGATCGTTCATAAAACATACTTAAGAAAAAGAAAAACTTGTTTCACTAAAGTCTTTTTTTTCGTTTTCTTTTTCCTTATTTATATATAGGGATTGTCCAGGAGTTGGCACATCGGCGGGTCCGGCCGGTAAGGAAGTTTCCTATCACGCTGGCGTAGGTGGAAGCAGCGTTGGATATAAATCGCCTCCGCAGCACAGTCCACAGTCGAGAGGCCCGCCACCTCATTTCCCTCAGGAACCCGTCGGGCCAACGACCAATTCCTCGCCGCTTCACATCAGTATTTGCGGACAAGTAAAATATTCTTTAATATTTATTTTTTTACTCTTCGGAAAACTAAATTACCATATTCGCGTTGGTAAAAAAAACAAGAAAGAAACATCAACATTTCGTAGAAAAACCTTCATCGAAGGATAAGAACATATAATTCAATTTTTATCTTGAGAAGTTTGTTACGAATGCGACGATAAGTCATTCGATCTGGCCAGTATCCTATTGGTCAATATTACGTCTGACGTAAGCGTACCATATGACACGCACGGATGCAAATTTCTGTAAACAAATGTCAACAATGGCTAATCAAGTTTTAATCGTCGTTGCAAATACGAGATATCGTACTGGCTTTAAGGACACGCCAATCTATATATCGGAGAATTTTTGTTCCATGAGAACACATATTCATCTCCTTGTTGCAGGAGAATATAATGCGTGGTCCTCTTCCAAATATGAGTCCTGGGCTTGCAGCCAGTGAAGTGGACATGGAATACCGTAGAAATTCACAAAGTATGACTAACCTTTATTTCTAATCAATAAAAGATCTTTATATAGTGAATTTTGCATTTTCCTGATAGTTCCTACACGAGGTTTCTTGAATCTCAAGTGTATTACAGTATGTATATTTTTGCAGCCACAAACCAGTTACCACTAAGTCCTGTACAGATTCAAGCTTCGCCCGCTTATTATAGGCAACCTAGTCAGGATGATGGTAGAAAGGTAGGAGAGACTAAGCATTTCGAGTTGAAAATGTTTTTCCAATTTTCATTAAATATATTATATATAAATGTCGTCGATATATAGACAATCGAATATAGAGAACCTAGAGAGATAGTCCGTAGAAAAGCATGAAATAATTGTAACCGAAGGGAATGGTCAATCGGTATCTAACTCGTCGAATATTATTTTAGAGCGAATCTCCGTCTAGAAAACGTCGTCGGATATCTAGAAATGGTACGGTTTCCGGAATTGAAGTAAGAGAAACTACACCACCCGCCCCAACGCCACCTTTACACACGACCCCACCAACCTGGGAATTCTCATCAGCCTCGCAACGTCGATCTCCGCGTAACCATATGTCTACACGTGGTAGTCCTACAATGAGAAATCGTTATCAACGATACACGGATTCCTTTGGTCTTTCCTATCCCTTTATCCCTGGCCATAATCCCCATCCCACAATTCATAACTCCCATCATGGAATTCATAGTTCCCATCACAATATCCATAATTCCCATCACAATCTACACAGTTCGCATCACAATATTCACAATGCGCATCAAACGCATCCTCGACATCCACCTGGCACAGGACATCATCCCGCGCAAGGCGCTAACGGACCGGTGGTAGTTGATGTGGGTCAAGTCGGTGTTTCGGGTCTTGGTGTTGCTGTTAGCGGAGAACCATTGTGGCATCCACAAGCGACAAGCTATAGAATTCCTTGTCAGCTGCATGGAATTTATACGCCAACTGGAGCGCATCCATTCGCACATTCGTGTCAAGTGAGTGAGAAAAAAGAATATATATTTGTTTACATGTACGATTTATCATTCCTATGTAATATTTTTCGTTATAACGATAAATTGATTACCTTTATGTATAGCAATAAATGATATTTTCTAGGTAACACATCATCATAATCATTATCCTGCGACTCACGCGACTCATCCTGGTCATAGTTTGGTAGGATCCATAGTTGGTGCAGCCTCTAGAGGGTATCCAACACCTGCAGGTGGTCCAGTTGCTGCGCTCCATCATGCACATGCACCGCCTCCACCCGTCCATACTACTCATTATACAGCCCACCACCAACTCTCTCAGCAGGTAATAAGAGGAAGAAAGTAACGAAAATATAATTATATCATAATTGCTAAGACCATCCTATTTTTATTCTTGTATTTATTTCTTTCAGAGAGAGGTAGAATTGGAATTAATAGAATCCCATCATCATCACAGAGTTGGAGCTACTGCCGGTGCTCCGTTACCATTGCCACATTCGTATTCTCCTCCAGCTCTTACTCAAGTTACGACACCGCCTCCGATCTTCTTATCCGAGACGCGAAATAGTCAGTTAGAAATGATTCAGACGAGAACTCGTAGAGCGGCTTCGAACGTTCATACTCTCAGGCGACCAAGATCGGGTAGATGGAGAGGCACGCCTCCGTTACCACCTACGACATATCCAGGATTCTTGTTACATTTCTTGTAAGTTTCGAATTGTCGTATTAACTTTTGTTATTGCTTATAATATTTTTGGTGATAATCAGAAATATATAAAAAACAACAATTTTAGAGCGATGTTCAGCAATCCACCTTTATCTCCATACAGCCATGCAGACTTGTCCTCGCCAGATTCAGCTACGGAAAATTACGAGGCTCTTCTATCCTTGGCGGAAAGACTTGGGGAAGCTAAGCCACGTGGTTTAACACGTGCCGAGGTCGAACAATTACCTTCCTACAAATTCAATGCAGAAACGCATCAGAGTGATCAAACGAATTGCGTTGTTTGCATGTGCGATTTCGAAGCTCTACAATCGCTTCGCGTTTTGCCGTGTTCGCACGAGTTTCATTCGAAATGTATTGACAAGTGGCTTAAAGTGAGTCGAACGAAAATTATTAAAATTATATAACATTATCCCGATTATATGGAATAATTAAAAAATTGTCTTTTTTTTTTCTTTCCTTTTTTTTTTTTTTTTTTTTTTTTTTTTTTTTTACAGTCAAACAGAACGTGCCCGATATGTCGCGGTGACGCTGGAGAATATTTTGGTAACAGCGGTGCAAGTAGCGACTGACGCCGAACTGCTCAAGTGCACTAGCGCCGATCTTCGCCATCGTCGGGGACGCTACTTCGCACAGAGCCTCCAGCCGTCATGTTGTTGGTTTGTGCAAATTTATGTCCATAAGCATTTTTGCCTTTTCTCCGGTGAAAGTGAAGCGTCGATTGTATTCAAACTCCTGGAAATCCTTAGTGTTATCGTTCGGAAAAAGGTAAAGCCCTTGTTTCGAAACAAAAAAAGAAACAAGAAAGAAAAATGGAGAAAAGCGAATGCAATAAGAGATACAAAAAATGAATTCATTTGAGAATGTTGGACTCTTGTAATAGAAGGGTACACATCATTTTTGCTTGTTTTCAGGCGTTGTGAGTTAACAAGTTAAAGAGCGTAATTTAATGATACGTGTTGAAACCTTAAGAAGAAGAAAAAAAAAGGTTTTGCGAGAAAGTTATGAAACTTATGCAGTTTTCATTGGCAGAAAATCTGTCGTTGGTTTATTTTATTCGGATTCGCTTCGATTATGTTTTAACGCTCGTTTGTTAGTTGTGTTGCGCTATTTTGTATTAATATATGTTTATGTACATAATATTTGTATACAGACAAATCAGCACTTTCCATTAACGTTCCATTTTTGTAATAGCTTAAATTCTGATCCTATTCTATAATTGTAAATAATTACATAAACGTCCGTATACATGTGTGCGTGCGTATAAAAACCAAGTCTAGGTCTTTGTTTGAAAGCTTACCAAATGTAGGATAAATTCTTTTGCAATAAAAGGTAAGAGAGACATTTTTATTAGGCAAAGGAGAAACCGTAACTTCCTATTGTTAATGCTTTCTTGTCTTTGTGTAGGCCGGGTGATTATTTTTATTATATAAGGAATGTATGTATCACCACCCATTGCGATTTGAGTGCTATAGATTAAAAAGAAAAAAAAAGAACTGTTGAATTCACACACCTATGTCACGTAAACTAATTTATAAAAAAAAATTTAGTGACCTCGTATATCTGATTATAATCTCATTCCTCTCGCGGTGATTAACAGGCATCCCGTTGTTTTCTTTGTGTTGGTTCAATAAAATTTCTGTTATACGTTTTATAAAAAATATATAAATATATACATGTGTGCGTGCGTGCGTGTACACACACGCGCACACACACATCTATAAGTATAAATATAGGTCAGCCTAGCCTCGTAGATGTACAGGTAGATGTAAAGGTATGCATGTAAATTATTCCAACCGCGAGAGATCAACCAGCAAGATCAGAAAGAGAGAGAGAGAGAGAGAGATAGATAGAGAAAGAGCGAGAGAGAGAGAGAGAGAGAGAGAGAGAGAGAGAGAGAGAGAGAGAGAGAGAGAGAGATATCTTTCAACTACAGTTATTCAAAATTGCAAGATATGAAAAAGAAATTAGAGTGAAAAGTATAAGGATACCGCTTCTGTTTCCTGCGCATCTACCTCTTATAGAAGATGAAACGAATTGATTAATATTTTTTTATACACACTTCTCATAAAGAATAAACATACCTATGTAATAAGAAGAAGCAACAAAAAGAAAGGGGGAAAGAAAATCTAGAGGGGAAAAAAATCGAGTTGGCTGTAATTTTGGCATATTCAATTAAAATTGATACTTCGAGAGATTATTATATCACCTATTTCATCATAATGAGTTAACGAATATTATAATAATCAGTTAAAGCACGAAAAGGAGGAAATGAGGGAAATTTATGTATCGTGAGAACAATGGTGCATTTTATACAAAAAAAAAAAGAAAGAAAGAAAGAAAGAAAAAAGAAAGATTTTGGAAATGGAGATAGAACGTTGCCATTCAAGAAAATACACGCTTTTAGTTTTGTATGTGTATGCATGTATGTATGTATGTATGTATGTATATGTGTATATGTATATATATATATATATATATATATATATATATATATATATATATATATCAAACGCTTTTTCTATTTATATGTTTCGATACAAAGGTGGATGAAGATTTTCTAACATTTGTAGCACGTTTATGATCACATTTACATTGTACTCCTTAAACCTTCGAATGTATCGTCGAGTAACAAAAAATACAGCCGGATAGGTATGATTTTTAAAGGCTGTTTTTTTTGGTTCGAAATAACAAAACACATGTACAATGAACTTCATCGAATGTGTTTCGTTACGTTGCTTTGTATTATTTGATCCGAGCGAAGTAAGACTGCCCGATAAAATCGTCTGGAAATATATGGTGAACGAAACGAGAAAGTGAAGGCTTTTCAAAATTGCAGGGGAACAAATTTTGAAAATGGGAAGAGATCAAAGAAATTCCATGGAGCCGAAAAGTTTCTTCTCCGAATCGTATCTATCATTTTAAAAATCAACACATATTACTACGTGGACATTCTTGAATTTATGAATATTTCTGCCATTGCTATAACTCTGACTCGTTAAGTTATTAGTTCTCGGTATATACCATTTTAATCTATGAGCGTGTGCGCCTTTGAGAAATGCACAGAAAAAAGAAAAGAAAAAAAAAAAGAGATAAAAGATAATAAGAAACAAAAAATACGAGAACTAAGAAACTTTTTGACATAATCTACAAAGCGAGATCGTATCAGTAAATCTTCTTGATCTATCCTTCCACTTCTCATTGCGTGCCTTTACTATTAGTGATCGAGATACATACTATATCGAGAAAATTCGAAAAAGAGAAACAGAGAAAAGGAATAAAAAAGACACAGAGATAGGCATGTAGTAGTGTGCGATATCATAAACTGCTCGCACAAAAGCACGCTTGGAAAATTCATATATAAAGGGGAAAAAAAACAAAAGAGAGAGAGGGGAAAAACGGAAAATCAACTCGCGTAATCACAAGCATTTGTTGTGCGTGCGTGCGTGCGTATGTGTGTGTGTCAACCTGCGAAGTTGCACGGCAAATATCAACTTTAGATTTATTTTTCAACAAAAGGCTGACGAAAGAAGAAAAAGAAAAAAAAAAGAAGATTGCTATCATCATTTGCAATTCACTTCATGCATATGCGTTTGGTAGATGTTAACAATCTCTTGTAAACCGATTTATATATGTAGATGGTGCTCCTGTTTCATATATTATTTTCTTCTTTCTTTTTTCTATATCCTTTTTTTTTTCTTTTTTACATTTTTTTTTCTCTCTCTTTCTCTCGATTCATCCTCCTTTTCGCAGGTCGGCACACAAAAGACAAAGATAACGATTTACTCTCATACGCGTGGTAACACTAACCCGTACAAGAGAATCATACGTAAGTAGAGTGTGTGCGTGCGTGCGTGCGTATGTGTGCGTGTGTGTGTGTGTGTGTGTGTGTACTAATTTAGAAACGCGTCATAATTACGGGTCTAACAGCTGACACGTAGCGTGTAGAGTACGGTAATCCTATCACCAAAATAAAATGCAATATCAAAAGACATATGTGTAAGTGGCGATCAAAAAGCATAAAGATAAAGAGGAAAGTAAAGAAAAATCATACAGAAGAAAGAGAGAGAGAGAGAGAGAGAGAGAGAGAAATAGAGAGTGTCATTAATCCTTTTTAGACGCATAAGAACACATATCATTTTCCATTGCAACTAACAAGTTTCGTCCTTCTTGTCCCGTCAAGGTGATACAATTAGTAAAGAGAAAGCAGAAAAAGAGAGTGACAGGGAGAGATTGAGAGGGGGGAAGGGAGAAAACAAGAAATTCGCTCTTGTGTTTCAAAAGTTATATTTTAAGCGTACGTACATACTAATGCATAAAGAAACGTTTGAGACGGGGGACGAGTGCTCGACCGTAAAGATCTAACACCGACAAAATTCTAATTAAATCTTAATTGAATATTAATGAAAATTATTAAAGATTAAAATTTTACTCGTAATTAAAACTCATATTTAAAACTCGCAACTAATTCTCTTTTTTTTGCTTCGTTTTTATTCCGTTTCTTTCTTTGTGTTTTTTCTTTTTTTTTTTTTTTCGAAAGATTTCAAAGTCGTATCACTGTATGTATAGGTAGTGCAATGCAAATAATTCTCAGACGTACATTTGACGTAGATTATTTTTTTCCGACAACGCGAAAAAGCTTTCAGAATCAGTGTCATTAAAACGAATGAATTTTTTCGGCTGCGATGATTTCATACCGTTCGACGCCTTGTCTCTCGATATGTTTAGATTCTAAGGCATAGTATTAATTATTATCCTTATAATTATCCAGGCCTGGTTGGCTGACTCAACTTTATGCTCGTTTCTCGCTTTAAGAAATTATTACTTTTCCCATTATCCAAGGTAAACGTTAAACCGTTCATATTGTTTCAGACTTGTGTATATATTAATTTTTACTTAAGCTTGAGTTCTTATATTGAAAGGAATATAAAAGCAAGTTAAAGAAAAAAAAAAGTGAGAAAAGGGAATAAATAATATATTTTTGTTAGTTCAACTAGGTCTGACGTATATTTAAGTACACTTTACAATCAGCTTAACGATCGTTTCATTAAAAAAAAAAAAAAAAAACATTATCGATTCCTCGATCGTTCGTTTCAACGAAGAATTCAATAATATTCGAATCCTGATAAATTTGTGCGAAAAAAAAAAGAAAAATATGCAAACGGTTTATAAAATCCTCTTAAATTTTCCTTCTATTTCTCACTCCAATTCTAATCCTAAACTCGAATCGTTGGGGATATTCGAGGGATCGACGAAAAGAAATAGTATCAAAAAAAAAAAAAAAGAAAGAAAGAAAAGAAAATTCTTCCGATGTGATACGCGAGAGAATAGCTTTTTAAATAAGGGGATAAAAAACTTGGACAAAAAGTAGTTTGATTACACGTACATACACGCCGAAAAAATTATTGTTTCTGTGATGATTACAAAAATATTTATTAGTTCGCGATTAGTGGGACACGCTAAGAGAATCTCTGTGTAAATCAAAATTCGAATAAAAATGGCAACGATTAAGAGATGAAAAATATCTTTACGAAGAAACGAAAGAATTAAAGAAAAAAAAAAAGAAAGAAAGAGACAGAAAGATGATACAGAATGAAAGGAGAGATCTCGATGAAGGGAGAATTTCGAACGAGAATCATATCCAGTGACCTGACAAGATAGAGGCTTATTTTTTCTTACTTCCCTCCGATTTAAAAAAAAAAAAATGACAGAAAGAAAAAAGAGATACATATATACGAATTCCTTCTGATCGGTCGGAGTATCGCGAATCAAACGCCGTTTACAAAATATAAAATTGTCCGATGGTCTCTCTTCGTAGGAAAGAAGCAAGAAAAAAAAAATATATGAAAAGAAAGAATGAAACAAAAGGAAGAGGAATAAATGAAACGTGGCTGGACCACGCTGCATGTTTGGAAATTGTTCTTAACGAGTATGGTCCAGGGAGAAAAAAAAATAAGATGCTGATTAAAAATGTCTTCGTCCTCCTTTACGCGTTATTCTTGTAATTAAGCTACGCGATAACGTAATAATAATAACAATAATAATAATAATAATAATAATAATAATAACAATAATAATAATAACAACGTATATTAATTAATATTCTCATTTGTTGCTTTTTCGAGAGAGCGATCTTTATTCTTTATTTTTTTTTTGTTAACTTTTTTTCCTTTGCTCGTATCGATGGTGCTTGATTTAGCGCTTTTCTCTGTAGAGATATATGTTTCGTGTACAATTATAAATGTTTAAGTATTCTTAAGGATATAGAGAGAGACTGTAATTTAAATAGTAAAAGAGAATAAGACAAGATAGTTTCGAGGGAGAAAGAAAGGGAGAGAGAGAGGAGAGAGAGAGAGAGAGAGAGAGAGAGAGAGAGAGAGAGAGAGAGAGAGAGAGAGAGAGAGAGAGAGAGAGAGGAGAGAGGGAGTCAGTCAACTGCGTTTCGAGGACATATATCAAAACCCCATTTGTATTATATTTCGGTCATT